>CM056609.1:23145947-23320690 GCA_029721355.1 Tegillarca granosa | reverse complement strand
TTAGATTCATTATTTTCAACTGTTTTATTTATGTATTTATCTATCAAACTTTTCGGTCTTAGTGTCACTGATGAGAATGAACTGTCGAAATGTGCACATCTGGCACAACAAAATTTAACTGGTATTTGTGTTATAATTAACATATTCGAACGCAAATTATCAAATTGAGTGTATTTAATGGTAATTGAATATTTATTACTTACACAGTCCAAAATGCATGTAATGTATGTAGTTTTTAAGTCTATATTAATGTTTTAAGGGGATCCAATTAAATGACATTGAAAGTCCTTAAAAATATCCCTAAGGTAAAAAAAAATTTTTTTAAGCATTGTTTTTTCAACACTAACGTAATTTCAGTTTTACAACCAATTTTCTGACATCTTGCTATAGTTTAAGCCAAACATAGTTTGATTTCTTGTTTAAAATTAAACATTTTTAAAAAATTTAAAAAGTTCTTGTTTCTTTGTTGTTTTTAAAAGCATTTATTTTAAAAACAACGGTCCTAAATGTGACAGGTTCTTGAGCTCTTTTAGATATTTTGTTATCCAATTCATCATCTTTAATTTGTTTTAATGTATTTGTTTTAAGGAAATATTAATAAAGTTTAAAGCTACTTTGATTAGGGCCTGGGCTGAATTATAAAACAAATGTAAAAATTTAAAAAAAATCTCCACCTTCGTTCATATAAAATGTTACGTTCGTAACTTATAAATCTGAATAAAAATTAGTACATTCCGAGTCTTTGTACCGTTGGTTAGTTAAATTTCTTTTGCATTTTGAAAATCTTTATAAAATTATCAGACAGTGAAAGCTTTTTTCGTAAACAGTTCCAAGTTAAATAACTTTGTCAAGCCTTTGTTGAATATCTAATCTAGAACATACGCATATGTACGGCAAATTGGTCATTGCTTTATTGTTACAAAATGTGCTGTACCATTTTGACTAAAACAAAACTTTTCAATACACACATAATATCACCTTTGTTGTCAAACCCATCTTTAGCATATCAGCACAAAGGTATAACAAACAACACACACGCACACACACACACACACCTTACAAGATGCGTTATAAACAAATTCGTCGGAGAGTAACGAGCGTTGTCGAAAATGTCTTAGTATTAACAGGTTGGCAAGTTCTGAACATTACCGGTATATATACAATGTGTATAATGTTGACAAATAAAAAGCAACATAAGATATAGTTGAAAAATTAATAGATATACTAGAAAAGGTTTTTTTATGAATTAAATTAAGACGAATGGAAACAAAACGTCAACAGAAGCTGAATTTTTGCATTTGATTACTAACATAAATTAAAAATCATATTTTTCTATAGAATAAATAAAGAGATTATAATAATAATCATCATAATAATAATTGTTGAAAAAGTCAAATGGCAAAAAATAAGTCTTAAAATATCTTGATTTTGAATATTATGTATATTATGTATATTATCGGTATTTCTGTTCCGTAGGACTCTATTTATTATTTTTTGTTCCTCTTAGGCGATTGTGAATTCTCAGCTTTGTACAAAACTTGTAAAATTTTTGGAAAATTGAAATTTGACTACAATGTCTCTGATTGTTTTTGACATCAGTAACGTATATAACGTAGAGTAACGATGAATAGATTATTTTAAAAAATATTTTGTGGAAAATAAATGAACACAACATAAAGCACAGATAGTTATATTCTTACCTTTAGTTAAAGTCCAATAAGATTTATTGTCTTTGAGTAATCTTGTGAAAATGGGCTCTTTTAAGGCACTAAATGGTTTTAATATGCAAATTTACGTAGGATATTTACTTTTTACTGAAAATCCGATTTCCATTTTTGTAAATACATTTATGTCTAATATATTACCTGAACCCTTTGAAATATTCACTCAACGTTATAAGCTATCGTATGTCAAACTGAAAAGTCCTTATCATTTGTTTCATATTAATAAAAAAAACGTTATTTAAAGATCAGAAATCAGACAATGCCTTTTTATTTAAAAGTGTATTGCATGAAGCGAAATTTCAATAACAACACAGTTTGTGTATTATATGCTACATAATTATATCACATCACGTACCACAAGTTGCTATTGTTACAGTTCCTGCAAATGTTATATGTTATCAAATCAGGTGTAATTGCATATATAACTAAACAATGTTATAAATATATCATAACTACTGAAGTCGATAATTGAGTGAGTAACTTGGGCATTATAAAATCGTCTTGCAAGTTTCATCAAGATACAAAATCACTACAAATTTAGTCAGAGCCAAGTCAAAGGGTTTGTAAAAATGATTCAGTAGCCATGTGGCACCGAATACAATAGTTATGATTAAAACGTTTCAACGTTTATGGAAAAGTAAACATAAGTTGCTAAAATGTTGTTAATTCATCTGGTAAATAAACAATCTAACATAAAACAAAAGAGTACAACAGCTTTGTACTGGTATTGTATAGCATAAAGTGTTGAATCCTTAACTGCTGATTAAGAAAGTTATAACCAATAAGTGCCAAAATAAATATTCACTCCATCTTCTCTCTTTTTTTGTGATAAATATCTGATTTCTCGTATTTCTCGTAATGATTAATACGAAAAATAGTAAATTGGTCTGAAAATGAGATTATTCGAACATGCACAATGTAATATTATTGCACCAACGTTTTTTTTTCCTTTTCTTTGTTCAAGAAATAATAAAAAAGTCATCTTCAACGGCAGTGACATGACGTTTCTTCTATTGCAGCAGTTAAGAAAATTAACTATAATATATATTTTACAGGTTTTCAGTTTTTACTTGAACACATTCCGTGACATTAACTGCTGGCACAACAGAAATGATTAGGAAAGAAAACAAGCATGCATAACCTGTATGTGACTTTATATATAACACAAAAAGACTTCCACGTCATAACACAACAATACACACCTCTTATCACTGCAACATATTACAAAATATTACAGAAATATTACAAAAGAAAAGGAATAAGGAATAAATACATTAAGTAGAATGATTGAAATTGAAGGTCTCAATAATTTAAAAAAGACTGGCACAGTAGAATAAGATTTTGCATTATGGCAGCAACAATAACGTACTTCTGCCACCAACCCATAATAACTGAAATAGTTTTTCGGAGGTTCCAAATATAGCATTCAGCATTTTATATTGCTTATATTTTTAAAAAACCAATGGAGGGAAACATTGGGCTATATCAAGGGCTGTTTGATGTGTAATGTGTATTGTACCAAAGCGCAATAACACTTTGCACGATTTTGTTGTTGATGATACACTTGTTTATTACTATTCAATACATTTCCAACAATATAAAAACGTGACTTCAGCTCTAAATAGTTTTTAAAACATAATTTTTAAAAATCATAAATTTCGAAAGTACGAATGATTTCTCCCAGATTGATCCTGCATATAGTTACAGATGACCAAAATCGGGTACGAGCGCAAACGGGTAAGCAATTTGTTAAAAAAAAATTCCGAATTCAATCAAAGACAATTTGCAAATATTGTTGCTGATGACGAAACATGTGGCAACTTTTTCGAACCAGTAGAAAAATTGAAAACAAAATATGGTTAATTTAAGACACGAAAGCATAACCACAAAAAGGTTATCTATTGCACTTTCTAATGTGATGATGGTTTTACGGTACAAAATCCGGTGCAGAAGAGCAAAATGTTACAGGTTGTTATTATATAACAAATACCAGTTACATTTTGATGTGCCAGATGTGCACATTTCGGAAATTCATTTCTCATCAGTGACACTAAGACCGAAAAGTTTGATATATAAAAAACATAAGCCAAACAGTTGAAAATAATGAATCTAAAGTTCCAAAATGATATATAAATCCAAATCCAGCTAAGGAAAACTTTGCATGAGGGAACAAACCTTAGTTTTAAATAAATTTCAAATTTTAGAGGACTGAAAAGTTTGCTAAATTGTACATTTTCTGACAGCACAAAGTACTGCCTACTGAGTTATGGATACCCTCGAGATGATATACCAAGAAACTCAAAATTATTATCTTAAACAACGTGCTTTGTCAGGATTTAGGTATGTTAAATCTTCATGATACTGCTTCATCACACAAACATCTGAGCTTGTGAGGCAAGTCGTAGAAGGTAATCGTATTGTCACACCCACCAAACTCTCTAGCTCTATCCCTATGAAGGGGCCTCGGTGGCCGAGTGGTCTAAAGCGCTTACGGATCACAGTGCCTCTCACCGCCTGAGTTCGAATCCCACTCGGGACAGATCCTAATGTGAGACTGTTTGTTAGTTCGCTTGCCGAAGGTCGGTGGTTTTCTCCGGGCACTCTGGTTTCCTTCACCATTCCAGAACTTACCGCCTCGAAATAAGTGAAAGCGTCTTGACTGAGGCGTAAAACACAATTTTTGCACTACACTCTACTCATTATCCACTCTAATCCTATGAGATTTTTACCTATTTTTTATTACTTAAAAAGTTTTTATACGGTCGTCGTTACCAGTCCAGACAAGTCCTTGGCTCAACATCAGACAGTGCCTCAGAAGTCTACCTAAACCAGCGTAGCGTCCTAGGTTTCGGAAATGAATTCAGAAATTTAAAAAATTACGTATTTGAAACAACGGAGAATATTTTGAAGGGATATGATATCGAATGCTTTTGAGATATCATACAAGACACATTACATATCAAAAAACCCTCGTTCCGATAAAATCAAGATTGAAACCAAGTTTTAAATGGGCCGATAACACTATCGAGTTGTCGCCCCCTGATCCGCTTGAGGGCTACTACTTCCGGGGAGTTCACAGTTGTAAAAAACTTGGTTGCTACTATTATGTATCTATTAAATGCTCAGTGTATTAGTTTTAATGCATCGATTTTTTTATGTAAAAAGTTATACATAGACTGGACTGTTGTTTTAAATACACCTTTTACTTAAGATTTATTATCTTTACTTGTCATTGAAATTTTACAGTGTTAAAAATCGATTTTATACGATTTAACGATGCGTATGTTGACCTTATCTTTACACGTGCTCAGTTAATGGGGAGGGTTAGCCGATAGAATTTATCCGTAATAAAATCGGGGAAAAAATCATCATATGTTGCAATTTTAATTGTAAATAGTGAATTTTACTTTGTTATCGGTCTCATACACGCGTAACCTGAATATAAGTAATATATGGTTGTCTTGGATTTTGGTGAATATAAAAATGTTACAGAATTAAACGTGGGAAATCTCTTTGTATCTTTTTTTTTCATTTTCAAGTACATGTATTGAGAATTATTATTCACTTACTGATGTCGTAGAGATACAATATGTAATATAAAACATGAAAACAGTTTAAATTGATAAATTAAAAAAAACCCACTTGTGTCCCATTTATTAACTCGATCCACAGTAAGGAAAATATTACTTAACTCAATAAAATCAAAAAGTAACGAGTACATAAAATTAATTTTTGTATTATGATTTGATTTATTTATCTTTTGCTTTATTATTATTATTATTATTATTATTTTAAGTTTATGTTAACCCTTGTCAGCACAAGCGATATGTCTGAAACGACATACAATAATTATTATTATCACAATTTTGAAAACATAACGATCGGTATTCAAAACAAAGTGAAAACAAACAGAAGCCAATTTATTACTATCGGAGAGAGAGAGAGAGAGAGAGAGAGAGAGAGAGAGAGAGAGAGAGAGAGAGAAATAGAGAGAAAGAGAGATTTAAAATGAAAGCTTATTTTCTAAAAAATATTCGAATATAGTGAATATAAGGGATAATAGAAAAAAAAGAAGTTCGAAGTAATGATGAGTGATAGAGAGAAAATGCTCGTAGTGATTATGAGTGATAGAGAGAAAAGGGCACGTAGTGATTTTAAGTGATGGAGAGAAAACACTCGTAGTGATTATTACTGATAAAGAGAAAAGGACAGGTAGTAATAATGACTGATAGAGAGAAAACAGTAATTATTAGTGATAGAGAGAAAAATCGTAGTAATTATGAGTGATAGAAAGAAAAGGGATTGTAGAGATTACGACTGACAGAAGAAAAAACGTAGTGATTATGATTGATAGACAGAAAAGGACTCGTATTGATTATGGCTGATAGAGAGAAAAGGTTTCATAGTGATTATGACTGAAACAAAGGATAAATAATTTTTTTAAAATTATTTTTGAATTTTTATATTATCAATAATTTAACATGGCTTGCGTAATTATCAAATTTTTTCAAACGGGCTCTGTAAAATATGTTCAGATTATCTCAAATTGAATACCAATTATAGTTGTTTACTGTTAACAATTTCCTTCCATCAAATATACAAGTGTCAAAAATTTTCAAGTTTTTTGGGGGAAAATGAAAACCTTTGATGTATAGAAAGTCGGGATAAATGTGTATATTAGACTATGTCAAGGTGTGGATATACACAGGTATCTTCAAATACCTGTGTATATTCACCCGTCGATATACATGTTAATTAAAGATCAATGGTTGTACCCTTGTACCTGAGACGATCTTGTATACATCAAAAGTTCTAAGCATGCAAAAAATGTTCATTTCCATAGGTCAAGACCTCCCCTATTACCTGATCAAGTGTCAAAATTAAGTCAACATAGACATCAACTCTGATTGCAAAAAATCGGTTTTTTACACTGTTTGATTTAAATGACAAGTAGAGAAAATAAAAATAAAATACTTTTAATAATAAAAAATCCTCAAAGTTCATATATATGATCATTTTACATAAAACCATCGATGTATTTTAACTGAAACACCAGACATTTAATATATAAAAGATAGTAGCAACCAAGTTGTTCACAACCGTGAACTCCCCGGAAGTAGTATCCCTCTAGCGGATCAGGGACCGTAACTCGATAGTGTTATCGGCCCATTAACACATACATGTATAGAGAACAAACGGGAGGTAACTTCAGAATTTTATTTAAAATACCATCATCTAATAGTGAAAAAGTTAACCTAGATTAACAATTAAAACAACAAATTTGATTAATGACCAGGATTCATATGTATAATTCATATTTTATTACAGTAAATATATTTTAAGATTCTTTCCAACAGTTGAAATTTGAGTTAAGATTACATTAGAACTTACAAATAAATATACCATTTAGCAAACTTTTCAGTCTATAATTTTTAAAATTTATTTAAAACTGAGGTTTTTTCCCTCATGCAAAGCACTTGTTAGCTGGATTTGGTTCGTGTAGTTTTGGATCTTTGGATTTATTTATTTTCAACTGTTTGGCTTATGTTTTAATGTCATACTTTTCGGCCCCTGATGTCGCTGGTGAGAGATGATTTTCCGAGGTTTGCACATATGGCACATTAGAATTTAACCGATATTTGTGCTAATTATTTACATATAAACGATTTAATTAACACACCTGTTAACTTTCAAAACAATTGGTAAGAATTACAAGATGGCTAACTCAAAACAAACCCAAATCTTTTAATCATAATAACCAAGCCCCAGTTTCACAATCATTCCTTAACTAAGATTTTCCTTAACTTAAATATAGCAAATTTTAAAAATTTTTTTTGGTTTACAAATATACATACGAGATTAAACTAAATACAGATGTTTCAAGCTTTAAGTGATCTTCAAAATGACACCTTTAATTACTAAATATCTCAACAATTAACAAAATTATTGAGGTTTCAAAATGCCAGATTTAAGATAAGGAAAATCCTAGTTAAGGAACGATTGTGAAACCTGGGCCAGGCATGTTTATGATGTCAGGTATTCATTCATTCTACAACAAAACGTTTCTATTTACACTCATACTTAGGTATAAAGTCAGAGTTTAATCCTTTAATGTAGTGTCGAGTTTTCTTAATTAAACTTCTCTTTCAGTAATTTTTTAATGTAGAAAAATATGTTCATACAATTCTATTGAAGATTTTAATTAAAAGATTCCAAAAGAATGAACAAGACCTTACTAAATCGATTTTGCTTGAGTTTACACAATATTTAAAGATTAGTCTTTTCTAGACTCTTGACATTTTTACGAAGGTATTTTTTCGTGACAAACATACGGAATGATGATATAAAAAAAATAATATAATTTTCTTTTCTCAGCTAATAAAGTACATTTACTAGCTAAAATGTTTTATACTTTTAACTGAGATATATATTTATACGAATAAGAAAGTAAGTACATAAATAAATATGCGTCTTTAAAAACTTTAACTTGAAGCTGTATTGTTTTAGCTCATATTTTTGTCATTTGTTTAAACTATTTTCTATTTTTCTGCACATCCGAAAAAATTAGAAAATAAGAGATTTAAATTAAGAAATACCGGAACTATCTGGGTAAGTTCCAATTCCAGATTTTTATAAAATTGTTTCTGGTTAGTTGTTGCTTTGTCATGTTGGTATAAAAGACAGCACAAAAACAAATTCATCTGCAAAAGCCACATTAGCAAAACCGATGACTACTTTATTCGGCCTTTAAACTATTGAAAAACAATAAATTCAATGAAAAGAGGTCAATCGTTGGAATAACAGATATTATACCTATTGATTGATTGATTAAATCAGGTTTTACATACCAGTCAAAATATGTTACTTATATCGAGTTGTCGCCAGCTATGTGAAGTGGCAGAAATTTTGACCTTTGCAGTGCGCTATGGGGAAGGTGCAGGGAGGATTCTTTAGACTGTCCCGCTTACCTTGATACAGCTAATCGATTTTTAAAAGTCTCCAACGAATAACCCCAATGACGTTCATCCCTTAGTGTCGAGTACTTAGCGAAGGAACTGCCACTACAGATTTTCAAGTCTTGGTTAGACCCGGTCGAAGTTTGAACCCCAACCTTTTAAATATTATATTATATATTTAGCAACACTTAGTTCAGTTCTGTCAAGCAGGCGTGAAGAATTATCCTCCGAAAAGGATATATATATATATATATATATATATATATATATATATATATATATATATATATATATATATATATATATTTATATATATATATATAACATTTATAATGTGTATTAACATCACACGTAATATGTATTTCCGTTTTCAATT
The DNA here is from genome assembly GCA_029721355.1 of Tegillarca granosa. Classification (NCBI taxonomy): domain Eukaryota; kingdom Metazoa; phylum Mollusca; class Bivalvia; order Arcoida; family Arcidae; genus Tegillarca; species Tegillarca granosa. The sequence continues at coordinate 23,311,634 of CM056609.1, read as the reverse complement.
AATAAAAGAATGTTTGTTGTGGCAATCTTACACATCGAGAGAAGTTTTCTCTGAAAAAAGAGATTGTAAAATAAATCTATCAATTGACGTCACATCACAGTTATTTTTTTTTGCGTTATATCACATCATATGTTGCGTTTGTGTATCTCAAATTTCAAGCATCAGTATATTTTTAATTTTCTTTTTATGCTTATAATTTATGCCAATACAAGTGAAAGTGCTTTTCGCTATAACATGCAATTATGTGTATAGAAGTTTTTAAGGGAAGCAAAGGAAACATTAAAAATAAATCAATAAGTAAATGAATATAATAAATAATTTAAAGTATAAATTTGGTGTTCTGTATTAATTTATGTTCAAGAAACCTAAAAAATATATATGGTTACTTTAATCAGTATTTTTTTTAAATTGCAGAATAATTTTGACAATGTTTGATATCTATTTCCTCTAGTTGTTAACCTTACCCAAATACATTAACACAGAATATAATATGTTACATGGTTATAATACTTTGAACTTATATTATAGCCGTGCGGTTCAAATACGCTCAATGATAATTTCTTTTTAGCAATTGTGAAATTGCATGTGGTACAAGGTATTGTGTTTAAGCTTCAGTATTAGTTGCGTAGAGCACCTTGTATATTCCGACTCTTGCATTCATTTATCAATTTAATGGGACATTTTAAGTGTTTCTTTTTAAATATAAATTATTATTAACAAATTTCGAGAGATTTCATTGTTTTATTAGCGACAAACGTTTTAATTATTTTTAATTACAAAATCGTTAATTTTTTTTGCAATTTAACCTACCGAGTATTAAGTATCGTTTTTGTGACGTAGGCAAGAACATAGAGGTGCGGTACCGCCGCTTAATGTGGCAAATGATGTAGTAAATGTATTTTTTGTAATTTGAGAATATAGTTAACGATATACTGAAATTCTTCTCATATATATATATATATATATATATATATATATATATATATATATATATATATACAGTAAAACCTGTCTATAAGGGCCACCCATGGGAATTAGTCAAAGTAGCCTTTATGGACAGGTGGCCTTTATATACATGTTCAATTAATATAAATAAAGTACAGCTGGGATAGAATTTTATTGGCCTTTATAAGCAGGTGGCCCTTGTAGAGAGGTGGCGTTTAAGGCAGGTTTGACTGTATATATATATATATATATATATATATTTCAAATTTGAATATTAAAATTTTTGCAATATGTTTTTTTTTTATTTTCATAGTTATTTTCACTAAATATTATGTTAATAATATTTAAATTTCTCAAAAAATATATATAATTTCTTACTTTTAAAAGTAAATTACAGATTTTAAAAGAATAAAAGTACATACCTTTATAGTTTTTATTCCGAAATACACCAATATTTTCTTCTTTTAAAGACCAATTTGCTTCTCCAATTATTTTCTCAAAGATACTCTTATTGATATTAAGATAATTCCTTTTTAATTAGATTAAAACACACATTATCAAATTCTTATCACCAAAACGAAAGCTTTAATTAAAAATCGTCCAGTTCGTTTTTGAAGCATACTTTTACTAGTGACTTTACATTGAAAATCTTGTTCTATGCAATACATATATGTTTAACATAGCACTTCTTTATTTAAATAAACATTTTCTAACTGTTATGCCAAAAAGAAGTAACGCCGATATTTAATTATACACAGCTAATGTCTGTATTTCTTACTTTTATGTTTAAATTTCAAATTCCCACAGTTGATAATATGTTTCTGTTATTTGTCACATAAAGCAGACTATTTCTAAATATATGTGCTCGTAATTTAACATATTAAGGGGCAATGTGCGAACCATCTTATTGTATTTACCATTTAAGATCATTATATTTAAAATCACTGTTCTCAATAATTTAAGGATTTTTGTTCTTAAAGTTTTAAATAAAGATTAAATTGACAGTTTCATGTATAGTCTGTATAAACCATTAACTTTACATTTATTGTTATTTCTTTCTTATGTTTTTTTTTCTATCTAAGTTTTATATATTTTTTTCCATTTATTTACTTTTTTGTTTTTTTTAATTTAGAAATATTTAAAAAAAACTAAAATACATTTTTAATGAATCACACATTGTAAATCTACAAACATAATTTCTTTGAAAAAACAATTATTGTGTGGAAGCAATTATAATACTGAAAAATACTTTTGACATTGACCTTTAAGATACGAACTTATACTAAGGTCATGTTATATTAAATGACAATCATTACGCGGAACTTTCTTGGAATATTTTTAGTATTTATTGTGTTAAAATTTTGACAAAATTTTAAAACATTAATGTGACTCGACGCGTAAAAAGGACATTATGGGGGAATAACGTTCTAAAATGCCTTTATATCATTTAAACAGATTACAACTCATGTAAATTGGAATTTATTCAAAAGGTGTTGAATTTGTGAAACAAGTTTTTGATGAAGCTGAAAAGAATCATAGGTAAACACATTTGATATGGTTTCAAACAGTTTTTAAGCAATATATTAATGTCTTCATAAAGACTAACATTCTAGTCATCATTTTCAATGCTTGTATTAATCATTTCTACTTAATAGTGATTCCTAACTTCCGTCAGAAAAAATATGTTTTCATTTTTCATTAATGCCGGATAAACAATTTATTCATTAATTTGCACTTTAATTTATAAACTTTTTCTTTATTTCTAATATATTAGTTAACATTAGACTTGAAAAGGGTGAACATTTAAAATGTTAACCTCTCAGTTATGCCTCATTAATATAGTATACAGAACCAACGAATTACGATCTACCTAAAGTGGTTATTTGTTCCGGATACAAATTTGAAAAATTTGTCTTTTTCTGATAATTTTATTCCTACAATACAATAATATACAATACAATTCTGAATTTCAGCTTATCTACTGATGATATATACTTTCTTTTAAACGGCTATTTATTCTGAATACATTTGAAAGTGTTATCAGTAATTCATATTATTTTTGATATTCGAGAATATTTTAGATTGCGTTTGAATTAAAATAATGAAAAGTCACCCTAGTACATTATTAGTGCGAGAAAAATTCCCTGATAATTGGACGTTGGTGACTACGATATACATTGGAACTGGTTTCAAAATGTGAATAATTTCAATTTAAAAAAAAAAAAGAAAAAAAAGAAAAAAAAGTAACAGTGATACGGAAACAATGTTTGACAATGAAGATAAAACAATTATTTTTAAATTATTGGTAGTTATGGCTATTCAGTTTGTGGAACATTTTCACATAACTATCAGCCACTGGTAACTAAATGATTGATTACTACCTAATTCACGATAAAAACTGCTTTGCATTATGTCGTTTTCTTTTCTTTTTTTTTCAAGTTTTACAGGATTTTTCATGACTTAATGCTATGATAATGCTTGTTCTTCAAAATATTTTTGTATAATTATATTACTTTTAATCATTTTTAATATCAACTGAATTTCAACTTTTAACCCCCAAATGACGTATGTTTGTTAATGTTGATCAAAAGCAAATACGTGTTACGATCCAAATTAATCATACAAACGAAAATGTCGATTTCTGTATTTATTGAAATTCGCATGTGTATTTTTAGTATTAAAATGAGAGCATTAGCAAATTTTCAAAGTTTCCTGTTACCGTTATTTTACCTTATTTTACTTACTTGTAAGTCTTCATAACAGTGTCTTTATTCCAAGACTTGTGTGATAAGGTAATTACTCTTGCTCTTTAAATTAATTTAACTTTAAAGTTTCAAAAGTCAAACGTTATAACAGTTTATTTAAAACCGTTTACTTTAAATAGAGAATTAGTATTTACAGGCTGATGCTAATGAATTTGAAAACCTGAGTAGGTGCGGTTAGAAATCCCGAAATCCAATGCGGCGAGGGATTACTAGAACATTAAAGACAAGGTTGGTAACTGACTAACATTTGACAGAATATGTATAAAATTTAAAATATTGCTTCAGTTCTCATTTTATTTAACAGTATAGGCGAGACTTTTTGATAAAATACTGTATATGTATCTGTATATATTAGCATGTATTATATTTGGCGCTCTCGGGTATCTCAAACATTTGGCGTGTATTAATATTGGCGCTGCCATGGTTTCATCTTAGCCGCATGAGCTAGACTTAATGTTGACGTGTATCAACACCAAAAGCGCAAATATTAATATACAGCCAAATAAATACTTGTATAGTTTTCTTCCACCAGTAAATAAAGCCTTTTTAGATTAACCAGTTTTAATTTATTCCCAGTACTCAAAATAAGTGATGATGCTCTCCAGGCAAAGTTATTAATTTTGTACTGAGACGTCACAAGTTTTATATAAAACAGCAGTTCTTATTTTGATATACCGTGAAATAAGGTGTACAAGTAAACAATGGGTTGGAAAGAATTATGTCAAAAACATGAAAAAAAACTTATATATAAGAGTCTAACCCTTGTTCCAGGATCCTCTATATTGTAACTTATTATGCATGTTGTATGTCATATTATTATTAAATAAAATATTGTTTAAACTAAAATAAACTTATAACAATACCAATTACATCGATGTGAAGTTTAGAATGACTCTTTTCCCCTGTTTATATTATAATGTTATGGTAGGCAATTTCTGTAGTAAATAGTTTATCGCGTTAGCTTCCTAAAGCAATGTGTTCGGTTTAATAAATAGACTTATCAAACTTTTTTCCTGTTTAAGACACTTGTATCAATAATTTAAAAAAAAAAAAAAAAAAAAAAAAAAAAAAAAAAAAAAAAAAAAAAAAAAAAAAAAAAATCATCATGCTAAAGAAAATATTTCAACTATGTTATAGTCATATTTATACTTATAAACTGAAAAAAAAATAAAATAGTTGGAATGTTCAAAATTTAATAAAACATTACATCTTTAAATGTAATTACTAATATTGTTTTTCCATGTACTTACATATAAATATGAATTGTTTTAGTATATAATTAAATTTGAATATAATAGTTTTTCAATAAATTCAAACAGAGCGCATTCTTCTCCATTAAATATATCTTAATATTATAATTCAATTAAATTAAATATTAGATGTACTTTTTAACTTTTTTTTAATTTTCTCTTATTTAATTGCAGTGTTTAATTTTATATATATATATATATATATATATATATATATATATAAGAAAGTACCTAATTTAATACCCTTGCGATTTCTTGTAATTTTGTAAGTATACAAAAAACATCATTGTAAAACATTAAACACTTAACTATTATCTCTGCAATTAAGCCGAATCAATTTTTCAACAGACGAGATTCGGTTTTTGGTAAATTTTATTCTTCACGATTAGTAAGTAAAAATAATGAAAATTATGACAAATGACATATTTTAGCATTCAGTTCTCTATGACTACAGGTATGACTTTATTCCTTCATTTTCAACAGCCCTAGTTCCCAGGTCCTTTAAACTCAAAGTAGAAACTCGAAGAATTGACAACATTTTATTTCTTTTAAACGCATTTCATATTTTGTAACACAATTATAACACCACATTTGGCAACGATTTTTTTGTATTTTACCTCGAGTAAATCTCGCATAAAAGATGTTACCTTGTTTCTAGATTATTTCCTATTTGGCTTATCGCTAAGCATTTTGAGACTCATCCTTTTGAGCAATGGTTTATACTTGACCGATGAAATGGAAGATAAATATATAACAAATACCTGCTAAATTTTGATGTGCCATATGTGCACATTTCGGAAAATCATTCTTCATCAGTGACACTAATGGCCGAAAAGTTTGATAGATAAAATGCATTAGCCAAAAAGTTGAAAAATAAATAATCTAAAGTTCCAAAATTATATGAATCCAAATCCAGCTAAGGTATGCTTTGCATGAGGGAACAGACCTTAGTTTTAAATAAATTTCAAAAATTAAGACTGCTGAAAATTTTGCTAAATGGTATATTTTCTGATAGCACAAAGTACTGCCTACTGAGTTATGGATACCCTCGAGGAGTAATGCTAAGTAATGCTTTCCTGTTTTAAGCTTTTAAAAAGATCAGAATAAATTTGATATGTTAATGTATGCCACATGTAAAGTATTTCGTCACCATCATCCTCATCACCATCTATTTTCAATAAGTCTTAATTGAGGTTTTTTCTTTTTCCTGGAGTGGAGTAATGGTGTTTTACGCCTCACTGATTTCGAGGCGGTCAGTTGGATGGCGGAGGGAACCGGAGTGCCCGGAGGAAACTACCGAACTTCGGCAAGCGAACCGGCAAACTTTCTCACACTAGGATCTGCCCCGAGTGGGATTCGAACCCAGGCGGTTAGAGGCGCTGTGAGTCGTAAGCGCCATTACTCAACTTTACTCATGTCATTGCGGCCACCGAGGCCCAAATGACATGAGTAAAGTTGAGTAATGGCGTTTTACAGAACAGTCGAGATTCTTCAAGTTTATATCAAGGCAGTCAATTCTTTAATGGTCGAGAAAATAATGATAAAATTACATTTAAGCAATACTATTTAGCGAAAAAATGGTTTAAACGTCATATTTATTCAGGGGTCTCGGTGGTCGAGTGGTCTAAAGTGTGTGCTTGCTGGAAAATTCCTTGGGCAAATGTTATTGAGATATAATTTGTAAGTTTGCTTCCGGTAGGTTGTTTTTTTCGTATTTACGTCTTCCACAGCTGCCGCCATGATATAAGTGTAATAGTCTTGATGAGGATAAAAGGCACCGTTATTTTACTGCACTGCACTCCAATCTTGATTCATCTAACGATCTTGATTTATCTAACGATGGTGATAACTGTGATGATGATATTATAAGAAAGTTCTGTTCGTAGCCGGGCAATTAACAAAAATAATGAAACCATGTGTTGCATTTTTTAGAAGAATAGAGTACTCAAAGTAATATGATTAGACAATATTTAAATCATAGAGAAGCAATTTGAATCTAATAAAGTCAGGTTTTAACAAAACAAACATGACCCTCAAAACCTGAAACTTTTCTTGCGAGCAATTAAGATTCTCCACTTTAAGGACAGATAAGTTGCAATTTGACTTAAAGAAATTGAAAGCAAATACTTTACCACTATTTTGTCATATAACACTTTTCCTCTCAAAAGTGATGGAGAGGGTAAGTTAATAAAAGTAACATCAGCTTGGCAAATTTAGTCTTTCTCTCCAATAACTCCTGATTTATCGATAATGTAATCTTTACTTGCTTTGATCACATATTGGGAAAAATTCCCTTTCTGTATAATAACGGAACAATTACGTTTGTGAGCTAGAAATCTTGAGAGATTGGAGTTGAGTTGAGTAATGGTGTTTAACGTCCCAGTCACGTTTCTTCAATAAAATCTAGAAAGGCAGAATGTATTCCGTAGCATGCTTTAATATATATTTACATCAGGATAGTGAGAAGGAACTCATTGTGCTAATAACAGCTAAAAACAATAGAACAGGTTGTGTTGTGAACGACAAATTGATCCCTTTTGATTACCCTTTTCGTAAATTTTGGTTATTTGTAAAATCTGAAAAGGTTATAACAGGGACATTTATAATTTCCACTCTTCTATAAAAACTTTTTATTTATTAATTTCTTAAATTGCAGAAAAAGAAAGCATCCACTGGTTAATCGGCTTATAAAAGATATATATTTTGAACGAAAACCTCACATTGCCAAAGGTATCGAATGTTGATAAAGTGTCAGCATACTTCCTTTCGAAAAATTGCAATCTTAACCTATTGCTTAAAGATGTGACATTTAAGAACAATGTACCAATGAAGCTTTCATCAGCTAGTTTTGTCGTTTAATACTTTGTAATAATTAGTTTAAGTGTAATTAATCATGAACAATATTCAGAAAATAATTGTTATAATAGGCTAAATAATTTCGTCGTTTGAAATGCCTTAAAATCCGTTAAATGTTACTAAATTTATAACAATGCTGCATCAGTAGTTACAGCTGCATCATTGAAAATGTTCAGGAGACTAAACCAATGGATATAAAGCACCATAATTAGAGGCAAAATAACTTTTTGCAAATGGTTGAAAAACAATTTTTAATATTTTGGTATTGGCACAAACATTTTCAAGCCCCGCTCTGAAAGGGATCATTCTACATCATGAGCTTAAAACTGTGATGCTTCTAACCCTTAAGTTTTAAAAATAGTTAATTGGAGTTCAGGATCTACATTCAATGAATTTTACATTTAATGAAATTGACAACTGAAAAGTTTGTAAGTAGTTTTAAAACTGTCTACTCTCTGATAAACAAAAATATTACTTGTATACAGTTTTAAAAATACATTATTATTCTTTACTTAAAAAAATTGAAATATATTTCTGAATTTTATCAAAGTGTTTAACACAAGCTATATATTTATAATTGTAGATATAAACAGGGGCGTTAAACAACATTTCTCTACTCCAAACATACATGTACAACACTTTCCTCAATAAAAGAATGTTAACACAATACATAAAACGAAAAATCTTACAAGTTAAATACAAGAAAAAGCACATTGCGACAGAGACTGAGTTGTACCAAGATTGATTACTTTATAAAATGATTATCCAGTGTTTATTTCTTAAATATACTGGTTTTATTAAGAGCATTCATTTGAAAAATTTCTATCCTTTGTATTTTTGTTTTTCCATTTCAATTCAAAGATTTTTGTTTATACTGTAGTATCTATTACATATTTGGTCGTGCAAAGCTGCAATGATGCTAATGCGGCTTCAGACATCATTTCTCTTATTTACGCTTGTATTTAATCAAACGTTTAACAATCAAATTTCAAAAAATCTTAAAAGATAGAATTAAATCAAATCAAAATGTATCATCTTGTTAAAAAATCAGATCTATGTTTAAAACAAAGATGCATTGATTTAGTGTTCTATTGCTTGAACTTATTAGGGCAATGAACAATTTGGAACACGCGTGTCACTTTTTTCTTGGTTCATTTGTCTTGAACATAAATCGTTTCAATCATTCTTTATATATATCCTCAAATAACCACCGCAGTTTTGTCCGTTTGCAGTTCGTCTGTGTAAAAATTGTTTCCGAACCATAACTTGCACTTTAAATGAAACCATGTCAAAATAAGTAAAACAACATGAGACAATAAATGTGAATTTCAAATAGGTAAGTAGGTCAAGGTCAAAAGGTGAAAAAAATTTTTGCGGGGCCTTGTCTCTCAAGAAACGAGTTCTAGTTCTGCATTACTCAAGTATTGGTTTTAAAAATCTAGAACTCATTGGCTAAGTTGCACATTTTTCGTAAGTTTCGAATAATCAGCAATAAAGCATTTCAATAGACAAAAATTACTTTAAAAAAGAAACAATCAAAACTAATACGACATTTTAAATTTTATTTTTTCTAATTTTTCAACATCACAACGACTTAATCCCTTGTCTGATAAATATCACCTATCTTCTACACATACTTATGTTGTATTTTATTTTTAGCTAAAAAAATTTGGAATAACATCTTAAGCTGTTTTTCCCAAGATGATCGAAATTCTTTACTTGTTATGACAGCATCACCTAGAAAAATAAAAACATAAATTTTAAAAGGCAATATACTGACAACATATTATCGAAAAATAAATAAATAAATAAATAAATAAATAAATAAATAAAAAAATAAATAAAAGAAAACATGCAAGGTTCTACATGTATGTGCAATAGTTTCACATATTCGTTTATTGTCCAATAAGAAACCTTTTAAGCGAAAAGTGTATATTTATAAATCGAAAAATGACATTCATAACTTGGCATTATTTTTAACTAAGCGTTATATTCTGAATAAACGAGTGCGTCTACCGCTGGTAAAAACAGCAAACCCCGACCGATCATATATAAGACTTTTAATATGGGATTCTGCCTCTCCGCCATGTGCTTGGTATTCAAGGACGGAATATCGACAGGCTTAGGCGGTGCCAGGATAATGTGACTTGGGGAGTGGTATGCTTGTCTACGTCCTACTTAACAATAAATCGCCCCAAGTGCTCGATAATATAAAAACAAGACATACTCACTACCACATCTCATGCATTGTTATTGTATTAATCCTTGGTGATGAATAACTTTGCTTTTGTCGCTGGAAAAACAGACAAAATACTTATGCGACGGAAAATATTAAAACAAACCAACCCACCAACCGATCCTTGCCAGCACGGGTTTGTTACTAAACCATGACTGATTCAATGGAATAAAGGAAGTAGATTTATTGCATTTTACTCCTTAGTAAGTTCCAATCACTTATATGTAGACATTTAGTTCTCTAATGGTGAAAATACTCGAAAAATCAACGAAATCTAAACAGCGAATGGAAACTGGTATTATATAAAATACAAACATACCAGTCCATGTCCAAATCACAATAGCAAAAAACGTTAAAAACTGGTTGATACAGTTATACACTTGAACTTCAATCATGAAAATGAGGTCGGGTGCTTTGAAAGGGTAAGCACATCCTGTTTAGCTAGCTACACCCTTCACGTGATAAGTCAAATTTGAGAATGAAAGTAACATGGAACTATAAAAACATATATCCATTATAAGTTTGTATAAAGTGACTCAATACTTATCAACTATATTTTGATGACGGCCATTAAACTTATTAAGGGCTTTGATTAACCAGATTAACCCAAAGCGAGAAATGACCTTTGATCTGAATGCTTGTACTTTATGACACGCAGCCACAAAGTCCCAGACTAGATGATTTATTGTTTTATCCACTTTTGTTCACTTATTATGAGAAAAAACATGATTATCCGATGATCTTTTTTTAAATAACTAAATAAATAAATCAATATCTGCATAAGCCGGAATAAAGATGCGCTCTTAAAACAAAATGTTCAACTTCATGTATTAGTAAATGATTAATATGTTCTATATACTTTTAAGTAGATATCAAATTTTATTCTAAAAAAATTACATGTTTTATTATCTTCTTTTAGTTTTCTATATATAACTTGTCTATGCTATTACTAGATTTATCAGTTTTCTTGTATTTTTATATTTATATTTATTTTATTAATTCCAAACTTATAAATTTTTATATTTATTTAGGTATATATTGATACTTTGATATCTTTAACATTTTTCCAAGCGTTAACAACAGATATATATATATATATATGTGTGTGTGTGTGTGTGTGTGTGTGTGTGTGTGTGTGTGTAACTTTTTTCTAACATTGAAAAGCTGTAATATTATTTACAATACGACAATAAATAATTTTTAAGCGCGCTTTTAAGACTTCTCACTTACCGATGCGCACTATGATTATATAAGTATGAATACAAAACAAAATCTTAATCACCATCAAAGATAACAATATTCCGATTACAAAAAAGAAACTTGTTTAGGTAAATATTTTTTAAAAATAATACCTGGGTAATTTTGATGTGCCATATGTGCACATCTCGGAAATTCATTCCTCAACAGTGACACTAGGGGCCGAAAAAATAAAAATTGATAGATAAAAAAGATAATCCAAACATTAGGCATAATTAAATTGACTATACCTATTCCTTTTTCAACATACATGTGGAAAATAGTTATTTTTACGGTTTAAATTGCTCATTGCACCCTTTGGTAAAAAACCTCCAAATAGGATTTAGATATGTACGAGGGATGTTTGATATGTAATGTGTATTGTTCCCCCTACAAGATAACGCTTTTCACGATAACGTTGATGATGATACATTTGAAAAGCTCTTCCCAATACATGTCCTACAATATGAACGCCTGTCTTCATCTCCACATAGTGTTAAAATCTTAGCCATTTTAATAGAGCCAGTTGTTGACCACTGTTGTAAAACTGATACAGAACGGGTTGAGTATTAAAGAAATTGGAGCTGATATAAAAGTTCGCACAAAACTCGGTCATTCAGTAATACAGATTTTTACTGAATTTGGGGAAGTTAACGGGTCTTATCAGGAAACTTATGTGATAGTTTGTAGGTGGAGAAAAAAAACTGATGGGCACAAAGGCCACCAAAGATGCAGCGAAATCTGGTCGACCTATGACTGTAACAGACAAAGCAAATGTCTCAAAAGTCAGGGAAATAATAAAAAGTGATGGTAGATATACGATTCGTGATATTGTCAAAGCTGTTGGCATATCTCTATGGCGGGTGATGCGTGTTTTGAAAGTACCAAAGATTGCTGCCGGATGGATCCCGCATATATTGACAAATGACCAAACTGCTAAGCAAATGCCAAAAATGTTTCCCAAATTCAATACTAGATAATTTGCAAACAAAACAAAGCATTGGTTAACTATTCCGAACAAGTAAGGAGAAATGGAAAAAAATATGTCAAAAAGCATAAGCAAGAAAGTCCTTTATTGCATATTTTTCTAATGTGATATTTGCTATAGCCGTACAAATTCCTGTTCCGAAGGGCGAAAGTGTGTATTACCGAGATGTTATACTCAAAACAGTTCAAGAAGACAAGCCCCACCACGTAGAAAACATGTTGAAAATAGAACTTTAAAAGAATAATTGTTTTCATTTATGTTAAATATCCAAATTAAAAAAAAAAATGCGAAACCAGGCTATTTTTTTAATTTTTTAGAGAAACCGCGATACTTTACCATACTTTCCTATTTGTTTAGGAAGGTAGGCGATATGAAACGGGACATTTCGTATGAAAATAATCATCAGGACAATTTGCACTTTTATATGCTTAATAATCATTATTTCTTAGGTGCATATACCGAACATATTTACTTGTATCATTACTTTACGAATAGTATGCATGTTTTTGGATTAAGTAAAAATAGTAATTGAACATGTCATTATTAGCTTGTTTGAAATATATAACAAATACCTTTTAAATTTAGATGTGCCAGATGTGCACATTTCGGAAAATCATTCCTCATCAGTGACACTAGGGGCCAAAAAGTTTGATAGATTCAAAAACATATGTCAAACAGATGAAGACGACTGAAAATTTTGCTAAATGGTATATTTTCTGACAGTACAAAGTACTGCCTACTGAGTTCTGGATACCCTCGGGGAGATTTACTCCACCAGCAGCGGTACCCGCTCGGGAACCTATTTGACGTAATTACCATGTGTGTATACCGGTTATGAACTCAACCTCAATTTGAAAACTAAATGGGTTAATTTAATAATCCTAGCTTCAACCCTCTTCGCATATGTCAAGTAGAATTTTGTGTAAATGATAGGTTTTAAAAACGTTTTTGTTTCTTGCACCAAAAAATTTCAAATCACATTTTAATTTCCAACAATTATACATTATGTTTTTTTTATTCAAATTGAAATTTTAAAAATGAGGCTGATACCTTGGACTTTTTACAGTTTCATAAATAGGACAAAATGAAAATGTTAACAGGTTAGTAATAGTAAATGATTTGATTTTTCCATGTCTTGTTAAAGGAAACTAGAAATATAAAATACACACGGAAAAAAGGTGTCTCTCTTAAAGGAAATGATAGAACTTACCACATCTTAAACATCACAACATGTATTTAACATCGAACAATGATCTCAATGTGCATAACAATGTTTGCGTGGGCCGATATACATATATAATATTGGTTTTCTACTAAGGAAGAAAAAATTCTTTACAAATACGTATATGTAGGTATTTATACTGTCTGGGTCTCGGTAAACATCCATTCGTGACGTTGGCTGTGGCAGTAACAGATTGGATTGACTAATTTATTACTTAATAACCACTTCAAGTGGTATCGTGTTTTAATGCTTCCTGAGGTTATTTTATCAATCTATACATCAAATACACATGTGGGTATGTAAGTGTAGGATTCAGGAGTAAATTGCTTATATAAATCATTATATATTTGTTTTGATTCACAAGGGTGTGATGAAAAATTTACGCCACAAAGATACCATCGCCCATATCAATTTTGAGAGGCAATTTATATAGACAATAAAGTTTCACTTGTTAATTTCTTTTCTTTGTTGTAAAATTGTAATCAATTTTGAATATATATATATATATATATATATATATATATATATATATATATATATATATATATATATATATCGTAAATACTGTTGATGGCGATATTTAGATTATATTTAGTCTTCTTTTTTAATCAAAGAGGGACTCGGTTTAAAGGTGGGAAAAACCGCACTTAAAATCACATTGCCTTCACCGTCTAGGCTTGAATCGCACTCAAACAGAACAAAGTGTGATAAAAATTCTTTGCTTGCGAAAGATAGGAAGTTTTCTCTACATCCTTGAACAGACCGCCTAATTATAAGTTGAAGAATCTTGACTGAGGCGTAAAATACCATTACTCAACTCCTTAATCGTAGCTTCCGGAAAGTCACACTATTTAAGGAGACAATGACAAAGATATTTTTCTCAACAAATACACAGCCAACCTTTTATAAACATAACAAATATCAACTCTGACCTTACCGTTTTTGTCCATTATTTTGAAAAATAATGATGGAGGTATAGCCACGATTGGAGTTTGTTGAGAACCTAAAATCTTCGAATCCTTTTGTTCATGAGATATCCAATCTTCTGCTTCCCTTACAAATTGATTTTGAATAAGCCAGGAAATGTCTTTTTCGCTTTCTTTTTCCCGTTTTTCAATTCTTTCCCGTTTTCCAATTCTAGGATAATCATTTTCCTTACTTCCTGTATACCACAGAGAGTGTCCTAAATGTAACAATAAGCATAGCACCAAAGGTGTACGTAACTGCATTTTTATTAGTTAAATCTGAAAAAGAAATTATATAATTATTTAATATAAATATATAATAAAATATTAAGCGTCAGGACCCGGTTTCACAATCAATGCTAAAGTACGTTTTTTAACTTAAATTTAGCAAATCTTGACAATCTTAAATCATAAATAAATTTCAAAATACTAAATATAGATAATATAGGCTTGTCACAAAGTAAACATGCGATTTCAGTATTAACAAAAATCGCACGTTTCTGCATTTCAAGAAGTTTATTCTAAATGAAAAAAAAAATAAAATAAAATAAATACAATAAAATAAACTATAATGCAAATTAAATGTCTGTTTTTTTTTTTTCCCCTTTTTTTTTTCTTTTTCTTTTTTTTTTTTTTTTTTTTTTTTTTTTTTTTTTTTTTTTTTTTTTTTTTTGAAATGCCAGTGATAAATAGGTAATACGTTTCTTTGGTATCAGTGTTAAAAACTCGCTAAAATACTTTTAAAAAGAAAAAAATGTCTTGGTATTTTATTGGTTTCGTATTTTTATGTTAAATGGATTATTTAGCAACTTTAGTCAAGTAATACTATGTCTATACTTTGTTTTACAGTTTCACTATTTTACGTGTTTTTTTTTTTTTTTTTTTTTTTTTTTTTTTTGTTTGTTTGTTTAGGACATTGATGACATCCATTAGACATATTAAAAGTTAAATCATTTGTCATCGAATGCTTATTTATAACTGCTTTCTTATATTTCAATGTGCTGCTACACTAGATGCTAGACATGTGCTCTCTCTCTGTCTGTCTGTCTGTCTGTCTCTCTCTCTCTCTCTCTCTGACTCCCTCACACACACACACACACACACACACACACACACACACACACACACACACACCTCTATGTTTTCAAGAGTGAGCATGTTGGTATTCAATTTGTAAGCTAACAGTTGTTACGTATGACAATATGGCAGTATGTTTTGAAAAGCATATAACGTGACAGTCTACCAATATGTTTTTGAGAATCTTACTACGTGACAGTATACCAATATGTTTTTGAATATCTTACTACGTGACAATATGTCAATATGTATTTGACATTTGACAAACTTACTACGTGACAATATGTCAATATGTATTTGACAAGCGTACTACGTGACAATATGTCAATATGTATTTGACAAGCTTACTACGTGACAATATGTCAATATGTATTTGACAGGCGTACTACGTGACAATATGTCAATATGTATTTGACAAGCGTACTACGTGACAATATGTCAATATGTATTTGACAAGCGTTCTACGTGACAATATATCAAAAAATTTTTGACAAACGTATTACGTGACAATATGTCAATATGTATTTGACAAGCGTTCTACGTGACAATATGTCAATATGTATTTGACAAGCGTATTACGTGACAATATGTCAATATGTATTTGACAAACCTACTACGTAACAATATGTCAATATGTATTTGACAAACTTACTACGTGACAGTATGTCAATATGTATTTGACAAGCTTACTACATGACAATATGTCAATATGTATTTGACAAGCGTACTACGTGACAATATGTCAATATGTATTTGACAAGCGTTCTACGTGACAATATGTCAATATGTATTTGACAAGCGTATTACGTGACAATATGTCAATATTTATTTGACAAGCCTTCTACGTAACAATATGTCAATATGTATTTGACAAACTTACTACGTGACAATATGACAATATGTATTTGACAAGCTTACTACATGACAATATGTCAATATGTATTTGACAAGCGTACTACGTGACAATATGTCAATATGTATTTGATAAGCATACTACAATATGTCAATATGTATTTGACAAGCGTACTACGTAACAATATGTCAATATGTATTTGACAAGCGTACTACGTGACAATATGTCAATATGTATTTGACAAACTTACTACGTAAAAATATGTTAATCTAATTTTGAGAAGCTTACTCGGGGACAATATGACAGTATGTATTTGAGAGTCATAAGGTTGCAATTGGTTTAATATGAAATTTTTTATTGTTTACTATCTTTCATTTAACCATGGTAACTTGCTGTATTGAACATTGCTATCTTAATTCAGTATCCTAGAAAATCTTGTTCATCAGTTCATAGAGGCTGTAGCGCAATTTAATGACTTTACTTTATTTATAGGTTAAATTCAGGATTCTGTTACTCTTAGCACTTTCAGATCACAATTTGATAGCATTCTATATACTTTCAAGAGGAGAGTTAAAAAGTATTTTCATTAAAGGATTAAAAATCACACCTTCTAGGTCTAGAAGTGTATAGACTGATATTTAAAAAATTTAAATCCTACTGGGATTTTGGTAAAATAAAATTTAACGATTAAAAATTTTATAACTAGATAAAACTTCTTAATCTTAGCAAAATATATAATTTATTCTCTTTCCATTTTCTGCAACATGTACAAAACAATTGTCTTTCGAGAAGCTAGCCGCGAGTTACTTAAATGTAGACTCAATTAAATATTTAACTGGTTTGATCTATTGAAAGAAAGAAAGAAAAAAAAATCACCGTCAACAAAAACATCAACAACAACGATAGAACACGGTTTTCATGATGATATATTTATTTTTATAAATATCAGCGCCTTGGTGGCATGGTAGTCTTAAAGCGCGCGCATACACAACAATATGTTTGTATCCGCCTAGATTCGAATTCCGCTTTGTGGATCCTAGTGTAAGAAAGATGCCAGTTCACTTTTTGAAGGTCTGTAAATTTTTTCCGGGCACTCTAGTTTCCTCCACAAACCCAAAACTGACCGCCTCAATATAAATGAAGAATCTTGACTGGGACAATAAATAACCACGTAAAACATCACCACACAACACAACTGCACAATCATACTTTTGATGGCATCTTATTATGAAGGTAGTAAATTCGCATTAAGGTGATATAAATGATTGAGGTGGCATATTTATTTGATTCCATGTGCTTATTAATGATATTTCAACGACTTACGGCATTTTTGTTAAAATGTGTTTTTTAACTATGAACAAAAATATTTTAATAAACTTTTAAATTTTTTGTTCTTTTATAGTCAATTGAAACATGCATAGTTGTTCAGTAGGCTGAACCTAGTTAACAATAACGATGCTCTTTTCTTTTGAATATGCGTATAAAGTTTGTTCAGGCCCTTTGGTAAGGCCGTTTATATTCCAATCTTAACAAGAAGTTTTGTCGGATCGAACCAGGTGCTATAAATTGCAAGATATTGAAATGCATCAAATAAAAATGAAAGGAATGAGTTTTCAACGCGAGTTTCTCAAACACAATATGACCCCAAATAACATTTATATATCGATAGTGTATAGGCCCTCATGCGGCTGTATTGTCACGTCTTTGCAATTACTGTTGGAAGTGTCCAATTCGGCACTCCAGTTAGCCAGTATTGTATTTATAATACATAGACTTGAAAATGAGATTATGGCGTTTCGAACGTAATTTATTTTTCATAATTCTACAATATAAGAAAAATGTTTATAGATTGTATAAGGTGCTTTTATAAAAACCGGTCATGGCGATAATTATTTGAGGGGTTGAAACCAACATTTCAGTGAGAATTGGTTTTTTTCCGGTCGTAAGCTTTCAGTAGTTGGGTCGGTCCAAGTATATTTGACTGAAAGGTCTGCGATGCTTATCCGACTTTGTGGGCAAATTAAGTTTGAGCTTATGTAGGGTAAATTAAAAATACACACACACACACACACACACACACACACACTGTTTTTAAGGCAAATATGATATTTCGTCTTTGAAATCATATCTGTAAATGATCTTTGCACGTAAGTTTTCTAGAAGAGATAACACGCTTTTAATCGTAAAACCTATTAATTTCAGGTTTTAAAATTTATAATACAAACGAAGTTTAAATTAATATAAATTTTCTACTGTTTCCTGACGGTTGTCAGGTCCCATCTATAGCAATGTAATTTCAGATTAAAATAATTAAAGTTTACACACAATGACAAAATTTGAATGATCGCAAATGTTATAGTATTCTATTATATAATTCGTGTATATTTGATTTATTCAATAACTTGTTTGTTTAATTATTTTTTGTCTTCTAAAAATAAAGTATAAATGCGCTAAAATATAAAATAATTGGCCCCCCCCCCCCCCCCCGTATTTTGTACTAAATTAAAAATTTGTATTTTTACGTTTGTTTATTTATTTATTAAATTAATCCAATATTAATCTAATCTAATATTTTTATAAATTCAAATCTATCTATCTATCTATCTATCTATCTATCTATCTGCCTGTATGGCTGTCTTTCTCTTTTATTTATTTCTATTGCCATTAAGTTAATAGAATGGTGGTACTAGTATCTACTTTTTTAATAATATATTACCAATCAACCCATACATATTGTTTTGTCCTTCACTTTACCTAACGATGGGTCAACCGGCGGAACATTCGTTAGCAAACGGTTTAGCTCTGCTGCCGAAAGTAGCTTCTAACAACCCAAAGCTGTCTATTTCTCTAGAAATGAAGTTACTTGATGACTAGATTTCCAATTATTGTTATTTTTCTAAATATCTGTACGGTAAATTCGTTCATTTTTTTTTTACACTGATGAAGAGACGAAATATAAGTTACAATATGGAAGATAACTTTTCACTTTTCAAAACTCTGTCAATTGTCCGAACATTCGTTATCAAGCGGCTGAGCTCGGCTGTCGAAAGTAAATTCTAACAACCAAAAGGTGTCTCTTGGTCAAGAGATAAAGTTACTAGATATTATTGTTATTTTCTTTTTAAAAAAAACCGTATGATAAATTATTTTAATTTTTCAAGCTGATGAAGAGACGAGATATTAGTCACAATATGGAAGATTACTTTTCGCCTAAAAATTTCCTAATTGGCCAAAGGATACAAGTGACTCGTCGATTAGATATCCGAACATTGTCATTTGGCTGATGTTCCATTTTCAAGTTCATTGTTAAACATTATAAAATCGAACATTAGTCACAATATGAAACATTACTTTTTGCCATTTGAAATTCCTTAATTTCAAGATTTTAAAAACTTTGAAAAAAACTTTGGTCTTTAAAATAAACATTAAATAATGACTTAATTTAATTGAATACATCTTACCTTTTTTCCAAAGAAAATTGTTGTACGATTATTCCTAATATATTATTTAGCATCATGCAAAACAAAATCTTTTTATGAAAAGCTTCATGCCTTCTCTTATTTTTGCATAAAGTTCTAAGCGTGTGTGAATCTCGATTGTTCATATAACTTAATAAACGTACTAAAGTGATAGAAAATGTGCTAATTAGTTGTGATGTTTCAGATTGTGGCGTGAAATTACAGATTGGGGGCGTGTCTATTTTCAAATAATTTTTTTCCAACTCAGCAAATAGATTTCAACTGCTGTATAAAAATGTAGTTTGAAGAATGTATAAAATAAGCAATTAGCGTCTTTTTACATGAAAATCTGATTGATATTTTCAGAAGTTTATTAAAAGCATCAGCATGTTTTTAAATCGCATCATATTAATTTATTTGGATCAAACATGTTATTAGTAAACACTTCTTTCAAAGCGACACTTTACAATACGTTCTGTGGAATGTAACTGTCAAGAAAAGAGTGTTAATGGGAAACCATATACTGCCTCTAGAATTTCGATTTACTGCATTTATTTCCATTAATGTTACAAAGCTTAGCATTTTATCTATAACGTTCGATTTATATCCTACAGTGTTCTTATATCGTACAGATTTTATTTGCACTTTCATTGTACATTTTAAAAAGGAGTATTTGCAGTTAAAACACAAGGAAATCACATGTTAATCAGCTGACGCTCATCTCCAAATTCACAAAAAATATAAATTGTATTGTATTGTATTGTATTGTATTGTATTGTATTGTATTGTATTGTATTGTATTGTATCGTATCATATCATACCATATCATTTCGTATGATATGATATGATATGACTTACATTACATTACACAACATTATATTATAATATCAATTATCGTATCATATCATACCATATCATTTCGTATGATATGATACGATATGATATGATATGATATGATATGATATGATATGATATGATATGATATGACTTACATTACATTACACAACATTATATTATAATATCAATTTTCTCTATAGGTTTGTTCCTCAGCGATATCTATTTATGGCGGAAAAGGTAAGATTCTCTCACTTATTTAAGGCGGCCAGTTTTTGGAAAATGCGGAAAACTCGAAAGCCCATTGAAAAACACCGACATTAAATTGTTTGAGTTTTAAAACCATCTACATGAGTTGTCTATTTAGTCTATTCGATTGTAAGAACATGAAGCTTTGACTCGATTTCAATCTTGACGTTTTAGATTAACTTTATATAATTTATATTATAATTGTAAAAACTGAAACATTTCAGACGGAGTTAGGTTTTTCCTACAAAGTAATAAAAAATCAAAAAATAAATTACACTGCCATTCCCTGGAGATTTTTGGATCACAGCGCCTCTCACCGCCTGGGTTCAAATCCCACTTGGGACAGATCCTAGTGTGAGAAAGTTTGTCAGTTCGCTTGCCGAAGGTCGGTGGTTTTCTCCGGGCACTCCGGTTTCCTCCACCATCCAAGAACTGGCCGCCTTGAAATAAGTGAAAGATTCTTGACTGGGGCGTAAAACACCATTACTCCACTCCACTCCTAGAGATTTTTGTGATAGCTCTTCGTCAGTCGTCTCACATTAATAAACCTCCTTTGCTAACTTTTTAAATTTTCATTATGTCTTCTATACGATGGTCGGTTTGGAAGAAAAAAAAAACGACTTTGGATTTCGTTAAAACGAAATAAATTAATTTTCCATGTCCCAAACCAGCCACCATACTCCTAAAACAACTATGACAAGTTTGGTAATATATAGTGATTTTCATTCCCGGATAAAATGTTCACAGATTAACAAAAACGAAGAAGTTGTGTCCTTTTAAGATCACATAGAAAGGGGAGATAATCTTAAAATTTTTGTAGGAATCTGCAAGACAGATATACAATGTACTTCAAATATCTAATGGAGGACATTCTTAATACACTTAGATTAAAATTAAACTTTTGCTGTTGTACTTATGTGAGGCAAATGCAAGATGCTAAAAAAGGTGAGTTGCTGAAATATGTAAAAATGCCAATATGACTGGAAAGTTTCACAATTTTTTGTAGGTATTGAAGGGCTAGTCATGAGGTAAGAAAAACGAAAGTTTGGTAAAACCCTTGGAAATGAGAAAATCTCTATCATCATAACAGTACGCTTTAGATATTACAACAATTCAAAAGAATTGAAGATCACACACATCGTATTGGATTGTGTGGGACTGCCATGTACAAAACGGCCATGTTTTTTTTTTAAATTTTATTCCAAATTTATTTTCGCTTTGGTGCCCGAGTGGTCTTAAGTGCGATGTCCCGTGTCACGGCAAGCATTGCACGCTAAAGAACCTTTCCTGCGCATTTCCCTAAGCGCACAACAAAGTTTAAAATTTCTGCTTCTTTATTTCTCGCCGGTGACGTCTCGAAATAAGTGAAATATTCTTGACAGGAATGTAACCGATCAATCAATTTTATCCATCAATCAGTTTTCAAATGTATTCTCTGAATCATTAATAATAAAACAGACAAATCCCATTTAGGTAGCAAAGATTATCCAACAAACGTTATGTAAATTTAGATAATTTACATTGTAAATGTTGTTTTCATTAGTTAATCTTACTAGGGTAGGTTTTGTTTGCATTCCAATAAAGTCTTTTATATTAAGAAATATGAAACTATTATTTTTATTACATTTATTGACCATGCTTAGCAGACTTCCAATCATATTACATGTATATGACATTATCTTATTACTTATTCTTCCCTGTGTTATTGGGTGTTTCATTGTATGTATTCATTGTTTTGTTGCTGTTTTCTTTTCTTTCTTTTTGAAAAAAAGTTGTTTTCATACTGTCATAAAAAAAAAATAAATAGACAAATAAATAAATAAAAATATGATAAATAAACAAATAAATAAATAAATTGCTGTTTATTTCTGTGCATGCTGCTACTATATGGGTAATTCTGACACAAAGTACTTGCCAACTACGTTGTAATGATATTTGAAATTACATGTATTATTTCGGGATAAAATTTATATATATCAATATAACTATGTTTAATATTGGGATAAAGTTTCAAGTCACCTCAATCAAACCAAACAATTCTATACATGGTATAATTGAAACATCTCCTTTGGGAGGTATCTGGTTTTCGCTAAAATGCCGTACTATAGAGGAATTGTGAAGATTGTTTTACATTTAGACTCACACTTAGCTGCTTTAAAAGTGACGGTCAGTATAAATATGACGTTGTCCTCTTTTCATCTATATATATTTCTTTTAGTATAATGTCCACTTTTTCAAGGATCTTTGATTCTTATGAAAATATCGGCATGGTAGCCTACAGTTACTCTCACTAGTTTCTGTCAATATTATTGGGCTATTTTGGTCACGACGAGGCCTAATATAGACCCAATGGAGCCAGTCAAATCAATTTCATATCTTGTACGAAAGAGAGTTATTTCCCTTGACCAACTTGACCGTTTGATTTTTATCACATTATATTTTTCACAAACACTGACAGCAAACAAGGACACAAGTGAAGATAAAAGCAAGGTTAGTTATATCTATGAAACAGCTATGTGTATGCGTGAGATGAAGTTCTAAATGTGTATTATGGTCCCTCGTATACTTGTGTGCGCACACAAAAGCCGAGTATTCGGTATGGCGCTAGCTCACCAAGACAGCAAAGCATACTAATTTCTAAGTTCATTATTTCGACACAAAATATTAAATTATTAATTAATTAATTAATTAATTAATTAATTATTTTTAAATTTAATTTTTTTGTTTTTCATTTATTTATATTTTTTGCAGAAATGCAAGATATTGCGTACTATTAGACATGCATTAAATTGTAGTTAGAAGGAAACTGGAGGTTTTGGATTGTGTCTCAATATTTTACAAACTTCATCCGACATTTGCAACAAACAAGTTTTATTAAACGTTACTTCAAAAATAATCAACTTCCGTAATTTTTCCGTTCAAAACAGTCAGCCGGTGTAATGAAGTATTTTGACCCGGGTTGAAAATTGACCCGGGGTTCATTTTTCAACGTTGAATATTGAAACCAAAATTCGTGAAAGTTATACCCGGGTCATTTTTCAACAGGTTGATATTTTTTTCTCGACAAATTATGACCCCATTTCGTTGAAAATTGACCCTATTGAATATTGACCCTCCCCACAAACTACAGAGTTTTGATCTGTCTATGATCTGGACTTTGTTCAATATGGTGTGTGTGTGTGTGTGTGTGTGTGTGTGTGTGTGTGTGTGTGTGTGTGTGTGTGTGTTTATAAGTTTCTTATCCAGAATAAAACTAGACAGAAATAATTAAATCATAACATAGTACACGATATATCCGACAGCAACGGCTAATACGATACTAAGCGATCACATGGGTAGAGTACCAGTATGACAGTATATTTCTGCTATCACTTGTTAGACTTTTATGTCGACTTTTCAAATGTTTAGCGCCTTGTTGGATTTTAAGCTCAAATAATAATAATGTCGACTCGACAATGATTTTATTGACTTGTTAGCTAATTGTGACGACTTGTTAGAAATGGATGCAAGCTTTTCAGATGTCGACTGTTAGAAAACACTTTTTTTCAGATGTAGACTTGCAAAGCAAATATATTGTCAACTTGATACCACAAACACACGATCTCATTTTTAATTTTAAACATGTCAGTAAAGGACAACACAAAGAACTGATAAAAAATAAGTAACCTTTTCAAACGTGACGCGTTATTCGCGAAAGTTATGCGTTATTTCGCGAAAGTTACGCGTTAAATAACGAAAGTCACGTGTTAAAAGGTGACATGTTACGCGTTATTACGCGAGAAGTTAAGCATTATTATGCGGTTTTTTTTTTCAAACCGAGTCCATTAAGCTTACGTGCAATTGTACGCATTTGATAATTTCACAATTCTCCGATTGCAAAATACAACTGACTCTCGTTTGTCAATATGTGTTCGGGTATATCAAAGTATTTTACAATGGTCCTATTTTCTCTAAATATTTATGCTTTTTTTCCACACCTGTTTCCTGAAAGTTGTTTATTTTAAAATTTTGAGTATGGTAAGGTTAATGTTTGGTTAGTGGGTGAAAAATCAATAGCAATTGAACCTCCCCATCTCAAAGTGGGTATCGATCCATTTCATAAAATGTGTCATTTTAATTTTTATGAACACTAAATGCATTTAAATTGTGCATAGGGATATTTTTAATACAAGAAGGACAATGTTTAAATATTCATTTTCCGAGCTCTCTTCCTGTACAGTAATATAAAAATGTTTAACCACACCATCCGTTAAAACTGTAGCATGCACGAGCAGCCAATATCGTGTCGTTTATGTATTGGTCTCGGGTACTCAAGTGTTGTCTTGTTTTTGAATTATTGCTTCTGCCGGTTTAGCATTTAGCTCCACCCCTTTCAGCCAGCATTTTTCCGTCGTAAGTTTGAAATTTACCTTAATCATCTTTAGAATGCACCAATTAAAAGAAATGAGTGGAGAAAACTATTTGTTACTTTTTCAGTTATTTTACTTTTGAGAAAAATTCAATTTTTTTTGCATTATGCCTAGAGATTATATAGAATATTTTATGATAATTTTTCGAACACATTGATATTTCGGGAAATAGTGGACTAACAAAATATTACTTTTTTGGCGTATTCATTGTGATTAATGAATAGTTTTAGAAATTCGGTTTTCATCAGAATTCCTCAATAATTTCTAGGTAAACTATATATTAGAGTTTAACGCCCAAGTCAAGATTCTATCATATATATCGAGGCGGTCAGTTCAAGGATCGTGGAAAAAACCGGAGTGCCTGAAGAATAACCACTGACCTTCTGCAAGCGACAAACTTTCTAGATCTCATACTAAAATCTGTCCCGATTGGTATTCGAAAAAATTGATAATAATTTTGAATACATCTGCCCTCGCCCTCAACATGTTTAAGACCTCAGAATTCTTGGTCAAAAGTCGTAGAGGAGATGATTACAGAAAAATGGTAGACGATTGTAGACTGACTGAATAGAAAAAAAGGATTTGCAGCTAAAACATGTACTTTGCAACAGGAACACGGTGTAATACACCATACAGCGAAAATATGCCCACAAGACAAGAAAGTACACTTAATAGGACCAATTTTGATTGATAGACAAGTTCAGGTAGCCATGACATCTAAAACAATCTTACAATGCAGGCAAAATGTTATTGCACATGTACAATATATATATATATATATATATATATATATATATATATATATATATATATCTATATATATATATATATATATATATATATATATATATATATATATATATATATATATATATATATATATATCAGCGAACAAAGTTTCATACTTCTTGGTTTAAAGCAGTAAGAGGGGCTATTTACATAAGGCAGGTACTATAAGTTCGGACAGGTAGACATGGAGAATGACAGACGGACAGATTGACTGAAAGCTAAATCATTAACACCCTCCCATAAAAACCAGAAAAAAACCCAAAAACTAGAAAAAACAAACATCAATTCATTAGTATTATCTTTTTTAACCTGTTGAATTTAGACCCGGTTTACTGATTAAAATTCCACGTTCCGGTTCAGTTTTCAACGGGATAGGGTCGTTATTCAACACAGCTGGTCTCAATTTTCAACGTTGAAATATAAGCCCCCCCCCCCCCCCCCCTTTCATGGTCACTTTTCAACCCTGGTCAAAATACTTCATTACACCGGCATTTTTGGTGTTGTGTACTCGGAAGAACTGGTATTACTTTCTAAAAGTGACAATTGGTTAGTATCAAACTTTATTGATTTTAGATTTTATAATGCCGCTCATACTAAAGTTATAGGAGAAATATTGTCACTTATTTCTAAGTACGGTCACGGTGGAACAATGGAAAAGGGTATTAGATTATAAAAAGATAATCATACATAAGACTTTATAAATTAAATATACTGCTTCCTCGCATGGCGATCCAGATAATGATGACTGAGTGTCGACTTGTTCATAACCATCAAAGCTTAAATTTGAATATAGTTGGGTATGAATGACATAGGAATTCCGTGCGGATGACTTTGAATTTCTAATTTTAAAAGAAATGTATAAAGATATATCTCACTATCGCCTTTATTGGAAGGAAAGAAGGCGATTAAAAAATTTTTCTTTAATTTTGAAAAAAATTGAAAAAAAAATCAGGAGAACAGAGCAATTTAAGATACATATCAAAATCTAAAAATCAGAAGCAGAAAATGGTCGACACTAGTTAAACATAGTTTACTAAGATAAGAATTAATATTGATTATGGTTACAATCTATGGGTTTAAATAAGTATTAACGCAGTATGCTGTTACAATGATACGGCTTCTTAATATCAATATATCGTTAGCTGTAGTTAGGATACAGAAACATTACTTAACGATAAGCTAATGATGGTATATAGTGATAATTAGCCTTTGAGCCGAAACATCACTTATCAAGATTCCTGAACATTTTCAAGTCCTTTTGTTTAAATTACTTTAAAGAATCTGTATTTTTAAATGTCTAAATACCAAATGGTCAATGAAATGCATTTCTAATATCTTATTCAAAGCAAAAAGTTGCTTGGTTTTATGTTGTTTTGCATTGTCAGTGCAACTGTGTCAATATTTGCGACCATATACCTTTTAAATTTTGAAACCCAAATTCATGTAGTGCAACAGTTGGTGAGAAAGTTGCTGATGTGTTTTGTAATTTAGGAACATTTAGAGTGTACGTATACTTACATGTAGTATCATAGATATAAATGAGCCCAAAACAAAATTAACGAGTTCAGGCTCTTGGTAAGGCATGCAATACTCTGCATCTGATATCGCTGAGGCGCTTTGGGTTTAAAAGCTTACAACTTTACCACTTGGCTATCGCGGCTTTTTTAGGGTTTGGCATTTCAGTGACCGAGTTTTCTAAAGCATGCGCTAACATGAACGGATCACAGTGTCTTTCATAGCTTAGGTTTAAATCACAATGGGACGGTTGCTGGTGTTAAAAGGTTTATCAGTTTGCATGTCATAGGTAAATTGTTTTCTCTTGGCACTGCGGATTCCTCGACCATCTTAGAAGTAAGCACTTTGATAAAAGAAAAAGAATCTCGACTCGGGTGTTAAACACCATTACTCCTCTCCACTCCTTAAGATCTTAAAAATAAAGATTTAAATCGTCAACGACGTGAAGAATCTAAAATCGAAGAAGAGTTGAGTATAGGCCCTTATCTAGGGCCTAAAATAAACTTATCTTTGTTTGCTGTTGACCACCCGACCCACTGGAAATGCCCCTACCCAAAAAAATTTTTACCTTCTACTACAATCTTTTTTTTTTTTTACTTTTGGTACAACATAAGAAACAGTATTAAATAGCAATATCTCTGGATAGGGAGATGTCCTGTGTGTAGGTTTATATGGTAGTAAGGAAATTCAGCTGGGTTTCTCCATGGGAGAAAACACAAGGAGGAACAAAGAAGACTTTAGTTAGCAAAAAATTGTAAATGTGTTTTAAAAGAGAAATATGAAACCAATTTCAACTTTTCAAAAGTGTAAAAAAATAAGTTTTCAAAAAATAAAATAAAAATGTTTTCCTACCTACATACCAATATGTGGAAAGCAAGGGTCGGAAAACAGCAAACAAAGAAATTTCAAAGTTAGGCCTAGGAAGTCAATACCACTGCTTGTTAAAAAGTAAAGTACGTTTATTTCCAACAAGATTTAGTTTAAGTTTATCCTTTAATTTCCATTCCATTCCATTCCATACCTTTATAGATCGACTTCAATTCTTTACCTTTTTCCCCCGTTTAATGTTAAACAAGAAATGTAATCGTTTTTAAAATAGTTGTCAATCATTTCTCTGAATATACGAGATCACCAATTGCAAGCTTTTCAGCATTTGGGAGAGCATATGGAAATATAAAAAATACTTTAAAGCACAATGAATTTTCTTGGTGATAAAATGCGAGACAAAATGGAATTTTGATATTCATCATGCTTCTGTTTCGATTAACTCATTTTGCTATAAACGAAATAATTGAATTTCAAATATATTATTTGTTCCTTATATTATTTGTGATTTCCTTATTTGGTTACAAATAAATTACTAAAACCAAAATTTAATTGCTAAATGTAAAACATGTAATTAATAATAAAACTATTTTCTGGAGAGTGAGAGGACTCGGTGCTAAAACGTAAAGATAAAAGATGAACATTGATAATGAAGAATTAATCAAATTTATATTAAACATAGTTTTCATCAAATATTAATTAGACCCCCCCCCCGCCCCCGAAACATTGAGAAGCTGTGTCCTCGACACCAAAAGTAGGTAATAAAATTCGTCGTTATTGTATGCGGGGTATCATACGGTGTGGTGTAGAATCAGTACGTTCTTGGTAAGTGTGTCGCCTTTGAAAGATAAACTGTTTCAAACCTCATTAAATTAAAAATTAAAATAAAAAATAAATTATAGTAATCGTGTCATTCGGAACCACGTCTTACAGAAGCTGATTTCCTAAAACAGACAACGGCTGAGATTAGCGACAAGACTAAGTTTAACGATGTTAATAATTTTCACTTATATGGAGGCGGTCTGGTCTTGGATGGTGGAGATAACCGGGGTAGAAAACCATCAACTCTCTTTCAGCCAATATATTTATCAATATAAATAATTTTTATTACGGAGTCAAAATGAAAAAAGAATATGAGTAACTGAAATTATGTATTTGCCAAGAACAAACACACAGAGAGAGAGAGAGAGAGAGAGAGAGAGAGGAGAGAGAGAGAGAGAGAGAGAGAGAGAGAGCTGCAAAAACTGTCAAACAAGACTCCAGAAAATAAACTAACGTCATTACGACAATATATTTTAAAACCCATGACTTTAATAAATATCATATTTCTCGCTTCTCTAGCGCATAATAAAACAATAAATAAAATTCTCGAATATTAATGCTAATTTCGTATACACAATACTCTCATATAACCTAATAATAATATATATATTGGCATTTTCAATACCATATTTATCCTTATAAAATATTAGGTAGTCGTGTAGCTAAGAATAATAGTGTTTACGCCACAGCAAATTCGTTAACTTCAAACGAGGCGGTCAGTATTTGGATGTGAAAGAAACCGGAATAAGCGAGTTTACATACCTTCGGCTTACCAACTAAAACTGACTCACACAAGTATATTTAATAAGGTTTATTTATTTAACGATGGAACTGTTTTAAAATGATGTTTATTGTCAATTTAAATGAAAAAAAAAAAAAAAAAAAAAAAAAAAAAAAAAAAAAAAAAAAAAAAAAAAAAACATTGCAAGCAAACCGAGTAACACGCTAAAGCGCGTTATGATTGGTTTATCTTTTAAAGTTTTCAATATATTTTCGTTAAATATTTTTTTAAAAAAATCACTCATTGATTTCAAGACTTAAAAATGTCGTTCTATAACACATGTACATCAAAAGGAATCCAATAGACCTAACATTCACGAAGAACGTGACCCTGCATTTTAGACATAGAACATGATTTTCACCACAAATAACAACTCATTTTTTTGTTGATGTTCAAATTATTATTACAATTATTATTATTATCATTATTTTATATATTTTATTCTGATAAATACATTATGTAAATGGGCCGTTCTTTTAAAATCTCGTTGCAGCCGGTTTTGTTTACCTATGATAATGTAGTTCCGGATTGTATATTGTACTTTATATGTATTCATACACGGAGTCACATGTTATTTTGTGTGTGTGATTTTTGCTCTATATGAATGCAAAATTTCCCAATTTGGAGAAATGGGAATTTTCACACGGCGAATAAAAATAATCAAATTTAAAAGTTTACGGAAAGAAGCTGTGATTTGCAAAGCCTCGCTTTAGACCTCTCAGTCGCCGATCTAGATCCTCTCAAATATGAAGGGAAATCAAATAAACTTATAAATACAATAGGAGATATATAAAATAAATTTTCCATATTAATTCTGATAAAATCTTGTTACAGACTATATATTACATTGCGAATTAATAAGGGTATCGTTTTTCTCCAAATACAATGAAATAATGAAGGTACAGTCATGACTTCAGTCGGTTTAAAGCAATAATGTCCATAAATACTTGTAATTTAATTCAAACAAGTTGGACAACGCAAGAATACTTTATATTTTACTTGAGTCATCATGTGATCCGACCGCCGTTACCGAAATTTTATTTTATTTCACAATATTGGTTCACTTCAGAAAGTCACAAAAATTAACATAAGATTATGAATGTTTAATGTTCTTCATGTTCTTTTTGGAACGTCAAAGTTTTCTCACATGGTACAAAAAATGGTATATGAATTCATATTTTTATGATATTAATTGCATCAACATTATATATATATATATATATATATATATATATATATATATTTATCCCTACAACAGTTAACCAAAAGTCATCTTAAGCAATTAATTTCATATGTAATGTTTTCAACTTCACTATGGCCAGTATTAAAATGATAATAAAACTACCATTATAATAATAATAATTTTAACTAGAAAAAAAATTAATAAGTAACATGTCATGATAATGAAATGATAATGATTAATTCAAACTTTTGATCATTAACTAATCCCAAATTAATATTATGAATTTTAAAATGGTTGATTCTGAATACATCTGTTTCAATCACTACTGATACCAATAAAATGATGATAAATTATAGATCATTTATTTTATTCATAATATAATTGGTTTACTCCACAATAATTTTATTTTTTGATTTTTATTAGACAGTCAGTTCTCAGAAGCTTCAGTGAAGTCATAGTGATTTGCACTCAAGTGTATCCAGTAAAGATTCTATTCAGTTACTAGCATATTAAGACGCTCAGCTTTGATGTGGTGGAGTAAAGTTCTAATATTTATGCCCAGTTCGATATTCTTTCACCTTACTCTAAATGCTATGTTCTGGAATTTCGGATTAAAATAACGGTGTTTCGTGCCCAGTCAAGATTCTTTCACATGTATCAAGACATTCAATTCAGAGATGGTTGAGTAAAGTTAAGGTGTTTTACATCCACAGCCAAGATTATTTTACTTGTATCAAGACTTTCAGTTCATAGACGGTGTAGTAAAATAAAGGTGTTTTATATCCAACCAAGATTATTTCAATTGTATCAAGAAAATTCTTAAACGGCAAGTCAAATATTAACTATTGATTTTAAACGATAGTAAATTTAATTTTGAGATGATTGAGAGTAGTATTGGTATTAAAGCCGGAGTCAAGAGTCTTTTATTTAGCATGCGGAGAAAGTCAGTTTTGAGACGGAGAACGACATCAGAGTACATAAAAAATCTCAAAACAAATTTCAAACTGACAAACTTTTTTCACACTTGGATCTACTGAGCAGAATTTGAATCTATGTGTCTAAATCTCGAGTATCGAGATCTCCCTGGAATAGATGAGAAAACAAGAGTGCTCTGAGAAAAACTGATTTTCCTCAAGGGCACTAACTGGTTTATTTTTGCAAAGATATTTTATGTCTTTGAGTTACATTGACTACAGAATAAGAAAATTTGTGAATGAGAGTGGAGAATATTTATGTTTGATGCCCCATTTATTCATAACTATTAAATGGTCAGTCTTATTTAGATGTTTAAGAACATGATATATATGGTATCTAAAAAAATAATGGTTGACAGAATAATAAATTATTCTTGTAAGATTCACCACAAATATTACACGCTCATCATTACACACGTCGTTGCCGCTGGTAGGAAAATAACACATGCTCGCACAAACACACTGGATATTTATAGTATTTAGGTTTTCAGTCAGTACACAGTAAAGATCGTGTGTCATGGTCTAAACTACAAGGTTGTATCAATACTTTCATTTTCATGTCACATCAAATAATTATTCTTGTTTAATTACTTCTAAAATACGGATATAAACCATTTAGCTGCATAAGCAAACGATGGGTCTAGTGGTAAAAAAAAGCTAACGGGAGGCCAAGTAACCAAGGAGCTGCTGCAGAGGTATAGCTATTAAGGGGCCGAGATAAGCTAACGAGAGATCAAGATGAGCTGCCGATTCTGCATTTTTCCTATTATAGCGGACTGGACTGCCTCAGAGGTAGAGCATCTGCCTTGGGATTGGTGGGAGTGTCATTTATTCAAACCCCAGTTGGGTCATACATTATACTTGAGGTACTGCTCCCGATCTGGTTCTAGGCATGTACATATTAAGAAACTTCCTTTCGTTGCAAAAAGCATTCAACCAATCCATATAACTGAGACCATTTAGAAACTCCGACTTCCATAGAAAGTTTTTGTCATATAAGTTTTATTAATGATGTGTTTATTTGTCCCTGTTATTTTGACAAAAAGTCCTTGATACTAGACCTACATACATTCGATGTTACTGGTCGTTCAATACGTTCAGTACTGTGATTAAAAAAAAAAACTTTAAGATATATAACATATTCACGGATTTTAATAAGATATTTCATTTGTACCGGTGTAAAATTTCTGTCTGGGAATAAAAAATTCAAAATGTTGTATTTCTTAAAATTTAATATAAAATTGGGGCAAAATGTAAAAAATTTCTTTTGGTGTTTTATTATATATCCAGCACAGAAACTTTGATATTAAATAAAAAGTAATTAAATGCATGTACGAGTTTTTAGCAAAGGTGAACATGAAAAAAAAACTTACAACCAACGCAGCTAGGAACAATTAATAAAACTGCATTACATCGCCTAGTTTCGAATTCCTCTTTGGCAGATCCTGGGGAGTGGCAGGAAATTGATCAATTTGCCTTGTGGTTATTCCGAGTATTCTGATTTCCTCCATCGTATTAGAACTGACCTCGATATAAATTATAATTTTAATTTGGGCGTTTTATATCTACTCCACTCGCAACCAAGTTCATATCATAGTTTAAATTTATTGTGGAAACAGTCAGTCAAACCAAATAATAATCACACACACACACACACACACACACACACACACACACACACACATATATATATATGCTGTCATTCAAAATATGCAGTCCTAGGAAGATAAACTTTCGTCAAAATTATGATGCTTATAATTATTCGTACTTATTTATTAATTATAAATAAATGCTTGCTGCATAGTGCTAGGCTGTAACAATGTCTCAGGGGTGCTTCGTGAACTTTAAAATGTTTACCTACAAATCCGAAGCACAGCTAGATTAAATCGGTTTCCATATTCTGCGTCTTGTCACCTATCCAACAAAAAACAATTACTTAGCTCTGATTTGTACATGTACTTATGTACTTTACAAAATGGATTTCCTCCCGCTTTTTGCAGATTAAAACGTTTATCAAGTGGATATTACAATTAAATAAATAATATTTTTCTCCTGTTTATAATGTAGCAAAAAATTATCTCATAAATATGATTTTCTTACGATAATCAATATTCTGAATACTACATGTAAGGCAATGTCTACAATTTATGCGAGCCATCATTTTTATTTAGGCCATAGGGTAAAAAGGGTAGACAATATATCCTTAATTTTCGTAACGTTAACCCATTTCGTCTTAAAAATTCTATTAAGGAAAATCTAGTGTTTCAAACAAGTCTAATTTTATAGATATAGCATGAAAAACGGTGTGCACACTTCATAACACTCGTAATGAAAAAGTTTATCTTATGAATCAATAAACTTGATAAAAACACTAGTTATTCTTAAAAATTTTATTTTAAACACTTAAAATTAAACATAAAACAACGTTTTGTTTCATTTTTCTTGACTTTTTAATATTTGAAATAAAATTTGTTATCAACAAACAATTTTAGCCAATGAAATGGAACAAGATATAAACCGCGCCCTTCACGTTTCGCGTTGCTTTAGTTTCGTACTTTATTGAAATATAACGTAAAAAAGATTGCGTAAGTTTACTTTAATTTTGTATTGCAGTATAATATATCTGAATTTAGAAATAAAATAACTGTAAAATAAACAACTTAAAGTTAAGGAGTTTTAGAACCGTCATCTTAAATACGGAATGAGTTGTCAAGTTTTAATTTTGGGAAAATCAATATGATATATTGTTGTTACAATTAACAAAAATATTAAAATGTAACTTCAAAAAAAAAAGGAAATAAAAATATGCTTTAACAATGGCTTCTTTAATAAAAAAAAAGAGTTGTTTTTTAATTTTCTGTTTATAAAACGTTTTATATACTCTAAAAGCGATATTGCTTAATAGTTCTATATTGATCAAAGAACAAAGCAAGAAGATAAGCCAGCACATCAGGTGGGGCCTCGGTGGCCGAGTGGTCTAAAGCGCGCGCTTACAGATCACAGTGCCTCTCACCGCCTGGGTTCGAATCCAACTCGGGATAGATCCTAGTGTGAGAAAGTTTGTCAGTTCGCTTGCCGAAGGTCGGTGGTTTTCTCCGGCCACTTCGGTTTCCTCAACCATCCGAGAACTGACCGCCTCGAAATAAGTGAAAGATTCTTTACTGGGGCGTAAAACACCATTACTCCACTCCACTCCAGTCCAGCACATCAGTTTTTGTGGCTTTGTTCTGGGAACATTTTTCTTCGAGAAACGCAAAATATATATATGTACGGCCTAGAAAACGGACAGTGACATAATATTGCCCATTTCTGAATCACATTCATTGTCTGTATGAGAGCTGTTGTTTTTAGCAAGACGGGCGTAAGGATATTTGGCAAGGCTGTGTGTGGGTTACATTGGTCGTTAGTTTCGTATTTTTTTAGTTGAAAATGTTATTTCTTATTTTAATAACGGCGTCTGGGAGCGTGAGGATATGCAGAAAAATGATAGCAGCCGCCCCTTCGTAAATTTCAATACAAATTATATTCTCTTTATACTATTCGTTTAAAATCATCAAATAACCATGTTCTCGTATAAAACATTTAAAATAATATACTGATGAAAAAATTGTCAGACATTTTACGACATTTAATAAATACAAATTTTAAAATCAGTCGTAAGAAATTAAATAAAAACTGTATGAATTAAATTTCAGATTTCATTAATAAGACTTGTAAACATAATGTGCATAGACAATTTTATTGTTTTTTTTTTTTTTATTAAAACGTAAACTTATTAGTCTGTTGCCGAGTTTAAAAGAATATTTAGAAATCTTGTCAACGAGAGAGGGAGAGGGGGGGTAATAAAAAGTATCCAATCAAACAGTTATAAAAAGTATCCAATCAAACCACATTTATTGAAATAACTAAATGACATCTTACTTCTCACAACAAGTCGAAGATTACAAAAGTTGCTTTTAAACAATGGGAGTTCAAAACAACAAAATCATCCCTCACAACCGATCCATTATCGATTCACAACCACGATCTTGTTCCCATTCATTATTACTATTTAGAAACTTCCTACCTATTTACTTACGATCTCATTTGCGAGGAACTTACTTTGTGAAGTTGTCATAAAGGACGTCAATATGATTTATGCTTTTTAAAAGTTTTATAAAAAATGGGCAAGTATATCATGTAAAATTGGGCTAGTTATTTGTCATTTGAAAAGATGCAATTTCCATTAACCAAAATAATAATTTACAAAAATGAGTATATGACAGGTGAAGCGATACAAAACTTAAAGTCTAGAAGTTTTTCTGTTTAAGGTGACGGAGCCAGCAATTCTAAAAACGTAAACACGATTCCCTCTCTTAAAAGGAAATAATAAAAAAAGATGAGTCTCAAATAGCCGAGCATATGAAAATGTGTCATTAGTCGTTTTCTCACTTTATTACTCATGATTTTAAAGAGCAAAATTCACAATACATGATTTTCGCCTGTGAACTAATGCAGCGCCTACATTGGAATGATAATAATTCCGGGTTTTATGCTTTATCATTTTGCTCTGTATAATTTGAACTTGTATAGGTAACGCACTGGTATTGACCAGTGGCAAAATAATAGATCATAACGTTGTGAGATATATACGACATGCATTCGATAAATTTTTTCAGAGGAGCAATTGGAATTTAATTGGGGTTTTCGTTGAAGAAGCTAATACACTGCGTTTAGATGAGTAAAATGTACGAATGATAAAAAATTACAATAAAATATAAAAACGGACGACATATAAGATTTTAATCAGGGACTTTGAAGTTATTGTTTCCTACGTCTTACCACACAGCCAGCAAAGATGATATGATATTATATGCAATTATATCAAATATGTATATTGTTTGAGGCGATTAAGTGGAAGTGCGTTTTATCCGTATCCCCTTATATCAATGCTTACGCATCCCTCCCCATTGACCAAAATTTGCAAACCAGAAAAAAAATAGTAGTTTTTTGTATTTAAAATATATTTGATGGAGAGAAATGCGCTCTATGTGTAATAATTATAAAACACTGTAATTGCCATCAAATTATTCGTATTTGTATGGAAATATACGGAATGCAGTATTCTAAAATGTATGTTTAAACACATAACGAAATGTTTCATCAAAATTTCATTATCCAAAACCGTTTTGTTTGGAAACTATCTTTTAAGAGATTTTAAGTTAAAATATATTTATAATAAATTTTAACTTTTGAATTTTATAGACGGATGACTCGGCTTATTGAGACCCATCCTTTGTGATTCGCTTGCTAAAAGTCGTTTAAGAAAATTAAAAGAATGGAAGTAAAATTGTGAGAACTAACAATGAGGCGTAGTTTCTCCTCTTAAGCATCCGGCATAGGATATATAACTAAAACTTGGTGCAATAAATTTGATCTTTTACTGCCTTAAACATTGCTTTTCAAAAATGGAAAAGTCTATAAACTCCTGACATCGGTAATAAATTCAATCGTTTCTGTTGTTAAAAAAGATAAATTTAAGGAAATATTGTTATAAGCTGTGAAAAATTTAAAACGTAAAAGTTAGAGGCGGTTTATGGTTTAGACATGTTTAAAATACACATGTTGAGAATGATTTTTTTAGACAGGTTCCAAATTCATTGAGAACATTTCATAAAAAATAAAATGATTAACACCACTCAATGTACCTTTTGAGAAGTATATGGTCGCATCTTGGGATCGAAAAAAACTGAATAAACAATTTTTCTAAAAAATTCTAGACTAATGGACCCAGATGCGATCCAGTGATTAAGTTATGCCAACTTTTTTTTAAACTAAATTGTGGATTATATTGAAATTTTGATTTAAACACACCAAAATGGTCTTTTACACACATTTATTCTAAACAGCTCTGGATAAAAGACTGCTTTAGCTATATATTCCAGAAATACGGAATGTCCATATTTTTTTTAATTTAATTTATATATAACAATTAAAACATGTAAAATTTAAAAAACGTACAGCCAACCGTCACGTTCACGTGCGGTATGTAGATTTGTGAGCGGGTCATAGTTCAACACAGATCAATTACCAATGTATAAACGCCAATCAGTGATCTGACATTTCCACTGGCCTTCACTAAGACCACACAGTAGACAATGTGTTAAGATCAGTCTATGCCAGAGCTTTATTAACTATAGTGGATATACATGATTACTCGATATGAAACTATTGCAAGGATAGTTTAACCCCAATATATGACTTCTACGATAATTATTTTTAACATAATATTACCTAATTGAATGGAACTTTATTGCACATGTGACCACTCATGAATACAAATTGTTCAAAAAAGATGGTAGACGGCGTTTGGGCACGACTGCAATAATGTGTTGTCAACATTCCGATTTTTTTTAAATTAGTAAAATGTTGTTTTAACAAGGATCAACATATAGCTTTGTTATAAAACATTGTAATTAATAGACTGATATCTTTATTTTTAAATTTTACAAGATTTAAATGCTCTAGCCATAAGCTGATTGAAACCACTGCGGTAGCTCAGTTGGTAGAGTGCTCGCTCTGTAAGTGAAAGGTCGTGGGTTCGAACCCCAAAACATGGAATTGGGTAGTGGCTGTTCTTTCGCCAAGCAGTGGGTATTACGAAATGAAAATCACGGTTCTTTTGGATGGGAACTTAAAATAAACGAGGTCCCGTGTCACGATAGGATAGGCACAATAAAGAACCCTGCTGAATAATGCCATCAGCGCAACGCACATGCAAAATTTCTGCACTTTCGCCTTTAGATGGCGACGTCTCGATATAAGTAAAATATTCTTGACTGGGACATTAAACACCATTACTCACTCACTCCTTAGCTGATTCATCTACTGTAAGTCACTCTGTGAAAAAGTTTTACAAAAATTAAAAAAGTGCGAGTAATTTCATTTATTGTTCCTAAAAATCAACAACTTTACCAAAAGCAGCATGAGTGTTTAATCTGCAAATCACGCAATGTATCAATTTCTCCGCTAAAATGTCATTTAGCGTATGTGGCTTGTTTGGCGCAATGGTTATCCCGCTTAATTTGAGATAATTTAAGTTCGAACCATCATCCATCTATTTTTATGATTTTTAAAATATTTATTGTGATTTTTGAACATATTTTTGTGATTTTTAAATTATTTTTGTGATTTTTCGCAGTAATATCTTATTAACATTTATAGAAATATTTTTTTCTTTTCTTCATTCAGACAAGCTTGGTCATTGTAAATATTTAGCTATTATAGGTAAAATAAACTTGAAATTAAAATTTCAACTATTTTAACAACTTTAACAGTTAAAATGTTAAATTAGCGTATATTTATTACAGTTGATTCGTTTTAAAAATAATAAAAACTCTTTTTAGAAAAAGAACTGGAACTCTCATGACATTTTACTGGATTATTAATTTTTAAAGTAATTTTACAAAAAAAAAAAAAAAAAAAAAAAAAAAAAAAAAAAAAAAAAAGAATTTGTAAACTAAGAAGCCCATTGAGCTCACTTTCGTAGACGAAAAAAAAAAAAGATAACGCGTTTTTTTCGCGAAAGTTTCGCAATTAACCGCCTTAACTTTCGCGAAATAACGCGAATTGCGTCATAAAAAGCGGTAAAGGTAGGTTTGACTGCCAGTTGAACAATGGATAATGAAAAAGATTTTTTGGTATTTCTAGAAGAGGTACATATCTTCAGAATACGTTGAAGATAAAATGGTGAAGGAAAATGTAGGCATTATAAATAAAAAATAAATTTTAAGGAAAAATAATATTCATTTATATTTTGCTTAGATTATATTAGGTTAGATAGCATTAACTATAATGAGCTAAATACCGAACAAATAGACATTGTCCTAGTACCATCATCTACCGTTCAACGTCCATCTGACCGTCCGTCTGAAGCTTTATAGCATTGATAATTATGAATTTGATCCGATGGCACATAGTCAGTTGACCAGGTGCACAGCATATAACTCATTCTACACTGAAGTGTGACAATGCAATTTCCATGTCTTGAATTTTATGTCCACTCATGTTTAATTAACATATATGCTATGCGTTTACTATAAAACATTTTTGTATAGTATGTAGAAAATGTGCAACACCGTAGAGTTTACACGCATAATTGCGGTTCCAATTGAACTTATATCAATTAATTGTAACCATTATTTTAACTTTGCAAACATGTGCATTGCCATTTGCTTTGCTTTTGGACATATAAAAAAAAACAGATTATATAATTTTTGTAAAAAAGAATAATCAGTTGCCGAAAACCGATGCTTTGTTGTTGTCAAAAAAGAATGCGTGTTTGTGAGATTTTAACGTTTTTAATCAAATAAATGTTAGTTTTCTTTTTAATCATATAAACATTAATATACTTAAATGTATTGAATTTAAAAAAAAATAGGTAGACATAAGATTCTGATATATTTTTCAGTTGAAACTGATATCATAAAATTTTAGTAGTCATAGTTTTTATGACACTTTAGTTAGTTTTAGAAAAAAGCGATTTGTAAGAAAATGTGTCCTGCGCGACGCTATTCGGCTATGTTTGACATTAGATTAACTGTGTTCTGCGTGACACTTTTATTAGATTATCATTGATGCTAATTCAGCGTGGCGGCTTAAAAATATAGTAATGTTTTTTATGTACAAAAAAGGTCAATCATATGTCGTAGTACTTAATAATTTTTCAAAAAAATAAAAAAAAAGGGGTTAAATGTATTTGAAGTACCTTCTACGACACAATCAGGTAATTTTAAGGAGTCTTTCGTTTCAAGTTTAAATTTTACAATTTAAACAAGTCGCATCCAGTTTTTCTTCCCTATCAGAATTTTATTAATCTCTGGTCTTTGCGAGTTTTTTTAAAATTTATATGCATGATATTAAATTTTTAAGGTTTTTCAAAGTATCGATATTTTACTTGATACATAGGATCAAAACTTTTTTTTACAATTTTCGAACTCTCTCTCTCTCTCTCTCTCTCTCTCTCTCTCCATAGGCAAAATTTAAATTAACCCGTTACTACGCATGCGTGAAATTAACTGTTATTCCTGCGGTCAACCTGTACATTACTTTAATATGAGAAAGAAAGAGGTGGTTTTTTTAAACTGCATTATCATTTTAAAAATCAATTGCGTGCAAAATCTTACAGTTATCATAAAAAACTAAGGATAGTCTTGAACATTCATATATTAAAACGGTCGAGTTGTGTTTGAAAAAACGATAACCCAAGTTCAAAATATAACCTCACAAAGTTTACTCTTTTGTTTTTCCATTCTATATTGAGTAAATTACATGAAGATATATCTTGTTTATATAGTAAATTCAGGAAAAACGCGAAAGTTACGCGTTAATTCGCAAAAGTTACGTGTTTATTCGCAAAAGTTACGCGTTTATTCGCTAAATTAACGCGTTAATTCTCGAACGCGTTATTTTTATTTTTCTTCTACGAAAGTGAGCTCAATGGGATTTCGTAGTAAACAGAACTTGAATTTTTTATATAATTTTTAACAAAAGAAAATAAATAAAAACTTTTTTTTTTAAATGGAAAGAAATTCAAAAACGTTTTTATGACTTTCTGGCAGATACTACATTATAAGTGCATAAATAAGTCAAAACTAAACTGACATATATAACCTTTTGTGTTACATGTCACAGTTTACTATCTTTCTACGTTTACTTTTGTTAATTTTCAGTAATTGTCATTCCATTAACAAGCATCATTTATGGGTATTTTTTACAAATATTTCCTTCATTACTGCGTTGAGTAATTAAATATGCCGAACACATTTATTTACTACAAAACAAAGAGCTGTGTTTGAAAACTTAAACCTTTCTTAGCAGTTACCAAAAGTTAACTTAAATAATGTGGATTTTAAGTGTCTTTACATGGCTTTAAATTAACAAGGCCTGTTAAGTAAAGCTGCTTTTTTTTAATTTCATCTTTTTCTGAGTTTTCTGAGTTTTATTTCAACACGAGCTGCTACCTAATGAACATTTAAAAGAACAATTGTCTTTTTTTTGCATTTATTTAATTTCCTTCAAACCTTTACTGTCTTATGTGAAAGTTATAGTAGGTATTACATGCATGTTTGGTATTGCCATTTGTTAAGTGC
Organism: Tegillarca granosa; assembly: GCA_029721355.1. Lineage (NCBI taxonomy): Eukaryota > Metazoa > Mollusca > Bivalvia > Arcoida > Arcidae > Tegillarca > Tegillarca granosa. The sequence goes on along the minus strand of CM056609.1, from coordinate 23,269,272 downwards.
TTAACAGCGATTGTAATAATAAAAAAAACACAAACTTACCAGTCCATGTCAAGATCTCCCCCCTCCCCCAAAAAGCACCTCCTGTCTAGCTAGCTACACCCGTCAAGTTCAAAATCAAATTTGATATTCGTATATTAGTCTTAATTTTTAGAAAATTGTCTCTTACCTTGCTATTTTAAATTTTTAGATTTTTCAGGTTTCGAATCCAATATTTCAGCATCTGCTTCGGTTGAATATTTTTGTGAATTAACGAAAAAAAAGGAAAAGTTTAATATAACTTTTATACAGCTTCTCTTTATTTTCTATTCCCACGCTTATGTTTTTTTTTTAATATAACGCATATATATATTATCATAAAGAAAAGAAAAAATTACAACAACCTGCGAAGAAGTATCAAATAAAAATCGAATAAGTATATTGTACGAAAAATATAAAATGGAAAACGGTAAGAAATAGTGACCGACTAAAAATAAATATCTATGTCTTTCATACATATCTTTGGCTACAATTACGCAAAAACGAACATGATTAAATAAATAATAAAACAGCAAACAAAATGAGAAAAGAAAGAGAGACAAATATGTTAACCACAAATAAATAAACATGAATGTGGACAGGAACTATAATAAATGTTCAGTTATGTGGATATGAAGTATTTTGGCGGTCAAAACCATCGGACGTAAATAGATTTTCTATCTGTATCTCTATCTTCTTTATCGATACACCATGCATCGATTTTCGTATATAGTTCAAATTTGTTCTGTCTTTTCCAACAGCCCATTTGAAATAAGATACAACTGAAATAAATTATTTGAAATTAGACATATACACATTTATGATATTTCAAATTTCCATAAATATTATATTGCAATTCATCATTATTAACTTATAAAATTCAAATACCAAAGCACGATATGAAAACATTTGAAATAAAATAGGCATATATTAATTTTGCCCAAAAAATATAGAAGAAAATTTTTTAAAGATTTATTTCACCTAGTAATATTACAATAATTTATAAACGATTCCATTTTTATATTAAGAAACTTTTTTTCATATGAAATTACATATTTAAACAAAGCATAAATTTCTGGTAACGATTTCAATAGAAAGTGCTTAAATTCACATCGATATGAGTGGAAAATGCGTATGTTTAGCCGCAATTTGCTAGGTTCATAATTTTGTTAATCTCTAACGATATTACCAACCAACTGAATTTTGTTATCAAAACTGCAAAAGTTTTTTTATCACTTACATACTGCTTTTCAGCCAAAAACACGGCGAAATAAAAACAAAAAAAATACCAGTCCATGTCCAAATCACACCCCCCCCCCCCCCGCCAAAAAAGGTAAAAAGCTTTGAAAACTGACTAATTAAGTCGTACACGAGAACTTCCATAAAGGAAGCAAGACAAGTTGCTCCGGAAAAGAAAGCAACTCCTGTATAGCGAGCTCTAACTGTCACAAGCAATGTCAAAGAGTGAAGTTAACATAGAACTATGGTAAGTCAAATATATCCAGTTTAAGTTTGGATATAGTGACTTCATACTTATCAATAATTTTTAATGACGGCCAATGAATGTCTTAAGAGCCTTAATTAGCCTCAGCTTGCAACATCTTTGAGTTTACAATTTAATTGTAAGCAGCTTGCAAAAAATTAAACTTAAACTAAATGAAGTCCACAATGAAACCTTACAACAAAGAAAAATAATTTCTGGCACTGGAATAAATTTCCAGTGATGGAGTAATTTTACTATAGTACTTTTGGAAGGCCTCAATCCACAAAATATATTTTTTAGTCAGTGGTCCATTGAGTGTGTAAATTTTAATTCTATATAGTGAGGTGTAAACTAACCACAACAGAAAAGTCTCTCATGCGATTGACATCGATTACGATTTTTTATTCTACTTTTTTTTATCTTAGCTTTATTGTTTTGTTTTTGTTTCTCACTTTTTTTTGTTTTCGTTTCTTTCAAATTGGATAACTCATAGCTTTTATATAATCTGATTATTTAAGCAATAAACAAGATATTTTAAAAATCGCACAAATTAGAACTCAATTGATTGATCTCAGATTTAGATTTCAAAAAGTTATCCCATGATTCTTCAACAAATAAATATGGTATTCATTTAAATATATTTACCAATTTCTTAAATTAATTTATAGTTGAAAGACTATATATATAGAGAAGTTTGTAAAAAGAATGTTATGTAAATATTATAAATATAAGAATTGACTGTCATTTTTTCCTGGGTTATCAAGGAATGAACCAGATTTTAAAACTAGCAAATCTAAGATGAACTGCTTCGCAGTTCATCAGATTTGCTAGTTTTAAAATCTGGTTCATTCCTTGATAACCCAGGAAAAAATGACAGTCAATTCTTAAATGAACAATGATCCAATCGATCCCTCTGATACAGGATAGGCGGTTTCACAGGCTAATTCGAAAAAAACAATGGGTTTGTGAATGCCATTGATAAACCTCCTAATAGAATAGCTATCCAAATATACACTGCAAAATGAATTTAAGATACGTCATTTTTTAATGCAAGAAGTGATAAAAATGTAGCTAAAACAAGAAACAATGATGAATTAAAACAGAAATTGACATACGTCACAAGTATCTGGAATATCAAATCTGTTTTTATAGTACCTATTTTGAAGGGCTTCAAATAGTGTGTTGTTTGATTTTAATTTTTTAAATATATTCAAATTGAATATGTACAAACAAAACACAAGCTATTTTGTAATTACAAAGTAGTTTCGTAATTGTCATTCAAACAATCACCATATAATTGAAATATACAAACTGCTCCAATAATTACCAAAAAAGAAAAAGATATATATATAAATTAAATAAAATAAACGAAAGACAAAAGTCATTGTACATATTCTGTTCTTTATACATATGTCTTATTGAACATACTGGACCATTTATCCTTTTTATTAAGAATTATAAAAAAGACGTTAACTCCAAAAAACTTCGAGGAAGACAAAAAAACTATTACTTTATTAATTCTTTTATTCGGTTAGAAGGTATTATTTGTGGATAATTTAGAAAAAAATTAACAACGTTCAAAATTTAGGACAATCGTCTTCAGTTCTGTGAACAGAGGCTTACTTTAAGTCAACGGTATTCATATATGATTAAATCAAAAACACAATAGGCTTTGTTTGGCTACACAAGTTTTTAAAATTCATTTTAAAAACCTATTGTTATGTTAAAGCTGTTCTCCTTTAATGGAAAGTTTATGGTGTATCTTTTTTAGACCGTCTGTTTGATATCATACCTAACTTGAACTCAATAATCCCTTTTGCTAGAAAAATGAACCATGTTAATGAGCCTTTTGCAATAATGAATAATAATTTAAGTATCATCTTCATATGTCTCATGAACATGTCTGCGAATCTAAAAATAGAAAAAGAAAAAATAATAAAATAATAAAGTCGCTAGAACTTTAAGGAGCTAATAATAAAACAAACATACCAGTCCTTGTCCATATCACAATCCAAAAAAAACAAAGGAACTTGCAAACTGGCAAAATATGTTATACACGTGAACTTCCATCAAGGAAGTGAAGCCGGGTGCTCCGGAAGGGTAATCACCTCCTGTCTAGCTAGCTGCACTCGTCACGTGCAAGTCAATTTTGAGAATGAAAGGAACAAAGAACTATGATAAGTCAAATATATCCAGTATAAGTTGGGATATAGTGACTACATACTTATCAACAATATTGTGATGACGGTCATAAAACTTTTTAAGGGCCCTGATTAGCCTAGGCTTGCAATATCCTTGTGTCAACAATTTAATTGTTAGTAATTTGCTTCGTTGCAGAAAGTCCCCATAGTAGGAACAAGCTCTACCGTACCGTATTAACTGTGAAACATATACACCATACGCAGGAGAAGCAGGAATATTACTGCAAAGAAACGGAAAGTTGACAATAGAAAAATTGAAGTCATCACGTTTGTCGTATAGCTTCAGATGTAACCTTTCGTGGGTGTCATAATTGAGGTATAAGGTCAATATGAAGCAAAACATGGAGAATCTGTCGTGTCTTTTATTTCAAGATCACTTGGATAGATGACATAATCTCTAAATTTGTGATTATTTAGAGATAAACGTCATCTATATATCTGTATGTTTAGTTGAATGATCTAGCGACAGTCTTTTCTCCAGATTTTACAAGGTTCTGTAAAAATTCTGATTCATATGAATGAAGAAACAAATCAGCAAGCAAAGGTGCACAGTTTGTGCCCATTGGTATACCGATTGATTGTTGAAAGATAATATTGCCAAACACAACAAATAAGTTGTCTATCAAAAACTCTAACATTTTGTTGATGGTATCTTCAGTATATTTTTGTTTGCAGTCTGTATGGTGTTTTACAAAATAACCAGAATCCCTGTTGAGCACTAGATATTTATATCTGAGTTTACCGTTTTTGTAAAAGAATGAAAAGTGAATTATTTGTTTTAGACGTTCTTTCAATTTAGCATGAGGGATAGTGGTGTAAAGGGTAGAAAAATCAAAAGTTTTTATACTTTTTACCGAAGATAGAGTATTAAAAGCAAAATGGTCAAGTAGTTCTTTAGAATTTTTGAGAATCCACATTTGGTTGATGCCAGATGTAGAATAGACTTTATCTGAATAAGTCTGAAGGCCATCTTTGACGACTGTCAAAATTTGTGTTAGAATTACTGACAATGATTTAGTAGTACATTTAGAGGAACCTGCTATATATTTCCTTGTATGGATTTTTGTGAAAGTTTTGGAATCCAATATAAGTAAGGCAGGTCAAGTTCTTCCTGTTTTAAATTGAAACCAAAAGACTCGAGGACTCCCCTATGCTTGGAAAGAACTTCATCTTTGGTAAAATTAGTTGTTGTATAAGTAGGATTCTCCGATATACTTTCTAAACCAAGCTCCTTAATTAGACATTGCTAAGTTAATTTATAGTTTTCTAATCTCAGATCGAAGGGGTTTTAACGTTATCTAACAAAAACAATATTTAATACATAACACTATTAATAACGATTTATGTTATCATAATGATTTAAAAGTGTGTGCATTCCGTTGTTTTAACAGAAAATATATTTTTGTGTATCTTGACATTGTTTTTATTACAGACACGGATCTCAGATAGTAAGAACTTTTAGAACGCTATAGCTGGAAAACACAAAATACGGAACTTTTCGTTTAAATGATTAGTCCTATCTGGGACATCCAAGTTGTTATTTAGATTAAGACGAACATTGCAAATGTTTAATTTGTTCATTTCTCCAAAGTCTGTTGTTTTATAACTAATGCCTTTATCACGGGTTGTATTGTGTTCTTGTTTTCGTTGGCCGTTCCTGGTGAACATGGTTTTACTTGTGAATATTTATACTGTTTATTTGTATTTTGAAGACAGTGTTTAAAAGGGGACTGTTTTTGTATGTGTAAAAACACATCAATGAATTGTGCTAACCTTGCTATAATTACTGACGATAAAGCTCCGACAGCGAAAACAGCAGCTCCTATGTTCCCAATATCAGTCTACGAAGAAAGTTTTGATAGATCTACGCATGAAGTATTAGATTCATTTTATAAAAAATGTAGGATCTCTTAGAATAAAAACGTTATTAAAACAAATAAATAAATAAATACTACTAGTTATACGTGTACTACTATTAATAATAATAATAATAAAAATAATGAAAATAAAAAATAATTAAAAAAACTGGAAGTTTGATATGCTAATGAAAATGTCTGACAAATATAATGAATTCTGGAAATAATTGTAAATCCCCTGGATTAGAATTAAAGCCTTTTTGTTGTTATGTGATCAATATTTTAAGAAAAATACCATTACTATTCGAAATATGGAACTTTTTTATATTTGAAGGAATTTAATATGAATTTAACATCAAAACATAATAATGTCTCACCTGAGTGACACTCACAGGTATTAAAGCTACATTTATAACAGACGACCAGTTTCCATAGACACCGTTAGGTAACATACAGCAAACAACTATCAACGAAAGCTGAAAATTGCTGAAATTGGAATTTGAAATTTTGTGTAGTTTTATTCCAAAACAATAAGTCAAACTTCTCATTAAAAGTTACAGGACGGTTTGTTTGAAAGAAACACAATTTCGTTTATATATAAAATTTGTTTCGAAATGTTATTTATACGGATATACCCCCTGGTACATGAAAGACGATAATCACTTGATTTAATGATATCTTGGTAACAATGGCAACCAATGATGTGGAGCAAGTCTGCAAGGTAAAACCATCATAAAATCCGCTAAATAATCATTTCTCAGAATAAGATTATCATAATAATGCAATTCTGGAGAAAAATAAGCATTACTTTACATTCAAACACAAACATACCAGTCTATGTTCAAATCGCAAATAAAATCTATGGGCTGGCATAATGGGTTAAAAACGTTAACTTCCGGAAGTATATGCATGCCCTGCCATTCCGTGGAAGAAAAATAGAAGTCGTCGAATACATCGAGGCTATTTTTGATACAACATCATAATATTCAACAATTTGTGATGACAGCCATAAAAAGTTTTGACGAAAATTTTGGAAATAAAAGAGAGAGAATTGGGGGAAAATTTATTAAACAAATGCTATTTAAACTCTTGACTCTGACTGGTCTCTTGATTTAAAAAAAACATTCTAATGTACAGTTATGTCGATTGAGTACTTCTGCAAGGCCCTTACATTCCCACTTATATTTTAACAAAAATCCATAAATAAGCATATTAATATAATTAAAAAAAAAATAAAAACTATCACACTGTATATATACTCTCTCTTTTTTGTTCGTTGAATAAGAAAAGGTTTCAGTTTAAATTCATAATCAACTGATTTCACCGATAAATTTATCGAAAATTTCGGAAGTATAATCTAAACTTGCAACAATATATGGGGAAAATGAATTAAAAAAAACGAATATTTTACCTTCCCTGTTACCCTTAGCTGTGACTGCCTCTATTTATATTTAGGTCATAGGAATCGATGAAATTTTATTTTTAAAGTACGAAGATCAAACATTAATAAGTTCATCTAAAGTTCTACAAGACATTAACCAAACATGTTTGTATATATTTAAATACCATATTTTTATACAAATTTGTTTCCATAAAAAATACGAGCAGATAACGCTTACCCTCGCATTGATTTTAGCGTCTCTTTAAACTTTCCTCATTCTAACGATGCCGTTTTACTTGGAGGTGTTGGTGGTTTGGCAGGAAAATATAATAATACAGCCAGAAGGTGTAAAGCAATTAATCCGCATACTAAAATAATGATAAAATTATGATAATTATAAAAAAGTAAAATGTTTTCATTTCTTTAATAATGTTAAATTATAATTCGGTTTGTTTGAGATTTGTTTAAAAATTCTGAAAGCAACCGTTTCAGTTCTAAAAATAAGTCCACTAATGATAGTTTTATTATAAAGTATTTTTTCTATTTTTTATGAAAATTATTAGTTTCATTTCCAAGTTTTGAGATTTGTACAACATTTTGGTATACGTTTATCCTTTGTATTCCACAACTCGTATTATGTCGAATTTTTATACAAATCAAATATATCATAAGTTACAGGTGGTTAATATTAAAGTACGCCAAAACACTCTTATGCACATTTTGATGATAGTCAAACAATTTGTTTTACTTTGTAATCAGCAAATTGGACCATATGTGCATTTTACGTTTTAAGATCAATGGCTTCAAGTTGAGTTGAGATAAAGTAAAACTAACTAAATCGCTTCATTAGATATGAGCATTTTGTAATGTACTGATTGTAGACTGCAAGGAAGTCAGGGAACGAAACCAATGTACTCAAAAGACGCTTGATTTCCGTATTCAAAATGTTAACAAACACGAACCACAGATACACGAAATTGATTGTTTATAAATCATAAACAAATCTTAAAACAAACATCAGAAGGTTGGTCCTAAAATTATGTTCTCAATAAAGAGATGTTTGTTTTCTAGTAGCCAGATAGTAATTACTGGTCAAGACAACATTAACCTCTGAAAATTATTCTCACTACAGACATAGCTAATTTTGAAGATGTTTTCTTTTCCAGTTCCCTTCGAGTTTTCTCTGGGAATTTGGGTTTTAGCACAATCTTAGAGCACTCGTTTCATATACTGAAAGAATATTAATATTACCTACAGCAAATATAGCATCTCAAATTCTAATCACAGCATACAAAGAGCATACATTATAATAAAATGTCTAGTTGATAATCTGTTTTCGGAAAGCAAATTTCAATTTTCTGCGTGTAAATATTTTAAATCAAAACCATGTAATTAATTAATGTGTTTTTTAAATCTTTGCTTCAAACATCATTCAAAATAAATGATAAATAAATAAATAATTTTTTATATACATTAAATTTGAAAAGAAAATAAAAATTATAATCATGAATAGAACTATAATAAGAACAAGGTTAATAAGTACTGAAAATACTTGTACTTTGAATCAGATAACGCAACAATGAACACATAACAAAGAATATATATATATATATATCTATATATATATATATATATATATTGACAAAAATATTATTCTTACCAGGTTCATGGTGTCTATCCCAATGGCATCTTTGTTAACTATTACTACCATCAAATTATATATCGTTTGACAACAGAAAATATAATTATATCATCTAAATATATACAGAAAAACTGAAACGTCATTATTACTGTCTTTTTATTCAAGTATAATACTGATATATTTAAAAAAACACCCGTTCAGTAAATGATAAAATAGCGTCATTCTCCTATAAAACAAAAAGTTTTAAAAATACCCACATTACTATAAATTTTAGAGCTTTAACTAAACTATTTATTAAGTACTTCGGTACTTTTTTTACGAACATCCTTCTGAATGAATGAAAGTTGTTTAATTGGTGTAAATTTGAATTAAAAAAATACCGCTATACCCTTGTTGATATATATATATATATATATATATATATATATATATATATATATATATATATATATATATATTGCCTAATAAAAATCGTTTAAACTTTTGCAGGTGATGACACATTTACTTTTTGTTATAAGAAATTAAAATTTGCAATTTTTGTGTTAGACGTTTTAGGAAAATCTAATTTGTTTAATTATTAAACCTTACTTGTTTTATTGACGGATGTTTCTTTTGTTAATTTCTTCAACGTGTTGATAAAAAAAAAAAATCATAATTTATTTTCTTTTTAAAAAGATATGATTAATTTGTATTTAAATATATCTACATGTGCTGAATTAAAAATACTTAAAACTTTTTATGACCTGATTAGGTATATAGATTTTTTCTGTACATATGGCACATTAAAATTGAACAGGTATCTTTGTTTAATATTTACTATCACTGAGAGGGACCGCTGCTGGTGGTTTAATATTTACTGAGGGTATCTTTGACTCAATAGCTTGGCTGACGCATTACAGTTAAAAAAATTAGTAAAGAACTTCACTATCCATAAACTGAACACCTAGATTTAAGTAAAATAATTTTATTAGGTTTTCATTAGGTGAGTAAAACAGCATTACAACATTACACGAAACAAGCAAAATGGAGTAATTTGCAAGTTAAGATCAAAGTATAGGACCAAAGTACATGTAGTTAATACTTCCTACCTCCAAAAAGGATCTTTTGAGATAGACCTTAAAATCGATATTCTGTCACGGCAGGCGTGACACGTTCAAGAACCCTCCCTGAGCATTGCCCTAAGCGCCCTATGTGATACGTTAACGAACACTTCATGCACACTTCATGCACATTGCCCTATGCGCCCTGCGTGGTACGTTACCGAACGCTTCATGCGCATTGCCCTAAGCGCCCTGCGTGGTACGTTACCGAACGCTTCATGCACATTGCCCTAAGCGCCCTGCAAAGGTAACAATTTCTGCAAATTCATCTGTAGCTGGTAACGTCTCGATATAAGTAAAATATTCTTGACTGGGACGTAAAACCACATTAAATTAATCAATCAATCCTTCGAGTCGTTTAATGACAGCATGGTATGCACACTTGTGGTTAGATATGATATTGTTATTGATGAGTCAAATTGTAATGATGTCTTGTTTGCTTTTGGATTTGGAACAAGGTATACACGCATGTCTAAGAACTCCTCCAAGGCTCATGTTGGGAAATTTTATTTTAACATTTTGTATCGGTTCTGTATTGAATAGTTCGATATTTTGTCACACAGTCAGCTTTTGTTTATCATCTGATACATACCCAGAATAAATGAAATTGACATCCCAACATTGAAACTTATCAATGACATAGCAGTCGTTGTAGATCTCTTTTGCGGAGGAAACCATGTTACAGCTAGTAATGCTGAGAAGGCGGTAGTTGCCGCTAAACCTATCCCATTTAAAATATGTCCAATATTAATTAACCTAAGTAATAAATAGATAAATAAGTAGATAAATAAACGAATGAATGAATAAATAAATAAATAAATAAATAAATAAATAAATAAATAAATAAAACACCGAGTGATAAATTTTAAATTGGGCTCAAGAACCAGATATTTTTAAACAAAAAATGACAGTTTGTTTTATTAATCTCAACATGTAACATAAACGTTCTCTATAAGTTGTCAAAATTATGTTAATTAAAAAACATTAAAATAAGGTCAGGTTTAATTCAATCTTATGATATTATTTTCGTTATTATTATTATTATTATTATTATTATTATTATTATTATTATTATTATATGAGGAATGAATTTCCGAAATGTGCACATCTGGCACATCAAAATTCAACTGGTATTTGTGTTATATATTTATTTATTTTTTAATTTTAAATTTTAATTTCTCATTGAAAACTAATTTTGGGTTGAAACGTTTTGTAGTATTGTTGTTTATGTTAATTACCGACAATAGAAAAAGCTTTTATGTTATTAATAATCACAATTTTTGTTACCGAGTCCGATATTAATATATGATTGGATAATTTTCCTTGTACATTTTGTCTCTTGTGTACTTTTTTCGAAATAATTGGCATGATTCATTTTGATTTATAATTGATAAACGGAATTGATTGCAATTAATATTCACAACCAGTTAAAAAATTATAAATAAATAAATAAATAAAAATTCTCGAAAATTAGTGTACATTTTTACATTTACCTTGTATGTGTTTCAGGCTTATTTGACAATTAATTCATACTTAAATGTTTCAGCTCAATCATATTAAATACATACCACGTAGCAATTATGTTTTGGTAGGTATACACCGTAGACCTGCTCAACAAGTGATAGGGCCATGGATATGATAATTGTGAATCTCATACCTGCTATATTATATATGGTAAATAATTATACTTGACCTACAAAAGTTATCTGTTCTTCATTTTCTTAACATTCAGAGCTACCTAGGTTGCCAGTTGTAGAGCGCCCGTTTGAGAGCAAGATGTAATGTTTTTGAACCGAAATAATGTCAACAATTAGACTAAACAGCTCAACAAGACCAGACAGGTCTACCAAACTAACACGATCATGATCAAAATATATCTTTTGTAACTGTTAATTATTTAGATTCTCAGACAAAAAATGGTGAAAAAGCTTAAACGAATCCACATTATAACCTTTTTTCAGGTCTTCTTACTACGAATCAAGAATTTCAAAGTTGTAGGTATGACCCTTAACAACTTATGATTTGTTATATATATTATATCAACTAACGCACCCACCAAAACACACACACACACACACACACACACACACATAAATTATATATTACCTCTCTTGTGTATCGGGTAATTGAGGGGAAACGTTCCACATATTACAGTTATACAGAACCAGTTTGCCAGTAAACCATTCAGTCAATCTGTCCATCCGAAATATGCTCCGGTCAATTCCGTTATTGGTCCAAAAGAATTATAGAATATTACCTGTGTAGCAACACAGGAACAGTAAATAAATATAATCCACCATCTCCTTTTGTATGCCTTTGGAGTAGATTGTAGAAGTGTAGAGTTGTCTGCGACGTTGAATATGTTTGGATAAATTTTATTGTCAGACATTATTAAACAAGATTTTTTTTTAAATCATAAATAAAATGCTGATACTTAAATTCAGCCTAACAACTCGTACTGAAAATTCATAAACAAATCACAAGTGGAAAATAAAATACAAGTTGCACCTATCTAGATAATTTAATTGTTAGTCACTTACTTTTTATCTAACTGTACTTTATCATACACTGATATGGTAAATGTTGATTGCAATAAAATACTTGTACGCATATTATGTAATATAACATGTTCTGATTACACCTAGACGAAAGAACTATGCGACAGGAGAAAAATAATTCAACATTAATGAAAAATATATACTTCAAAAATAAAAGTATTCGGTTAGAACTGTAAAAATGTTTTGTTTTTTTAGGTGTGTGGTGTTTGTATAAATTATCATGATCATCCTGTCAAAATGACCTATGCATGTATAAATGATAAAAATACATTAACATCTGTATGGTTGATAAAGATGTTATCTAACGTCGTATAAACATTTTTTAATCTTTTCGAGAGGAGAGCAAGTTCTATAATTTTAGAATTATTCCAAGAATAATTAGCCTTGTCATAACGCATAACACCTTAAAGTTTCTTGCTTACAAGATCTGTACACCGAAGACAAGAATTACACTCCCAAGTCACATTCAACATGTGTTTAACCAAATTATATTTTGTCTTCCTGATACAAACCGTCTGCGAGAAAACAGTATCTAAAGTTTGAAAGTATTATTAGTGAACATATGGCACAATAACAGTTATTGTCGAGCCTGGCATTGCCATAAGACGAGACCTGGGTGTTACTTTTCCCGTGTCGTTGTAGGCGGCGGCGACGTGTCAAAATGTGAACGTTTATGTTAAAGTATTTTTACTCGATCAAAAACTAACAAGGAAAGACATTTATATTCGTGGAATTTTTGTTTTTGTTAGATATTTGCTAGCCGTGAACGGGTACCGCTACCAGTGGAGTAAAACTTCCTGAAGGTATCTTTAACTAAGTAGTCAGTACTTTATGCTGGCAGAAATTGTAAATGGATATATATATATATATATATATATATATATATATATATATATATATATATATATATATATATATATATTATATTCATGTAATATATTAAATACTGATGTAGTGTTCAGAACGAGTTGTTCACCTTGTCATGTGGTACTTTTAAAATGCATTGAAAATGATCATGTGCTATTTTTGAATGTATTATTTCATAAAAATTCAAAAGTAGCACATGACACCCAACTAACAGGTACCTCTTTCAATTTACGTCACAATTAAGAATTTCGTGTGAGTGGTTTTAAATAACTTTACAATGGACCTTTATCACTGCATAACAGTTAGTGGATAGAGTAGAGTGTTGACGTGTCATCAGATCTGCTTGCGCAAGATTTACATATAGACCCAATTGTCATGCACAGAACTTTGAAAATTTCTTTTTGAATTTTGAATACTTTTTTGGTAAAAATTAAAATATCTGCACATGAAATCAGTTTCACGACCAGTTTTCAACTCAGAATTTCCTTAATTTAAATCTGGTAAATTTGAATTCTTAAAAATTGGTTTAATTGTTAAGATATTCTGGAATTTTAGGTGTAATTTTGAAAATCAGTTAAAACTTTTAAGATCGTTTTTTTTTCAAATTTATCAATAGTTTTAAATACAATTGGCAAAATTTGCTTTATTTAGACTGATGAAAATCTTAGTTAAGGAATGAAGGTAAAACTGAAGCCTTGTTTTATTACTAAACTTTCACGTTTAGGGTAATATCATCTCGATAGCTACAGCGTCCGCATCGAGATCGGGAGGTCAGGATTCGAGACATGATCGGGTCAAACACCATGCTATATATTTTAGAATTTGTTTCCTCACCTGGATTCTGGACCACGGTTACAGGTTATGAAATGGTGCCAGGATAATGCGAATAGCGGAAATGGTATGCTTATTTTCAGCACACTGACTCGGCAAGATAGCACTTTACTAAGTAGTCGCTAAGAGTACGCGTTAGTACAAAGGCAGACCATTATACAAACTTGCAAATCCCGGGCATGTAAGACCCAAATTTTTCTCGAGATTGATATTTTTTTCATTTAATAGATGAAAATTGATGATGCGACGTTAAATAACAAAACAACCAACAAACCGACCAACAAATGTGATAGGATGGGGTTTGTAATGAAATGCGGTTTTTAAATCGTACTTAATATCGATTCACCCCAAGATACACCCAGCCGATGTCGAGTTGCTAGAATAGCCTCCTAATCTAGCTACAACCAGCATAGAATTATGTTACATATAATACTGAAACGGAAAACCACCGACCTTCAGCAGGTGAACTGACAAAATTTCACAAACCAGGATCTGTCCCGTCTAGGATTTGATCCATGGCAGTTAAAAGTACGCCACATTGCCACAAATGATCTCTCAAAGGCTTAGCACTGTACAGTTGGTCATGGTTAGGCTAGCCAGTATTACATCGGGAAATTTACGGTTTTTTTTGTAAAGATAATCTTATTAGGCGCGTCTATAGGGCAGCTATTCTATTTACAGCAAATTCTTTGAAAATTATCTTCTCTGAAACTACTGAGCCAAAAGGAATAATATTTGACGTGAAAGGTCCCTAGGTGGAGTAATTTCAAGATTGTACAAATCACCTTCTTGTGACATCGAGGATGGCTGCCATCGGTCATTTAGCAAAAGGTGCTAAATGGTCATAACAGGTTTAATTTTCAACTGATTTAGTTCAAATTTGATATATAGTGAGTAGATAGATTGCTATTTTAACATATATAACAATTTTCTGTCACATTTATAATTAGCTTACAATTAACGATATATGCTAATAAGCTTCTATTAATAGATAATTCTTTGAAAATCTTTTCTTCTAAAACTACTGAGCCAAATGGAACCACATTTGGTGTGGAAGGTCCCTAGGTGGAGTAGTTTGAAGATTTTACAAATCATTTTTGGTGACATCTCACACATTTAATACGGCCACCTTTGCTATAAATAGCAAAAAGTGCTAATTGGCCATTTCAGGTTTAATTATTAACCTATTTAGTTCAAATTTGGTATAGAGAGAGTAGATAGGTAGCCATTTCACATATATTACAGGTTTTTGCCTTATTTATAATTAACTCATTATTAGCAGAATAGGGAAATGATTAGCTATAAATAGTTATTTCATTGAAAATCTTATCCTCTGAAACTACAACACCAAATAGAGCCATATTTGGCATGGGGGATTCCCAGATGGAGTAGTTTAATTTTTGTACAAATCATCTCGTGACATCCACAGTTGCCACCGTTGCTATAAATAGCTAAAAAGTGCTAAATGGCCATTGCAGGTTTTTTTTTTCATCGACTGATTTAGGGAACTATGTAAATAAGCTGCTATAAATAGCTGATTCTTTGAAAATCTTCTACTCTGAAGCTACTGGGCCAAATAGAACTATTTTACGTAGAAGGTCCCTAGATGGAGTAGTTTAAAGTTTATGAAAAAATTCAGCTTCTTGTGGCATCCAAAATGGCCACTGTTGCTATAAAATGAAACGCATTTTGTCTGACAATTGAGCGATACATTCCCGATTTTGTCTTTTGTTATATAATATCAAGGTCATTGGTTCAAAGTTCAAGGTCACATATTTATTTATCGAGGTAATAATCTGGGATCTGGGCTATTTGTGAAAATTTTGGTTGTTTGGATGTTTCCTTAATATTAAAAATACTTGACCATATTCTCTTTCATTGTATTGTAGCTTCTACATGATTTTTAGCCATCTTTGCAAGAAATTTATTTATTTATTTATTGTGAAATTGAATATTATTATTATTATTATTATTATTATCATCATCATTCTTCTTCTTTGTCTTATTCTTCTTCTTCCTGTTCCTCCTCTTCTTCTTCTTAATTATTATAATTATATAATTATTATCAACTCCATCATTCATATTGTTTTTGTTATTAGCTCATCTGAGTTGAAAGCTCAAATTAGCTATTGCTATCCATCTTTTCGCCCGTTGTTTGTCGTGCATTGTGCGTAAACTTTTAACATTTTAATCTTCTTCAAAACCACTGTGCCAAATTAAATGGTACTTGATTACCATCATGCCTTGGTGAATGCCTTTCGGATTTGCATAAATGAAGGAGTTATGTCCCCTTGGGGCCAATAAAAGGGATGGGTAGTTAAAAACTTATAAAAATCTTTTCCTCTGAATGTACAAGAGATAAACCCTAGTTATTTCATGTATAATATTCTTAGGTCATCTAGTTTTAGATTGTAGCCATAGGGCTAAAAATTGAAAAATGGCAAGGCACTTATCGGGGAAATTGCTAAAAATTATATATTTCTCAAAAAAAAAAATAATAATAAAAAAAAAAAAACCCACATCATATTGTTTCTTCAACGAATGTATTCAGGTTGTTGTGAATTGCACTAATTTGTTCAAATTTCTAACAAGTTCAACAATCAGTCAAGTAATTTTGGAGATAAAATAGAAATAAACGAGACAGGCAAGCACAAACATGTGCACACACAAAAACTGTATTCATAATGCAATAGGCTTACATGGCCTTTGGTCAGGTGAGCTAAAAACTAAAATATTATATTACCAACATCTTTTAATCATCAATTTTAACACAATTATTATTATTTTTATTATTTTTTGTCACAAAATGTTATACTTCTGAACAAAACTGAAAGGCTGATTTTTATTTTAAATGTAACTAACACAACCACATCAGTTTTCAATCTAGAAGAAGCCCTTGCAAAAATGGCCCTTAAATGAAATAAGACATCCTCATTTACATCCCTGGGTCCACTCACTATAGTTTTAGTGATTACAACTTCTATTCATTATCATATATAACTTATTAAGTCTTTTGTTGTCTTAATAATGACAGGGAAACTATAATGTTTTAAAATGACATTACATTTATTATCAAAATATCAACAATATCCATAAGTACCAAACTGAATCATTTTTTTCAGTAATATATCATATACAACTTAGAAACACTCACTAACATTCTAGATTAAACACAGTCACATCCTATTTTATGTTAATGCAAACACACTGGCTTAAATTGTTTAAGATTAGAATTGAGTTGAGTAAAAAATTTCACTTATATCAAGACGTCGCCAGCTATAGGCGAAAGTGCAGAAATTTTGCCTGTGCATTGCACTAATGTTTACAGCAGGGTTCTTTATCGTGCCACACCTACCGTGAAACGGGACCTAGTTTAAGTTCCCATCTTAATGAACCGTAACTCTCATTTTGTAATGCTTGGCAAAAGAACAGTCACTACCCACTTTTATGTCTTGGGTCAGACCCGGTCGGGATTCAAACCCACAACCTTCCACTTACGGAGCGAGCTTCAGCAGTGGTTATACCTATGAGATTAGAGTGGTCAAGACTGGCTTGGATAGGCAAGATTTTTAAGGAATAAATTGTTTTGAATAGTTGAGTACCTCATACTAAAACTCTGGAACTAATAGTTTCTGATGCAAAGAATGGCACATAAATTTAAACATTTAATTCAAATTTGTTTGACAAGTACAATGACAAATGATAGCATATCAACTAAATGATACAACATATGGTAAATGATGGCATTTCCACATTTAAAAAAAACAGCCAAAACATACAAATTACTGTATTACCTCTATGGGTTGATCCAAGACCAAGAGTAGGTATACATGTAAACATGTAAGTGTGTAGTATGATCTGCCATGTACTAGCAAACTTGGGGAAACTTTTTTCGGCAAGGTGCCAGTTTACCAAGCCAGTATGCCAGAGATCAGCATACCACTCCCCAGTTCATTATCCTGGCACCAGATGAACCACTTTTATAATTTAATGCCGAGTGCATGGCCAAGAAGCAGTATCATAAATTCTAAAATCTTTTGTATGAACTATCTGGGATTCAAATTAATGACCTTCCACTTTCAAGGAGGGCATCCTTCTAGTGAGGGAATGTCAAATGACAGCATTTCCAAATAAACAATGCCCAATTAACCCTATATTGCTCAACTGGCACTATATTTGCATCTGAATTTTAAACAAGAGGCCCATGGGCCTTAACGCTCACCTGAAGATATGTCCAATATTGTTTGCAAAGTGCAATAGACAATATATTAAGTACAGAAGTTTTACAAGTTTTCTAAAGTTAAGAACTCCCAAAAAAACTAAATCAGAAATATATCCATTCACATTTCATTTATAAGTAGCTTATATAATATGCATGAAGTAACTGCAGTGCAATGAATAATTTCCAATTCAATAATCAATTTCAGTATACTTATGCCGCTATGTCCTTGACCTTTGAACACATATGACCTCGAACCATATATGATTGTCATGTCAATACCTACAATCTTCTAATATACATGCCTATGCATAAAATTAATAGATTTCAAGATAACTAATAATTTTAGTCTTCTTCTGCAGCTGTGACCTTGACCTTTCAACATATCACCTTGAACCATATATCAAAATAATCGTTGTCGCAATACCTAATATACATGCCTATACAAAAAGTAAATAGTTTTTAAGATAATTAGCAATTTAAGTCTTCTTCTGCAGCTGTGACCTTGACCTTTTTACATATGACCTTGAACCATATCTCAAAATGATCGTTGTCGCAATACCTACAATATACTAATTTACAATAAAACCTGTTTTAAGAGGCCACTAACGGGACAGAAAAAAAGTGACCGCTTAAGACAGGTGACCTTTAAATCCAGGTTGTTTTCCAGAAGATATCTTTGAAGGAAAAACGACCGAATTTAATCATATATATATAATTATATATATATATATATATATATATATATATATATATGTGTCAATTAACAAGCGTATACAGTCTATTACAAAAGAAGGATTACCTGTCACTTTCTTAATGTACTGTGATATTACTAAATAACAACAATTTTACTTTAATCAAATTTTTAACTTTTAAAAGCAATAAAATCAGTTTCATTTAAATCGTTATAAATCTCACAAACTTAAATAATTAATGAACCGGTTATTTTGATATGTTTTGCTGAAGCATCTTTAAACCACTGCCTGCATAAATCATTAATTTTTCCATTGCCGCTTTCATGCCTTCGCCGTTTTTTGTCTTGACTTTAATACTTTAGAAATCCTCAATAAATCCAAATTATCTCTGTACAACATTTATAATTTGCATTCATCCGCTTATTTGCGGGATGAAAATCCGGATTCGTTTTTTCTAACATCTTTTTTTTAAGTGTTTTAATGCTAAATGTTCATTAACTAAAAAAAGGTGAATGCTTCTCAAATAATTTTATTGTTTCTACTTATAGTGCGATACGGCTAAGCAATCAGCTAAACATATTATCATAAACAACATTACCAAGTCTTGTGACAATTATCAGGTAATACCATCAAAGCAAAATGACCGTCTAATCCAAGGTTCTTCCTTGCTGCCGGTCACAAAATTAGTGGCCGCTGACTGCGTTTCGCAGGTGACCATTTATTTCAGGTGAAATATATAGTAAAATTCATTGGGCGGGATTCAACCTGTCCGCTATCGGCAGGTGACTGTTAATTCCATTTGACCAGTGCAGTTTCTACTGTACATGCCCATACAAAAAGTTAATAGTTTTCAAGATAATTAGCAATTTAAGTATTCTTCTGCAGCTGTGACCTTGACCTTTCAACATATGACCTTGATCTATATATATTAAAATGATCGTCATATCAATACCTACAATATTCTAATATACATGCCTATACAAAAAATTAAAAGTTTTCAAGATGTAGTTACAAATATATAATTTTAGCAATTTCCCCACTCAGTGCCTTACAATTTCCCCATTTTGAGCCCAATGGCTACCATTTGTGCAAATCTGAAAATAGATGACCTAAGGATGTTATAAATTAAATAATAACTAAGGTATATCTCTTGTAGATTCAGAGGAGGAGATTTTGAAAAGTTTTACTAAGGGGCTTTGGTGCCTGAGTGGTCTAAAACGCGCACTTACGGATCACAGTGCCTCTCAACGCCTGGGTTCGAATTTCACTCGAGACAGATCCTAATGTGGGGAAGTTTGTCAGTTCGCTTGCCAAAGGTCGGTGGTTATCTCCACGCACTCCGGTTTCCTCCACCGTCCCAGAACTGACCGCCTCGAAAAAGTGAAAGAATCTTGACTGGGGCGTGAAACACCATTACTCCACTTCTCCAGTCATTTTCTCAGATTAAAACTTTAATAAGAAAAGGGTCATCAACCAGGAGTTATTGATCTAAATTTGGGAACTGCGCAGTTTAGAACGATGCCTTTTCTCTCTATAACAAAGCACGTTTTGTAATCATATAACTAGTTGATATATGTATCTAGTTAAATTAAAATACATCTATATCATTAAAAGAAACAGAGGCAGCAATTTTCAAAAATCGATTGTTGTTTCATAATGATGTATAACGTCGTATCAATAATTTTTCATCATTCGCAAAAAGACCAAAGTTATTTATTCGTAAAGATTAAGAACAATATCTAATTTGCGTGAGAATGTGCTTTCTGAATATACCGAGTGCGCACCCAGGACTAGTTTTTTATTAAGTCTTAAATCACCAAGTCAGTTTGCCGCAGACAAGCATACCATTCCCCCTGTTCATTATCCTGGAACCCAGTAAACCAGTAGATACTCTTACTTTTAATGACGATTGCCAAATTGTATCGTTTTATGTATTACTCCAGAATAAATATTGATATAAAAGTGGAATCTCCGGAGTCGGTGGAGAATCCGTTGATGACTAAATCAGCTCAAGGGAAATAAAATATCTTTAATCAAAATTGTTAATAAATTCAATATATTCGCCATCAAGTGCTTTATTAAATACTAAATGAAAAACTTGTTAATTAGGGACGAATTACGAAATACAAATTGTCTACCTCTAATATTATTACGGGATGATTACAAATTTTTAAGCGCATTTCTGTCAAAAAATGTAGAAAAGAAACGTTAAATGTTTTTGTTGGCCAAGACCAAGCTCCGAACAGCGGCCAACATTCGTACCTCTTTTATGACCGCTGCAGACAGCCCTTCGGAACATTTCTGAAGTTTAGATCGCGGTACTATTTTCACAGATCAATACGCGATACCTTGTGTACATTCGATACAATATGGCAGCGCCCTGTAAAGTCATCTTTAAACTTTTTGGAAGCCAAATGCCAGAGATGAAAACAGTTTCTTTACATTTCATGCAGTCGGAAGTCTTTTTATTTTAATGGAATTTATGCCAAACCGTTTGTTTAACAACCGAATTGATTAAAATGGTAGATTTCTGTATTATTGTAAATCAGAACAGCAGATACCTTTCAAGAGTTGCTTGACGTGACCGATAGTTTTATATTAAAAAAACGGAAATATTGAATTCACTGGCACTTGAAAGTAATATATACCTCTGTATTTGTTAACATATAAAAACGCTTTAAGGTAGTTGTGTAGAGTGAAAGTGATAACAATAATTGAGTACATGCATTTATGTGTTTCTAGTAAGATAAGGATTTGGGAGATTTTAAATAATTTAAAAAAATCATCTCTATTCATTTAGGGCCTTTGTGGTCAAGCGTTCCAAAGATCTGCTGACGGACCACAGTATTTCATGACCTAGATTTGAACCTCACCTGGTGGAAATCCCTAACATCTATGTCAGTTTTTCTTGTTGGTCAGTGGGTTTCTTTGGGAACTCCAGTTCCTCCAACAGCTCTGAACAGAATGTCTCAATATAAGTGAGAAAAAAAGTTAAGAACTGGGATGTAAAAGTCCAATACACCACTCCTATCAAACCAGGAATGAAAACATATTTAGTCTTTATCTCATTCACTGCCTTTGTTAAAAATTAATAATAATCATCATACCAGGTGTGGTGGTGGTGTGGCTTAAAGAATATTTCTGCAATATTGGCTTCGTGAATTTGTTTACTAGCACTCTTAAAGCAAGATAAAAGCATGTTTAGAAAGATACAAACTTATATACTTAATTCTGTGTATAGATTATAAAAAAGTCTCACCTTTATACCATATAGGCATAATTCACATTTAACAAAATATATCTGACCAGTTACTTTTTAAAGCTTAAATTCTGCCTAGATAACTCAAATATAATCTTAGGTCATAGATTATAGTGAAATGCTACATGTTTAAGATGCATATAATTTAAATCAATTCTGAAAAAAACAGTCATGTACTCATTCATTTGTCTTAGTTTCAACAGGTCATGAGGAAATTTGAAAGCTAAAGCAAGGAAAACCAACATATTTACAAAGCACCTGATTTAAGGAAACAAGGATTTGATCCCTGGCACCACACCACCCTGTTTATTTTCTTCAGGGTTATTAATTTTGAATCTGTAATTTTAAGAAAAACAATTCATATTTTTCTTAACAAATAATCTGATTCTTTCTTTTTCATTATTATTTTTTTTTTAATTAAATAATGATTTTTTTTACTTATACATGTATAATTAATTCACCTTACAAAATTTTGCTGATATTTACCCAGTGTTAGGTTAATGAATTCAAAAATTCAACTTCCCTAGACTGATAATTGATATAGGGTAAAACTTATTAAATAAGGAATCCTTTAAGCAGGTTTTATACAGGCACTGCTTTCATGCTAGTGGCTATCCATTAAGAACAAAGTACAATTAAACCTCAGCGAGATTTACAAATGAGTAAATATGGTCTGCCTTGCACTAGCACAAACTCAAGGCAATTTTTACCTGACAACTCACTAAATCATTATGCTTAAGATAAACATGCCACTCCTCAAGTCACATGACATCGACAACAGGTACCACCATTTCTTGATTTAGATTTTGGCATTATAGAACTTTGGCATAAAATTGATGCAAACTAATAAACATATATGGTAGATATCATTAGGGTCCATTATAACAAGATTTTACTTTAAATCCAAATCATTGAGGGGCTTTAAGAGATGATGTGGTATTGGCTAGTATGGAACATGTTACTGTTATTAGTTATGCTTAATTTACCAAAATGGACTGTTTTATAATTTGAAACAAACATTTTGTGTCAAAATTGATTTTTTAAAAATTACATATATCATGAGTTCTGCATTTCTACTTCTATAACTTATTACAACACACCAATTTTTAGTTTGGTTTAGTGAAGATTTCTTTTTTTACAATATTTCATCATCATCATCATCATCATCATCATCATCAACAACAACTTGATGTGATTTATAGGCATAGTAAACAAGAGGGCCATGAGGCCCTGGGTGCTCACCCGAGTTCAATTTGCATTAAAGTCAATTTTGATATAAAGTTAAAAATAGAATTTTAACAAGAGTTATTCAATAATTTGAACCAATGACCTTTTACCTATTTGATTTGACCTAGTGACCTGCTTATAAACTTAGTATGGCACACATACAAACTTCACCTAGCTTTTGTCAAGAGGATCACTGTGGCTATGTTCAATGATGACTGGATATAACTGTGGCC
Source organism: Tegillarca granosa (assembly GCA_029721355.1). NCBI lineage: Eukaryota > Metazoa > Mollusca > Bivalvia > Arcoida > Arcidae > Tegillarca > Tegillarca granosa. The sequence continues at coordinate 23,245,705 of CM056609.1, read as the reverse complement.
TGTTAAAAAGGGCTTTACGTGATTTGACCTAATGATCTACTAATTGACCTAATATCATCCATAAATAAACTTGACCTTGCTCTTGTCAAGAGGATCAGTCTGAGCAAGTATGATGAATTTCAGAATAAAAATGTGAATTAAAGGATGTATTCAAAGTATTTTCGTGTTTTGACTTAGTGACCTACTTATTGACCCAAAATGACCCACATTCAATCATGACTTAGCTTTTGTCAAGTTGTTCAATCTGAGCAAGTTTGAAGAAGATTTAGCAAAAAATATGGCTTCTACAGTATCAGCATGGTTTTAAGGATTTGACCTAGTGACCTACTTTTTGACCGAACATGACCCATATTTGAACTTGACTTAGCTTTTGTCAGGGGGGTCATTGTGGCCAAGTTTGATGTAAATTGGATAAAAGCTATGGCTGCTAGAGTGTTAACAAGCAAAAGTTGACGCACGACAGACGACAGCGGAGACTGATCTCAATAGCTCACTTGAGCACTTTGTGCTCAGGTGAGCTAAAAAAAACTGATGAAAAAAGTTAACATTTTTTCTGTAAGAGATTTGACTTGTGTGTATATTGTATGCCCAGTCTTCATCCTAGGTTTTATTTTTGTGTTAAATTATTCTGATATAAAATGTTTTTTCTTTATTAAAAGAAAATATTGTTTTACATGTACATGTATATGAAAGTATGCCTTATTTTAGCAAACTATTGCATAATTAACACAAACTAGGGTTTCAATTAAGCAGTTTTAATTGCAAAATTAGGCTACATTTCTAATGCCTGAAGTTATGATTTCCTCAGTTTTATCCTACATCAGGTAAAATATTAGCTACAATTGGATTTAAAAAATTCACAGTAGCATCTGCATTGCAGAAACCAAGTAGCTGAGTATGAATTTGAAGGATTGTTTTCAAATGTACAAATCTACTGATGAATATTTGATTGTACTTTTGGAATAAGTACATTTTAGTCATGTGCATAAAAATTTCACTTGTGTGTGTATAGCCATAATCGTTACTCCCGTGAAACACAATTAATAGATGAGAAAAAGATTACAAGAAAATCATTTTGAAATTTGATGAAGATCATCTGAAAATTTCAATTACCTTGAAAGTTACCAGATATAGTCCCTGCATTAGAATTTTTACTTTCAAATGCATATGTCAAAAAAAAAAAAAATAATAACAATAATTATGAAAATAAATAATAAAATTAAATAAATCTTTGCAGAAATTTTCTGCTAATAATAATCCAATGAATTGAGAGGAATAATGGGCATATATAGCTCACCTGGACACAAGGACACCAACTTTCAAAGATATGTTATATGTACCGTTTTTAAAGAATGACATTTGATCTCTGATTAATGATGGGAAATATATAGCTATAAAAGAAGATAATGGCCTGATATTAACTCCTTCCACATGAACTTCTAAAATTTCTTTACTTATGTTGATCATTTTTGCAATACTTGTGAAACCTGAGTGGCTGAAGAAAACCTTTGGCAAAGTGAACTGACAAACTTTCTCACACTAGGATTTTCTCCAAATTAATTGAACCTAGGTGGTTAGAGACACTGTGATCCTTAAATTGTGCTTTAGACCACTTGACCGTGTGTGTGTGTGTGTGTGTGTGTGTGTGTGTGTGTGTGTGTGTGTGTCCTTGAAAAAATATAGATAGATGAAAACATTTTTCAAAAATGTTCAACATTACAGGATCTAAGTTTACAATTAAACTTTTGTAATCTTGATTTGACTTAAGACTTCAGTGCAATAAGAATAAGTCAAAATAATTCCGTGGACAAGACCAAATTACAGAAGACATAAGGCCATGGAAAAGAAAAAGGTGAAACGTGAAGGGCAGCAGGTTGATAGAAGCAAGGCAAATGATGTTAATTTGCACTTTCAACTTTTAATGCAGCATTAATTATTCTTTTACTTGTTATTAGATAATAAATGTCACAGTTGTTCACTATACAATCATGGTTACCTAATAACATAATGATGATGATGCATATATGTACACAAGCTGTGTAATACCATAATGATAAGCTCAAATGACATGTCAGCCAGGTGAGCTAAAATTAAAAATGAAGGTCAAACATTAAATTTGATTTTGACAATTTAGATTGCACATGTATGCAGGGAGTAATGCTGTTGTCATTACTTGGATTAAATAAATTGCTACAGAGTAAAAACTGGCTGCAATAACTTCTGAGAGGCTGAAATCACTGTCTGTAAACTTGATGTCAATATTTTCCCAATGCAAGGTGCTTAAGTAATGTAGATTTCATTGACAAATTTTCACTTATACCTAGACATCACCATGTAAAGAGACCAAAATTAAAGAAATTATCTCCATGAAAAGCACATATAAATATAAGCAATTTACAGAGTTTGTAATATGGTCATTTTAACAGTTAGAACTAATATTGCAAGAGAGGAGACTTCACTTTTAATGTCTGATATAACAACCAGCAGACTTCAACTGCAGTCCATCAATATTCACCTTTATTATTTACTTTTTTTTTGTATAAGAATATGACAAAGTTAGGTATATGAAGTGAACCTGATAACTGGGTTTCTGTAGGTATCAGATCATGCTGTAATAGTTGTGAATTGAGAGACATTTTATGAAGAGAAAACACTTCATTCTCTGGATGTAGTTTGCAGCTTTTTTTTCCCCTATGTTAGACAGTATCCTCAATTAAAGCAATTTTGATGGCTGATTGATTGTATATGATTTTATGTCCCAGGTAAAGAAAAATTCATTGGGACATCAACAGCTTAAGGTGGATTTTTTTTTTTCATGTAAGCATGCTCAGGGCAATGTGTGGGAAGGATTCTTCAATGGTCTTATTTTGAAAAGATCCAGGACTTTAATTTGTAAATGCTAAGTTCAAGAACAGACACAACCTAAATGTTAAGTTTGGTCAGGGTTTAAACTCAATTCTCACATAGCACTTCACAAGATGAGATACTGTAGGGGTTGCACTCTTGTTGGTTTAACACCACCAGTAGTACCTCACTGTTATTTGATAAATCATGAAGATCTGGGTGGGTTTGAGTTGAGTTAAGTAATGGTGTTTAACGTCCCAGTCAAGAATATTTCACTTATATCGAGATGGTGCCAGCTATTGACGAAAGTGCAGAAATTTTGCTGGTGCTTTGCACTGATGGCATTATACAGCAGGGTTCTTTATCGAGCCACGCCGTGACATGGGATCGACCTTGTTTATTTTAAGTTCCCATGCGAAAGAATCATTCTGTAATGCCGAGTGTTTGGCGAAAGAACAGACACTATCCACTTTAAAGTCTTGGGTCAGACCCGGCAGGGGTTTGAACCCACGACCTCCAACTTACGGTACGAGCACTCTACCAACCGATGGGTGGGTTTGAGTCTCGATTTTGTTGGAGTTTATTTTCAATATAAAACAACTCTTTATCACTAGAATCTAACTCACAAAAGATTAGACATTGTGCTATACTGCCACCATATTTAGTAGACCGATGGTGTTAAAACTAAACAGCTAAAAATTAACTTGTATCGAGGCGGTCAGATCTGGGATTGACCACGAGAAAACAGACCTTCTGCAAGCTAACTGACAAACTTTCTCACACTAGGATTTGTCGAGCGAGATTAAAACCTAAGCAGCGAGAGGCACTTTGATCAATATGCACGTAACCATTTGGATACCGAGGTCCTCATCTCAATGGGATGTACAACACGACTTTGTTTGGTGCCATAATAGGCCTAATGTAGTCAATATTTTCATTCTTATAGAGTTAGCGAACATGGGAAACTATCTCAATCATACAAGTAGACTTACAAGTACTTTATCGGGTTTTAATCACCTTAATTGTCTATTTTGTTTTTGTTTAAAACGAATATAGATGTAAACTTGTTGCGAGGAACGCCGGATTCCGTCCATTATTTGGCAATTTATCCAGAGATTTAGTTTCGCACAAAACTTTTTTACTACATTTACGGAAGAAGAAATAATCCCCTCAAAACATCATAAAAATTCAGAAATTCATTGTACTGACTATCGTATTTTGGTATTGATTAAACTTAAAAGACCACAAAACTTAGATTAATAGTTTTTAAACGGTGCATTCGGAAGAGATAAACTTTTTAAAAAAACGACTTCCAAAATTTTCACGAATCGTGAAAATTTTTTGAGGGCTGTCTGCAGCGTCTACCTCGCGACATACGGATCTAGGAGGTTGACGCTGTTTCGGAGCTTGGGCCAAGACGTTATCATAACAGTTATTGACAATGTTTGGAAACGAAGTGAGCCATATGATCTATCTATCTATCTATCTATCTATCTATCTATCTATCTATCTGTCTATTTATCTATCTTCTTTTTTTTTTACAATAACTATATTTTAGTTTTTTTTTAAATACGCTCTCCTCTCGGAAAGCTGAAAAAGTTGGTTATATGGCGTTAGACAACATTATAACCAACTTTACGGGTTTAAATGGACTTTGGTCTTTTATAGATACGTAGGTTATTTTATGATATAATGACCATGATAATTTATATACACATCACCCATCTCAAAAAGACAGAACTATGTTACATTTTAAACCGAATACATGTTATTACTTAAATTACCTGAACGTTATTATGATAATAATATTTTATAATAATAATAATAATAATAATAATAATAATAACAATAAAAATTATTATTATTATATCAGTTGTTGCTGTTCATTCATCCATTTATTTTTTTATTCATTCATTCATTCACTATTCATTCATTTTACTTTTAATCATATAGGACCTGAGGATATGCCCAAAGTCGTTTGCAATGACTGTAATTATAGAAATTTTCCAAACTTTGTCAGTTTAGAATTGCTACAATACTAAATCAGAAATATTTAGTAACAGTTCATTTAAAATAGCTAAAAGCGCGCAGTTACTAAAGTGCAATGAATAATTTCCAGATAATTAATCATTTCAGTATACTTATGCAGCTATGACTATGACCTTTGAACCTATGACATTGAACCATATATCAAAATGACGGTCATATCAATACCTACATTATTCTAATATACATGCCTTTACAAAAACTTAATACTTTTCAAGATAATTAACAATATAAGTATTTAAGTTCAGCTATGACCTTGACCTTTGAACGTATAACCTTGAACCATATATCAAAATGATCGACACAACAATACCTACAATATTCTTATATACATGCCTGTACAAAACGTAATACTTTTCAAGATAATTTTCAATATAATTCTTCTAATGCAGCTATGACCTTGACCTTTGAAAGTATGACCTTGAACCGTATAAGAAAATTATCGACCTATCAATACCTACAATATTCTAATATACATGCCTATACAAAAAAGTTAATAGTTTTCAAGATAATGAACAGTTTCAGTCTTTTTTTCAGCTATGCCCTTAACCTTTGAACTCATGACCTTGAACGATGTATCAAAATGATTATTGTATCCATACCTACAATATTGTAATATACACGTCTATAAAAAAGTTAATAGTTATTAAGATATATTGAAAAATATTTCATGGTCAACAACTCCTACATGGATTATCATCTAGTTATGAAACTTGGTACATTGTTAAATTTTGTCATGCTGAACATTTTAGCAATGTTTTGATTTCATATATCTCTAAATATTTGCAAGAAAATTGTTAAAAACTGCACAAATCACAAATAAGGTTAAAACCGAAATTTAAAGGTAATCTAAAGAAAAATTGAAAACTGAAAAATCCGTGTCATTATCTGTTCAAATAGTTAAGTTATAACTTTTCGAAATTTTCTAAATTAAACACAAAAGCGCATAACCAATTTTTCAAACTTATTTCACAAAATGAGCTTAAGGCGCTAGAGAAGTTAAATATCACATTAGATTTTTTTCTCCCAACATGGGGTTCGATGAAGATTTTTAAAGATTTTTGGACCAATAGGTCACCTTGAACTAGTTTTGGTAGCCATGGCAACGCCATGGACAAATCTGAATTGCACATGCCCATATTATGCTTCTGACAAAATATCACTGAAATCTGTTCAGCAGTTTCGGAGAAGTCGAAAATAGGTGTTAACGACACACACACACAAACACACACACACACACACGCACGCCGCGCTATGTCTTAAGCTCACATGACCTTTCGGATTTAATCCATTTAAAGCAACTGAATGTGGATAATACTATAAAATTAAGTTTGGATAATTTATCAATTATTATTATAAATTTGTAACACAAGCACATTGATACTGCATTTGTTTACAATATGCATGTATATATGCAACATCTCCTACTCATTTACAAACCAGCTGTAGTATATGACCTACATTGTGTATGTAACACTGTATAACAGTGTTTATATGTCACAAGTGGTTCGATAACACAAGTCGTTAAAAAATAATAATTCTGATTTATTGACTTTGACGTGATACAGAAATCAATATCTTATGCATTAATGAATGAATGCATGAATGAACTTCCTGCAAGTACAGAAAAATAAGACAATATTAAATACATGTTCATTCACACACACACACACACACACACACATACACACACCCCTAATCACGCACAATAACGCACTTTAATATAATCACGCTAATACCCAGTAAAACTTTCTGTCTATCATTAAACTAATATATATGTATATAACTATTGGGTTATACCAGGTCACCGTTAACGAGTATAAATATGTACTAGATATACATTACAGGTATCGACAGTAATATAAACAATAATCTGCACCCGTGAAATACTGTATTTAAATAATACAATCATATTTAAGAAACTAATAAAGTTAAATTAACATACCTGCTTTAAATTTCTGTTTTACCCAACCGTTTATCCATGAAGGATTAACATGCAGATGTATGTATAAGTTTGTTGAAAAAAGTACGTCCTGACACTTGGACTGTGTCGTAGGGAATGCAATGGTCAGTCTAGAAAACGCGCCAAAATGCAGTGACCTGTGAAGTTTCGTATTAAGCATGCTCATTAACGTAAAGTTAATAAGTAGAACGGTGTAGTTAGAAAATACCTACTTAATTTATACCTACAGTAATGTAAAATAATGATGCAATAAATCTAATTAAGCATATCTTAAGCTAAAACTTAACTAGCGTCTTAATTAAAACTTAATATAGGAATTTAAATAACTATATAAATAACTACCTGTGACATATACATGTTGTAGGACAAAAGAATTTATTTTATAATGTGTGACTATAAAATTCAACAAAACATATTCAACGTCGCAGACAACTCTACACTTCCACCATTTACTCCGAAGTCATACAAAAGGAGATGGTGGATTGTTTTTATTTACTGTTCCTGTGTTGCTGCACAGGTAATTTTCTATAATTCTTTTGGGCCAATAACGGAATCGGCAGAAGCATATTTCGGATGGACAGATGGAATGATTGGTTTACTGGCAAACTGGTTTTGTTTTGCTGTAATATGTGGAATGTTTCCCCTCAGTTACCTGATACAAAAGAAAGGTAACATATAATTTATTAATGTGTGTGTGTGTGTGTGTGAGTGTGTGTGTGTGTGGCTTTATATAATTCAACAACATATTATAATTTTGTTAAGGATTCATATCTACAACATTAAAAATCTTGATTCTCAGTCAAAATGCCAGCAGGTATGTGGATTCGTTTAAGTTTTTTACCAATTGTTGTCTGAGAATCTAAATATATAACAATAACAAACGGCATATTTTGATTAAGAACATGTTAGTTTGGTATGCTTGTCTGCGGCATACGGTCTTTGTGAGCTGTTTAGTCTAATTGTTGACATTATTTCCGGTTCGAAAACATTACATCTTGCTTTCAAACGGGCGCTCTACCACTGGCAACCTAGGTAGTCCTGAATATGAAGAAAATGAAGAACAGAAAAATTTTGTAGGTCAAGTATAATTATTTACCATACATAATATTGCAGGTATGAGATTCACAATTATCATATCAATGGCCCTAACACTTGTTGGAGCAGGTCTGCGGTGTATACCTACCACAACTTTTATTGCTACGTGGTATGTATTTATTTTATGAGAATGAACTGAAGCATTTAATATGACCTAATTGCAAAATAGCTTTAATACACATACTTGGTAAATGAAAAAATTTTGTTCCATTATTTAAATTAAAGTAGTTCAAGGCGTGGTGGCGAATATTTTTAAAACTTTGTACACTAATTTCCGATAATATTATTTATTTATTTATTTATAAATTAGTTGTGGATATTATTTTCAATCAAATTCCGATTTTTATTTATCAATAAAAATGAATTATGCCAGTTATTTTGAAAAAAAGGCTTCACTGTCTCAATGAAAAAAAATTAAGAAAGAAAATTATCCAATCATATATTAAGATCGAATTCAGAAAAAAATGTGATTCTTAAGAAATTAAAAAAAATTTCTATTATCGGTTATATATACAACGATACTTCAAAACATTTCAACCCAAAGTCAGTTTTCAATGAAAAACTTAAATTCAAAGATTAAAAACAAATTAATAATAATGAAAATAGCATTAGATTGAATTTTAAACCTGACCTTATTTTAATGTTTTTTTCAATTAAAACACTTTTGACCGACTAAAAGAAAATGTTTTTGTTTCATGTTCAGATAAATAAAACAAATGTCATTTTGTTGAAAATTATCTGGTTCTTGAGACCGATTTAAAATTTATCACTCGATCTTGTATTTTATTTATTTCTTTATTTATTTACTTATTTATTTATTGATTAAATTATTTATTTATTTATTTATTTTATTCGTATGTTTATAAGTTAATTTATGTGTGTATTTATTTAATTATGTATTTATTTATTACTTAGGTTAATTAATATTGAACATATTTTAAATGGGATAGGTTTAGCGGCTTCTACAGCCTTCCCATCATTACTAGCTGTAACATGGTTTCCTCCGCAACAGAGAACCACAGCGACTGCGATGTCATTGATAAGTTTTAATGTTGGGATGTCAATTTCATTTATTCTAGGTATGTATCTAAATAAACAAAAGCTGACTATGTGACAAAACATCGTGCTATGCAATATAGCAAGGATACAACATATGCTTATACATGTAAAAAAATGTAGGTTTTATCCCAATATGTGCCTTGGACGAGTTCTAATACATGCGTATATACCTTGTTCCAAATCCAAAAGCAATCAAGAATGTTACAAAACTAACCAAATTACAATTCAATATATATCTTTTTTATCCGCAAAAAGTAAGTGCTAAAACAAAAATTAAGAACATGGACGTTTAAATTTGACTCATCAATAACAATATACATATAAAACCATAAAAAGTACATACCATGTAGTCATAAAACAATTCGAAGGAAGATTGATTGATTGATTTAATGGGGTTTTACATCCCAGTCAAGATTAATTTCACTTATTGCAAGACGTCACAAACTACAGGTGAATTTGCAATAATTATTATCTTTGCTCGGCGCTGGTGGCAATGTGCATGGAGCGTTCTTTCAGAACCACACAGGGCGCTTAGGACAATATGCAGGGAGGGTTCTTGAACGTTACACGTGAGGCATTCGATTCATAGACATTGAAGTTCATTACTAGTTTTTAACTGTAATGCTTTACCCAAAAGTCTCTGAACTTGTGATATTTGTTTTTCGAGAATGATATGAAATGAATGTATTATACCTCTTGGTCTAAATCTCTCCCAGTCTCGCTTATACTGATCAGTATACTATGATTAGTATAATCTATTATCTTTACTTATATATTCATTCATTCATTCATTTTTATTTATTTATTTATTCATTCATTCTCTTTTATTTATGAATTTATTTATTGATTTATTTTTGTTTTTTCATTCATTTATTTTATTCAATTTATTTACTTTTTTTTTATTTATCTATTTTTTTATTAAAGTAATTTCAGTTATGTCAATATGGTTACGTTATGGACGTGGAAACGAAATATTATAAATAGCCTATATTAAGCCTGAGTTAAAATTCATGATATTGTACACTGAGCCGTACTAGTATTAGTAGAGTAAATCTTCTCAAAATATTCTAAAGCAATTCGGGTTTCTGTCAATTAAATTTTGAGGGTAGGTTCGAAGTGTAATAGTTTTATTTATACAATCATAACGTTGGCTTCTAATGTACGCATATTATTTTTATCTCGGTAGTCAACACCGACTTTTTTAAAACCACAATAAAGGATAATAGTCATTTGATATGCGAAATCAAAACACGTTTGCATATGAGAAGATTTGCAGTACAAATCAATTGTCGAGTGATACATGTGATTCTTTATTATCTGGTCTTTTTATTGATTTTTTAACATTTTAACCTTATTTTATGATAATTTATTTAAAAAAAATAGTTTTCCTTTTTTTATCTTCCAGGATCCAAAGTGGTTCAAACACCTAGATATGAAACAGTTGCAAACTTCGTCAATATATCTATTGAAAAGTGAGTATTAAATGTTTTCTTTTCATTACAAATGACTTACCCAAAACATATTAAAAATAATCATAGATATATGTCTGAATTCTTGTTTTAATACAAGCATTTTCCTGTCTAATGCATAGTTATTAGTTAATAGTATTATTTAACATTAAAATATTATTTGAATGTCTTATAGTTTGTTAATATTGCATTTATAATTAATATTCGAAAAAAAATTATCTAAAGCTACTCTAAAACTGTTTAAAAATATGTTTAATGGAAGTTAAATAATGCGTATTGCATGTTTTCAGAAAGCGTTAGACATTTTAAATCACATTTAACATTGTTGTGAAACTATAGCTTTCTACAACGATGCAAGCTTCTTAGAATTTAATTGTTGACTCAGTAATATTGCAAGCCTAGGGTAACCAAGGCCCATAAAAGGTTTAACGGCCGTCATCAAAGAATTGTTTATAAAAATAAACGCACTGTATCCAAACTAATACTGGATATATTAGACTTCCCATAGTTCCAGGTTCCTTTTATTATCAAATTTAATTTTGCACGTGAAGGGTGTAGCAAGCTAGACAGGAGCTACTTACACTTCCAGAGCACCCGACCTAACTGTCTTAATGAAAGTTCACGTGTATAACTGAAATAGTCAGTTTAAAAAGTTTTTACTTTGTCCTTTTTTTCTGGAATAATGACATAGACATGGACTGGTATATTTGTGTTTCATTTAATAATGATATATAATAACATTAAAATATTTGAATTATTTAGTTTAGTTCTTCTACTTGTGCAAAAAATGAATTGGTAACCAGGCTTTGTTTTAGATTATTAAAATTCATGGAAAAAAATGTTTTAGTCAATATTACAATATATAGTCTTTTCATTATTGCAGCAAAATAATAAAATGTTACGTTGTATTTCTTCATAATTTTTTTTTATGTTCTGTCTCAAGTTTCTTTCACGTGACATCAGATTTCCATGGATTTACCAGACTCTGTTTTCAGTACTTACGTGTCATTTCCGTGTCACATAATAGACACCTTACTCAAGTTAAACAGTGAATTTGCTTTGTAAAATATTTAACGAAAATACCAGTTGTGATATGTGCATATTTTGGAAAGTCATTCCTCATCGGTGACTCTAGTGCCGGGATAGTTGACAGATATAAAAACACGTGTCGAAAAATTGACAATAATGAATACCAAGATCCCAATTAATGTGAATCTAAAACCAGCAAAGCAATGTCTTGTAGGAAGGAACAAATCTTAGTTTTAAACATGTTTTGAAAAATGGGTCAAAGACTAAATGGGCCGGGTTGTTTTTTAAATTTCTATTGAATGAGTGTAAAGTGTGGAAGGAATTATAAATAATTGCACAAAGCAAGGTGCACAAGTTGTTTTTTATACTTCACAGAAAGTCATAAAATGGGAAATAGGTCAAACAATGACAATATATATGAAAGGTTATTGAAACAAGTATATATATGTATTAGGAAATCTCAATCATTTTAACATTTTTAAAGCTACAGTAAATTGAAAATATGTGTACCAGAAACTTTACATTGGAATGGACTGGATGAGATGGACAGTACAGGACAGATAGGCAACAGGGTGACAGCACTAGCTTTCAACACTTTCATCCAGTAGCTCATAAACCAATGACTTTTAGAACATAAACATTTTTGTAGTTTTCTTTTATATATGTATAATAATCCTATTTTTTTAAAGATTTGAAATTAAAAACCAGTACAGTAGGATGTAATGGCATAAAGGTTTCACTACATCATTTGAAGTCAGGTGCACATCTTTGATAATCTTTTGATATATACAGTACAAAGTCACTAAGTTTCAAAGTATGAAAAATCAAAATCTGGAAATATTTCCATAAAGTTAGGAGCACATCTTCAATATATATAAAACATTCTGTAAATTTTAAAGGTTTTTGGTTGAAAAATGTAGGAGGAGTTGAGTTCACAAAGTAGGTACCCCCAGTTCAAAAAACTTGCTAAAAAGAGGCTAAGTTTCAAAGTCTGGAAAATTGGGAAAAAAATCTGGAAATATTTCCATAAAGTCGGGTGCACATCTTCAATATATATAGAAACATTCTGTGAAGTTTCAAGGTTTTTGTTTGAAAACTGTAGGAGGAGTTGAGTTCACAACAATGGTACCCTATTTTCCCCGCCCGAACGCCTGTCCGCCCGTCATTCACCATACTATAAACCGGATTTGCACTCCGTGCAACCCGGCAAAAAAATGGGAACGACTGAAAATTTCGTTAAATAGTACATTTCCTGTCAGTACAAACTACTGACTATTGAGTCAAAGATACTCTCAGTAAATTTTAGTCCACCAGCAGCAGTTCCGCTCAGTGGTAGTAAATATCTAACAAAGATAACTGTGTTATTTTAATGTGCCATATGTACAGAAAATCTTATTACTAAATCAGGCCATAATATGTTTAAGTATGTTTAATTCAGCTCATGTTATTATATCCAAATACAAATTTATAAGCTCTGTCTAAAAAGAAAATAAAGTATGAACGATTTTTTTTCAGCAGTACGTCGAAGAAATTAACCTATGAAACATCAGTCAATAAAACAAGTAAGGTTTTAATTTCGTATAAATTTTTATGTCCTGCAAAAGATTAAACCATTTTTATTAGGCAAGAAATATATATATAAAAGTATATAAAAAAAGTATATATATATAAAAGTAGCAAAGTACCTAATAGTAACTAGTTTAGTTAAAGTTCTAACATTTATTGCATGGCGGGTATTTTATAAATTTTTTATTGAAGAATTAAGCTATTTAATTACTTACTTTACGCGTGTTTTTAATTCTATTAGTATTATTCTTGAATAAGAAGAGAGTAATATTGACGTGTTAGTTTTTTGTATATATTTAGATGAGATAATTATATTTTTTGTTGTCAAACATGATTTAAAGTGATGATAGTAATAGTTAACAAAGATGCCGTTGGGACAAACATCATGAACCTGAATTTTATTGGTAAGTATAACTTTTTTGTCATTCATTGTTGCGTAATATGATTCAAAGTGCAAGTATTTTCGTATACTTTTCTACTACTTATTAAACTTTTTTCCATTTCAGTTGTATTCTTTCTGTTATTTTTTATTTTTATGTTTTTATATATTTTATTATTTACTTTATATATTTATTTATTTTTTTTCATTTTGCATAATGTTTCCAGCAGACAATTAAAAGCGTTTAATAAATTTCATGGATTTAACTGATAATAGTTGCACGCAGAAAATTTAAATTGGCTTTTCGAAGACAGGTTATCAACTAGGCACTTTGTTATAATGTATGTACTTTGCATACTGTAATAAGAATTGGAGATGCTAATTTTGCTATAAGCCCTGGCAAGATTCTTTCAATATATGAAACGAGTGTTCTAAGATGGTGCTGAAACTCACATGACCGGAGAAAACCCAAGGGGAACTGGAAAAGAAAACTTCTTTTATGTCTCTAGTGAGATTAACCCTAAGGTGTTAACGTCGCCTTGACCTGTAATTATTATCTAACTACAAGGAAACAAAGATCCCTTCAATTTTGTAGTTATTTTTAACTTAATTTTGAGAACAGAACTTTTAGGAATAAACTTTTGATGTTTGTTTTCTTTTTTCTTAAGGATTTATTAACAATCTATTTCGTGTACTTGTGGTTAGTGCTTGTCAAATTTTCAAATATGGAAAACAAGAGTTTTGATGAGCACATTAGTTCCGTCTACAATCCTGTACTTTCCAAAATACCTTAATCTAAAGCCATTTAATTACATAATACTTTATCTAAACTTGTACTCATTAATCTGAAAAACGTAAAATGCAGTTGTTTGTCCACTTTCCTAATTTGAAAGTAAAACAAATCTGTTGTGTGCCATTGTTCCATTAATCGTTAAAGAAATTTTATTAGAGTTTTTATGAACCATCTCTAAGGATCGTTAAGGACATCCTTATGGATTCTTTCAATTGAAGTTTCATTAAAGATTCCTTAAAATCCTCAAGGTGTCCTTAAAGGAGTCTCTAAACGTCCAAGATCATATTATATATTTTTCATCATCAGTATAATGTCTTCAATAGCTACATAGGTAAGGTTATGGTCTTTTTTTTTGTTGGACCAAGGTTCGATTCCCAGAGAGAGCGTATAAGTAATGAAAATTTTAGTGATAAAAGTTTTTATAATTTCTGTTTCATCAATTATCATCCAATTAAACACAAAACTGTAAATGATTATTAAGTAAAATTAAACAAATAAATTTAAAGTCCCCTTAAAGGTCCTTAAAGAGACATTTAAGGCAGCTTTAAGGAGGCTTCAAGAATCATGAAAGATGCGTTTTCATCATTTGATTTTTATTACGGGAAAGAAAAATCTTAATGAGCACATTGGTTCCGTCTCGTGACTTACTTGCAGTCTACAACCCTGTGCACTACAAAATGTCCTAATCTAATGAAACCATTTAGTTAGTTATACTTGATCTAAACTTAAACCGATTGATCCGAAAAACGTAAAATACAGCAGTTATTCCAATTTGCTGATTACAAATAAAACAAATTGTTTCTCTCTCATCAATATTGATAAAAGATTGTGATTTTGTGGCGTACTTTTATAAAAACCATCCAGAAGTTACGATACATTTGATTAATATGATTATTCCACTTAACGCAGAATTGTGGTATAAAAAGGAATAAACATACACAACAATGTTGTTCAAATCTCAAAACTTGTAAATGAAATATTACCCTGAGAAAAGAAGTATGCATTATAATGAAACTATAATTAGAGGATTAATTTTTAGACCTTTAACTATAAAAATTTAAAACAAATCTCAGACAAATCAGACTAATCGAATTATAATTTAACGTTATTAAAGAAATTTACACTATTACTTTTCATTATTATCACAATTTTATCATTTATTATTTTAGTATGCGGAATAATTGCTTTACACTTTCTCGCTATATTATTATATTTTCCTGCCAAAACACCGACACCTCCAAGTAAAGCGGCATCGTTAGGAAGAGGAAAGTTTAAAGAGGCGCTAAAATCAATGCGAGGGTAAGCGTTATCTACCCGTATTCTTAAGGAAAAAATCTGTTTACAAATTTGGTATTGAAAAATATACAACGTATGGTTAATGTGGAAGAACTGATCAATGATTGCCATTCGTACTTTAAAACATCAAATTTTATCGGTTCCTATGACCTAAATATCAATAGACGTAGTTGCAGCTAAGGTTAAAAGGGAAGGTAATTTATTCGTTTTTTATAAATATTATTTTTTTAATTCATCTTCCCTATATATTGTTGCAAGTTTAGATTATACTTCCAAAATTTTCGATAGATTTTTCGGTGAATTAAGTTGATCATGAATTTGAACTACAATTCGGTTTTTATTCAAAAAAAAAAAAAAAAAAAAAAAAAAAAAATCAGAATATTTATACAGTGTGATAGATTCGTTTTTATTTTTAAAAAAATATGTATATTTACTACATCCCTAAGCGGGTATCGTTGCTAGTGAAGAAAAACTCCCCAAGGGTATCCATAACTCAGGTGCCATTCCTTTGTTCTATCAGAAGATAGAAGGTAGTATTTAGGAAAATCAAGCGGCAGTTTTAATTTTTGAAATTTATCTAAAACTATGGTTTGTTCCCTCATGCAAAGCATTCTTTAGCTGGATTTGGATTCACATTATTTTGGAACTTTGAATTCATTAATTGTCTAATGTTTGGCTCATCATGTTTTTATCTATCAACATTTTCGGCCACGGGTGTCACTAATGAGGAATTATATTCCAAAAATGCACATATGGCACATCAAAATTGAACAGTTACCTTTGTTCTATATTAACATGTTGGTCATATACTTTTTTGCCTGTTTTTTTTTATTTTACTTCATTAAAATTTTGTTCATTTTTACCTTGTACACAAGTCATTGAGATCTTGATAATTCATGTACATCGCTCCTTCCCCGATACCATTAGGCATCAGACGACAATAATAAACAGTGCCACAAAAACATAGGGAAGTAACATGATTCGGTTAAGGGGTACGTGAGGGGGTATAGATGTAGTAGGTGAACTAGTATTCAAGTAGTTATCAACAATTCAAAATGATATGTATTTATATATATATTTATTAGAAAAGTTTCTTAAATTAATTTATAGTTGAAAGGCATATTATATATAAATAAAACATAAGTTTCATAACACAATTTTTTTTATAAAATCTTATTATTACAGCAATACACAGTCTACTTAAAACAATCACACAAAAATGATTTATTTGTTAGATTGCTATGTAAATAAAAATTCGCGGGAACAAATGATTTATGTGTTACAAAATGTGGCGACCCAAGACGTCGAACATATCTGCATTTACAAGAAGGGAAAACTTATAATTTCAAACGCAAAAAAAAATCACAGTGAATGCAAAAATGTCTTGCAATTCACAAAATATAATCTATGTGATTTCTTGCTCGGGTTATAATGAATTTATATATCAGAGGTTAAGTCTTTTAATTCATATTTATAATATGTTGTTTTTTATTTGAAAATCAGTCTATACTAATAACATATTTAATTTGAGAAATATATATTTAAAAGATTTTAAGATACGAAGCACTAAAATTTTTTAAACGCAAAACAAACATATGTAAATCGCCAAAATTATATTTAATACCTTTCGCTAAGAGCTGCAGAAAAGATAATGCGCCATTTATAATTATTTACTTCTCGTTAAGATATCCATTGTCATAGTATATTTTACAAAGCAACACTCTTTATTTATTAAAACATGATAAATATATGGAAGCTCGTGTTATGTTTTATGTGTTGATGAATGATTTTTTATCATTATTTTTATCATCTGTCACATCTATATCAATGTCTGTTCTAGAATATTTCTCTTTTATCATAAACAGTATCAATAAACTAAGTATTAAACTACCGACTAAACTATAGTTCATCCATTCGGTTCCTGAAACAGAAATAATAACAATATAACAATAATAAGTAAAATATAAAAATATTCCAACCACGCTCTTTAAATTAATTATATATAACTGTTATAATCTTATCATTTTAATTTACTAGAACTTTATCTCTAAAAGTATTGATATCCTAACTATATCTATAGTCTTGATACCAATATATGTTTTTTGTTAAGAATAAGATATGATGATATAGACAGTGCTAAGCAAAAAAGCACTTAATGGGATTTTTAAAATAAGTTTTTTTTTAAATAAAGAATTACCGTTTCCATTCACCTGGTCTATTTTATCTTTGTCTTTAATACATCTAAAGCCTCGATAACAGAAAAAAGACTAATTTTTGATAAAAAAAAAGTTGATCCTGACAGATACTTCATACCTGATCTTTAATATCTCAGTATAAGATTTTAAACGAATTTGTCCTTTTAGTTTTGTCTTAAAACGTCACGAACCAATTTGTAGTGTAATCAAATTTATCGGATGGTGGCTGGAAAAATCAAGTTGTTTTATAAAGTGAATTTGAATGTATAGAAGATTTCGTAGTAATCGAATAGATAAATGTAATGTAGGAATTGCATTACATCATTTATTTTAATCAATTTTATCCCACATTGTTAAAAATACTCATAATATTTAAAGTGATTTTCCTTATTTTTCTGTTAGAATTCTTATTGATTATTCTGACATTTGAAATTTGCCACAACTGTTTGATTCAAAAGAAATATGAATATTTCCGACATAGTGAAACCTACCAATATTAGGAATCATTAAAACAAGTAAGAATATCCCGCCGCTTATGTTATAAAACAAAATGAACAATGATCCAATCGATCCCTCTGATACAGGATAGGCGGCTTCACAGGCTAATTCGAAAAACAATGGATTGGTGGCAGTTAGTAATAAACCTCCTACTAGAATAGCTATCCAAAGGTACACTGCAAAATGAATCAAACTGAAAGATATTAGTACTGAAATTCAAAATACGCCAGTAATAATGTACGCAATTATTTAGTGGTAAAAATGTAGCCAAACCTAAAACAAGAAACAATGAAGAATTATAACAGAAATTGAAAGAAAAGGGCTTTAAATAGTGTGTTGTTTGCTTTTAATATATTTCAGTTGAATACGTATATCTAAAACACAAGATTTATTTTATCAACAAAGTAGTTGCATAATTGTCATTCAAATTATTACCATATACAATTTGGATTTCTCTCTTGAAATATACTCTAATAATTACCAAATAAATAAATAAAGTAAATAAATAAATAATTTAATTAATTACACGAAAGACAAAATTATCGTACAATCACCAGTCTTTGTACACACGTCTCATTGAAGATAGTGGACTGTATATCGTTTTCATTAATAATAAAAGAAAGGACGCAAAAAAA
This sequence comes from Tegillarca granosa, assembly GCA_029721355.1. Taxonomy (NCBI): domain Eukaryota; kingdom Metazoa; phylum Mollusca; class Bivalvia; order Arcoida; family Arcidae; genus Tegillarca; species Tegillarca granosa. The sequence continues at coordinate 23,226,838 of CM056609.1, read as the reverse complement.
TTCGGGGAAGACAAAAACTATGATTTTATTCAGTTATGTTAGGGTAGAAGTTATTATGCATAACGTATAAAAATTCAAGACAAACGTCTTCAGCCCTGTAAACCGAGCAGAGGAATACTGTAAGTCAACGTTATACATATATGTATATGCTAAAAGACACATTAGGCTTGGTTGCCTGATTGAAGTTTTCATATATTTTAAAAACGTATCGTTGTATCCAGGGTGTTCTCTTTTAATGAAAAGTTTATGGTGTAACCTTTTACATCAAATGTAATCTATTATTTCATGCGTAAATCTATTTACATAAACATATCTTAACTTCGTCTTGACAGGCGGTTCGGCAAATGATACTTTGTTGCCGTCTGTGTAATATCATACCTAACTTGAACTCAATAATCCCTTTTGCTAGAACGATGAACCATGTAAATGCGCCTATTCCAATAATGTATAATAATATAAGTATCATCTTCATATGTCTCATAAACATGTCTGAGAATCTATTAATGTAAAAAAAATATTAAAATAATAAAGTCGTAAGAACCTTTAGAAGACAAGTTCGTTTATTGTATTTTATTATATGTTGTGTATCTAGGAATTGTTTTTATTTAGACAAGTATACGCAGATAGTATGAACTTTTAGAACGTTATAGCTGGAAAACCCAAAATAGGGAACTTTTTGCTTAAAATCATTGTTTTTTATTTTGAGACGAAACTTTCAAATGGTTTTTTTTAAAGTTCTCTTAATTTTGTAGTTGTATAACTTATGGTTCCAAAAAGAGTTTGTCTTTTGGCTTGTTTGTCTTGTGCTGTATTGTGTTCTTGTGGTCGTTGCATGTTACTAGGTGAATAATGTTTCAATTGTCAATTTTTATACTGTTTATTTGAATTTTAAAGAAGGCGTTTAACAGGGGAATCTTTGTGTGAGAACATATCAATGCATTGCGCTTACCTTGCTATAATTACTGACGCTAAAGCTCCGACAGCGCAAACAGCAGCTCCTAGGTTCCCAATATCAGTCTACAAACAAAGTTCATTTTAATAGATTTACACATGAAATATTAGATTTAATTTGATATAAAAAGTATGATCTCTTAGAATTAAAAAGTTTTAAAAATAAATAAATAAATACTACTACTTATTTTCTGCTACTTCCACTACCAATAATAATTAAAATAAACTGTTTTTATATGCTAAATGGAAATGTATGTTGACGGCTATATATACAACAATTATGACATTCTGGGGTAATTTTAACGCATATGACCAGGAATAGTATTAAAATGATAAAATACCATATCTATTCGAAATATTAATAACTTTTAATAGTTGATGGAATATAATATGAATTTAACATCCAAAAGTGAAATAGTCTAACCTGAGACACACCCACAGGTATAAGAACTACATTTAGAACAGATGACCAGTTTCCATAGACACCGCTGGGTAACGTACAGCAAACAATTATCAACCATAGCTGTAAATTGCTGAAATTGAAGATAGTACTTTTTCTGTGTAATATGTTTTTTCAAAATCATATGTAGAACTTTGTTCTCATTAAAAGTTACTGGAAAGTTTATTTGAACTTCTTTGACGACAAGACAAACAAATTGCGAAAATATATGGAACAAATGCTTTTAAATCTTCTAACTTTAACCACTTGGTTTTAAAACATTCTAATGAACAGTTATGTCGGTTTGGTACTTCTGCAAGACCTTAATCCCACATTAATATTTTAACAACTCTCCATAAATAAGCATATTTATATAATTATTTTTAATAAAATCAAAACCGTTTCATTGTATATTTTCTCTTTTTTGTTTGCTGTATAAGAACAGAATTTCAGTTCAAATTCAATTTCAACTTCTTTCACCTAAGAATCTATCGGCAATTTGGAGATAAATGAATATTTTATTATTAATATTTTACCTCCCTTGTTAACCTTAGCTTCAAACTACACCTATTTATATTTAGGTCATAGAAATCAATGAAATTTTATTTTCAAAGTTCGAAAGAAAATACATTGATAAGTTCATCTTAATAATTTCTACAAGACATTAACCAAACACGCCTGTATATATCTCAATACCAATATTTGTATAAAAAATGCCTTTAAAATACAAGCAGATTACGTTTACCCTCGCATTGATTTTAGCGCTTTTCCAAACTTTTCTCTTCCTAACGATGCCGTTTTACTTGGAGGTGTAGGTGGTTTTGAAGGAAAATATAATAAAACTGCCAGAAAGTGTAAACCAATCAATCCGCATACTAAAATAATAAATGATAAAATTGTAATAATTATAAAAAAGTAATATGTGCAATTTTCTTAAATAACGTTAAATCATAATTCGGCTTGTCTGCAATTTGCTTAACAATTTTGATAGCAACCATTTAAGTTCTAACAACATTCCTTAAATGAGTTTCATTATAATGCATACTTTTTTCGTGCAAATCATTAGTTTCATTTCCAAGTTTTGAGATTTGTACGACATTGTTGTATGTTCATTGTATACTTTTATTCCTTTTACACAACAACTCTGCGTTAGGTAGAATATTTGTATACATAAGATGTATCGTAACTTCTAGGTGATTACTATAAAAGTACGCCAGAGAAACACTTTCATTAGAAAACGTGTATCCCTTATTCACATTTCAATGATAGTAAAACAATTTGTTTTACTTGATCATCAGCAAATTGGACAAACGACCGGATTTTACAGTTTTTACGGATCAATTGGTATGAGTTAAGATTGAGTATAATTAATCTAATGGCTTTAGATTAGGGTATTTTGTAATGTGAAGTATTATATATGGAACTCTTTTCCATATTCGAAATTTGGACAAGCACTAACCACAGAATCACGAAATAGATTGCTTGTTGAAATCCTAAACAAATTAAAAAAAAACAAACATCAGAAGTTTCTGCGTAGCAAATATTCACAGTTAAAAACATGTAATAATTAAAATGTTTTTGAAATGTTTGCTTGAAACATTATTCAAAAAATAAATTTAAAATTAGATAATCTAAATATTAGAATGTAAAAATAATATAAAAGTAAAATAAAAAATATATAAAAATTATAATTTGATAAGATTTGAAATAGGAACAAAATGGTAACAAGTTAAATGAGTAGAAGAAAACAAATATCTACGGAAAATAAATGTTCTTTTGAAACAGTTAATGTAACAATGCAACAATATTTATATACCATGACATAAACATTTTCATACTTACCAATATAATTCAGGTTCATGATGTCTGTTCCAATGTCATCTTTGTTAACTATTACTACAAACACATTAAATATTGTTTGTCAAAAGAAAATATAAATATATCATTTATATATATACGGGAAAAACTTGCACGTCATCTTGACTACCTTCTAATTTAATTTATAATTATAAAATGAAAACCGGCGCAAGGTAAATAAATAAATACCTGAAATCCCCCACAAAATAAAACTGAAAAATACCCACCTCGCATTAAATTTTAGATCTTTAATTAAACTAGTTACTATTAAGTACTTCTGTACTTTTAATACAAGCATCCGACAATTATTTAATTTTGTATAAGAGCTTTACCTGTTGATATATATTATCTTTTCCAAATAAAATCGTTAAATCTTTTGCAGGACATAATAAATTGATGTTTCGTTACATGAGATTAAAATTTACAATTTTTGTGTTAGACGTCTGAAGATAATCTAATTCTTATAGTTATTTAACCATACTTGTTTTATTGACAGATGCTTCATATGTTACGTTCTTCCACGTGTTGCTGAAAAAAAAACGATTATACTTAATTTTCTTTTCAAACAGAGATTATAAATTTGTATTTAAGTATAACTACTTGTGCTGACTTCAATATACATGAAATTAGTATGGTCTGATTGAGTAATAAGATTTTGTGCATATATGACACATCGGAATTTAACAGCTATCTTCGTTAGATATTTACTTTCACTTAGCCGATAGCGCTCCTTTGGAGTAAAACTTCCCAAGCATACCATTAACTAAGTAGTCAGTACTGACAGAAAATGTACTATTTAGAAAAAATTTAAGTCATTCCCGTTTTTTTAAAGTTTGAAACTAAAATTTCTTTCTTCGTGCAAACATCCGTTTGCTATATTTGAATTCACATAATTTTGGAACTTGGGATTCATCATTTTCAACTTTCACTTGTGTTTTTATATCTATCAACATTTCCGACCCGAATGTCACTGCTTAGGAATGACTTTCCATAATGTTCACATATGGCACAACAAAATTTTTGTAATTAAAAGGAAATGATTTAATACTCACTTCCCAACTGATATATTGATAAAGTTTGTAACTGATTCATATCTAGGTGTTTGTACCACTTTCGGACCTGGAAGAGAAAAAAAGTTTATTTTTTTAAAAAAAAAATACCCTAATAGAAATAGTTTGGAGTTTGTTATAAAAAGTTTCGAATAAATTTCCATAAAACAAAGTTATTTTGTAATAAAAATGAAAAAAAAAAAAAAAAACAAATGATAAAGAATTACATGTATCACTTGTACTGCAATGACTGTCATATGCAAACTGTGTTTTATTTTCGCATATCAAACGAAAATTGCCTTTACTTCATTCTGGTTTAAAAAACGGTAGTGATGACTACAAAGATAAAAAAGAGATACGTATATCAGAAGCATACGTGATGATTGCATAAATAAAACTATTACACTCCGAACTTGCCCTCAGATTAAAACACAAGCATACTAGTCCATGTCCAATAATCACACACCCCCCCCCCAAAAAAAAAAAAAAAAAGAAAGAAAAAAACGTTAACAACTGGCCTAATTTAGTTATACACTTGAAGGGTAAGCACCTCCTGTGATAGAATCCCGGCTTGCTTTAGAAAGAATTTATTAGATTTATCCTACTTATACTGAGTCAGACTGGCTCGGTATACAATTTCATGAATTGATTTGATCGGGCTTATGAGTTGAGTTGAGTTTAGTAATGATGTTTAACATCCCATGGCCAGTCAAGAATATTCACTATATCGAGACGTCGTCAGCTATAGGCGAAAATGCAGAAATTTTGCCTGTGCGTTGCGCTGATGGCATTATACAGCAGGGTTCTTTTCGTGCCATGCCTGCCATGACACGGGACCTCGTTTATTTTAAGTTCCCATCCGAAAGACCGTGACTTTAATTTCGTAATGCGAGTGCTTGGCGAAATAACAGTCACTACCCACTTTCAAGTCTTGGGTCAGACCCGGCCGGGGTCCGAACCCACGACCTACCACTTACGGAGTGATCACTCTACCAACCGAGCTACCGCAGTGCCGATCGGGCTTATGATAAGCCTATTTACAGTATTTCACTTCCGCGTCCATATAATAACTAAATTGAAGTAACTTAAAATACTTACAATGTAAAACATAAATAAATAAATAAATAAATAAATAAATAAATAAATAAATAAATAAATGAATAAAGTTCATGATAATAAATTATAATAATCATAAATTCATCAGTATAAGTAAGACAAAAAGAGATTTTGAACATATCAATGTCGGAAAATGAATTTCGCTTTTTAGAGACTTTTGGCCGAAGCATTACAGTTAAACTAAAACTTCACTGTCCAAGAATTGAACAGCTTAGGGTAAAAGAATTTTAGTAGGTTATTATTAGTTGAGTAAAAGACCATTACAACATTTCACTATACAAGCAAAATAAAGTAATTTGCAAGATAAAAGTATTAAGAAAAAAGTAGTTAATACTTCCTACCTCCGAATAGGGTCCTTCGGAGAAGACCTTAATAACCGATGCCCCGTGTCACGGCAGGCGTTGTACATTAAATAACCCTCCCTGCACATTTTCCTAAACGCCCTTCAAAGGTCAAAATGTCTGCGATTTCACATATAACTGGTGAGGTCTCAAAGTAAGTGAAAACATCTAGACTGGGACGTAAAACCCCATTAAATCAATCTATCAACTAATAATAAATCAATTAATCCTACCTTGGAATCGTTTAATTTCAACTGTTTGTGTTTAGATATGTAAATTATTATTGATGAGTCAAGTTTCAATGTCCGTGTTCTAAACTTTGGTTTTAGCACTGACTTTTTGCGGATGAAAAAGATATATTTTGAATTGCCTTTTGGTTAGTTTTGTAACTTTCTTGATTGCTTTTGGATTTGGAACAAGGTATAAATGCATATCTAACTCTTCCAAGGCACAAGTTCGGATATTGCCTTCGAAATTTAATTAAAACTATTTTGTATCCGTTCTAAACTGCATAGCTCGATGTTTGGTCACAAAGTCAGCTTTTGTTTATTGTGATACATACCGAGAATAAATGAAATTCCAATCCCAAAATTTAAACTCGTCAATGACATCGCAGTCGCTGTGGTTCTCTGTTGCGGAGGAAACCATGTTACAGCTAGTAATGCTGGGAAGGCAGAAGTGGCTGCTGAACCTATCCCATTTAAAATATGTCCAGTATTAATTAACCTAAATAAATAAATAAATAAATAAATAAATAAATAAATAAATAACACATCGAGTGATAAAGTTTAAATCGGGCTCAAAGACTAGATATATTTTTAACAAAATGACAATAATTAAACTTTCATCAAACTCAACATGAAACAAATTCTCTATCGGTCAAAAGTATTTTGATTTATAAACCATTAAAATAAGGCCTGGATTAAAATTCAATTTAATGATATTAATATTATAATGTTGTATATGTGACCGACAAAAAAGCTTTTATTTGCTGAAGAGCCTCAATTTTGTTACTGAATCCGGTCCAGAAATATGATTCGATAATTTTCTTTGTTAATATTTTCTCATATATACAGTGAAGCCTTTTTTGCAAAAAAACTGGCATGATTCATTTTATTGATAAATAATAATAATCAGAATTTAATTGAAAATAATATTTAGAACTAGTTTTAAAATTATGAATAAATAATAAAGAAATAAAATTCCAGGAAATAAGTATATAACGTTTCAAAATTAATTGCCTCAACGCCAGGAACTACCTTAATTTCAACTATGGGCCAACATTCTTTCATTTATCAAGTGTGTGTTTCAGGCATATTTGGCAATTAGTTCATACTTAAATGCTTAAGTTCATACACATTAAATACATACCACGTAGAAATATAAGTTGTGGTAGGTATACATCGCATACCTGCTCCAACAAGTGATAACCCCATGGATATGATAATTGTGAATCTCATACCTGCAAAATGTATGGCTAATAATTATACTTGACCTAACAAAAATATCTGTTCTTTATTTTTGTCCATTGCTCATCTCTTTCTAAGGACATCCTCGGTTGCTCAGTGGTAGAGCGTCCATTTTGAATGCAAGATGTAATGTTTTAGAACCCGAAATTTAGTCAGCAATTAGACTAAACAGCTCACCGAGACGGTATGTCGCAGACAAACATATCAAACGAAGATGTTCATTATCAAAATAAACCGTTTGTTACTGTTACATATTTAGATTCTCGGAAAACAATTAGTGTTTTTAAGAAAAGGCTTAAACGAATCTATATTTTAACCTCTCTTCAGATCTTCTTACTAAGAAGCAAGATATTAAAAGTTTTAGAGATGAACCCTTAACAACTTATAATATGTTGTTCTGATATATACACAAACACACACACACACACACAGACATATATACAGTGCTCCCTCGTTATACCGCCGCCTTTTGCACACAATGAAATTTGGCGGTATATCGAGTTTGGCGATAAAGTGGGGTTACCGGAAACCGGAAGTTGCCCAGCAAGTTGGTTCCGCTATAATAAAATATAAAGAAGTAATTGCTTACCTTATATACGTAGTTAATTCCCAAATAAAATCACACTGTTACTGTTAAAAACTGTTATTTAAAACTACTATATATCAAAAAGTAACTTTTTTTTTACACATAATTCCAACATTAATTACTTTCTATCCAAGGAAATACGCACTAGAAATACTTAAAAGTCTACTACTGTTTCTTGAAAAACTGGTCAAGGGTTACCTGCTTCGCACGTTTTACTTTAATTCTATTGACTTGATCCTTGTAATAAAGTAATTTGGATATGTCCGATTCTGTAGTGCTGTCCTCCATCTCAAAAAAATTAATAACAGTTGTCAAACATTTTGTAACGTCAGTAAACGATGGCTGCGTTTCCTCGATATCATCATTGTCGTCATCAGTATCGTCATTAGATTCCGACATGTTCTGGACGGACTCTAAGTTACTTTCATCAGATACATCCTCATTGGTTTGAATTTCATTGTCGATGTTAACGAATTCCCTGATAGTAAGTCGTATTTAATCAACACTTACCTGTGTGGGTATTAATCCAGTTATAAAACACCAGGATATAAATTTATTAGTAAATAAAGTACACCGGTCAGTAATTAACTCTTAATCTGTTTGCACAATCATTACCTGAAGAATATCGATCACTGTCAGCGATTATCAACTAATGCGTTGATGCATGACGAAGTGAACATGAAAGTATAACAGGTTGTCTTGGGAAATGGAAGAATCTCACCTTGACACAAGAAAAAAAATGGCGGTACTATCGAATGAAATTTAACGAATTTATGGACTTTTGTACCTGAAAACATGTGGCGGATGGCGATAGCTGAATTTGGCATTTTTACGGGGGAATTATATAGCAGGAAAACGGGACAAACGTAAATCTTGGCGATAAGCGAGGTTGGCGATAAATCGGGGGGCGATAGGGCGAGGGAGCACTGTATATATATATATATATATATATAAATATATATATATATATATATATATATATATATATATATATATATATATCTGTGTGTGTGATACCTTTTTTGTGTATGAGATAACTGATTGGAAACATTCCACATATTACAGTAATAGAACTCAAGTTTACCAGTAAACCAATCAGTCCATCTGTCCAACCGAAATATGCTTCTGCCGATTCTGTTATTGGTCCAAACGAATTGTAGAAAATTGCCTGTGTTACAACACAGGAACAGTAAATTGAAATAATCCACCATCTCCTTTTGTATGCCTTTGTAGATTGTGGCAATGTAGAGTTGTCTGCAACGTTGTTGATGTTTTGTTGAATGTTATTTTCACACATTATAAAATAAGATATTTTAAAGAAAATTCATAAAAAATGCTCATATTTAAATTTGGACAAACAAATTGTGTTGAAAATTCATTAACAAATCAGGAGTTGAAAGTCAAATTTACATTTATACCTATCTAGACAATTTAGGTGTAATCGAAATAACTTTTTATCTAACTGTCTTTATCATACACTATTAATGTAAAAGATAACTAGATTTGAATAAAATACGTATATCATTGAACAAATACATGTTCTAATTACCCATAGACGAAATATATGCCTTAGGAGAAAAATAATTCAGATAAATGAAAAATATATGCTTAAAAAGTAAAATGAATAAATGAATGAACAACAACAATATAATAATAATAATAATAATAATAATAATAATAATAATAATAATAATAATAATAATAATAAAAATAATAATAATAATAAAAACAATAAGGAAAATAATATATTGTAGCTTCCGGTAATTTAAGTAATTATTCGGTTTTAAGGGTAAAATTGTTTTGCCTTTTTGAGATGTGTGATATGTGTGTTTAATTATCATGATCATTCTGTCAAAAAATGACCTATGCATTTATAAATGATGAAAGTCTAATTGCACCTGTAAGGTTGGTTATAATGTTGTCTAATGTCGCATAAGTATTTTGGACTTTTTCCGAGTAGTGGAAGTTCAATAATTCTAAGGATTATTCTTAGACCAAGTTCATTCTAAGACGTAAGTTGTAGTCAGTCTTGTTATAACACTTAACACCTTAAAGTTGCTAGCTTACAAGGTTTGTACGCCACAGACAAGTATTACACCCCCAAGTCACATTCAACATTTGTTAAACCAAATGATACTGTCTTCTTGATACCAACCATCTAACGAGAAAGCAGTATCTTAAGTTTTAAAGTATTATTACTGCACATATGACACAACAACATTTAAGAGTTATTTTTGTTAGATATTTACTATCTCTGAGCTGGTACCGCTGCCGGTGGAGTAAAACTTCCAGAGGGTATCCTTAACTAAGTAGTCGGTGCTTTTCTGACAATGTAGCAAAATTTTCAATTTTTGAATGAGGTTTAAAACTAAGATAAGTTCCCTCGTGCAGTGCATATCTTAGCTGGATATGGATTTATATACTGTAAATATACTTTATTTAGTCATAACCTAATTTATGTTTACCGCAAATAAATATTTATGATGAAGTCATGTAAAATCGCATCCAAATATTTTCAGAATCGATGTTTTTTTAATACGATCCGAGGAAGTGGTTTTCCTCTTTTTCGGTGTTTCGTTTCAGATTGTTGTATTTTACCCTTTTTAATTTACTTAGATCAGATTTTACTAATTTTCATTTAAAAAATTCACGGCAAGTATCATAACAAAAAAGAATTTAATCTACACATTTGTTTTTTTTCGGTTTGCAAACAAAGTAGCTTATCGGTTGTATCAGATCATTATCGTATCGTTGTATGTCTTCAAAATTATAGTCACAGGTATAGCAATCAATAAAAATTGACAAGTAAATTTAGTTTAATTAACAATTAATATCAGCTTGCGTGACATTTTATTCAACCCGACAGAGGAAGTAACCGACCTTACCGTGTATGCAAACATTATTTTGATTTTGGTCGAAATCGTCTTCTTGCTCAAGCTATGATTTTTTGCCTCTCCGCCTATTCGCGTCTAAAGCACTGATATTTCAGTCTAGTTATTATGATACGTTATTATAGTTCGTTTATGAAATTGAATTCTACCCACAACAATTTCAATGTAAACTCATAGTCCGTTTCTAAAATTGATTTATACCAACCGTGAGTGCGCTAATTTACGACTGCGCGAATTAGTGCCAAAAGTCATTTGCCCTGAAATTTGATTGCGCGAAAATAAGTAAATTTACACTTATTTGGATTCATTGATATTTCACTTTTTTGCTGATGATTATTGTTTTTTGTTCCTAGTGTAGCGGATTTTAACTGACTTTCTGAAATGTGCACATCTAGCACATCAAAATTTTACTGATATTTTTATTAGATATATAGTGACCAAGCCGTAGTTCGAACCAACGTTCGCCTAAATTTAAGACTACAAATAAGGTTTGCAAGGTATGTATGAAAAAAGTGAAAAATTAATTTGATCAACATTTGTCGTAAGAAAAGTCCCCGGATGAATATTGTAAAACAAACTATACCAATTAATTAAGGAAAGGGTACTTTTATTGCACTGTCAAATATAAAAGAATTAATGTAAAAAAACAATTATTTTGAACATGTGGCTCATTTTTCTCTAAACATTCTCAAAAAACTGTTAAGACAACGTTTTTGGCAAATCAGAACTTTTGACGTTTATTTTCCACGATATCTTTTGTCGATTATGACAGAAAAGCTCCTTATAACTTGTAATCATCCCGTAATAAAATTAGAGGTAGATTATATGTATTTTGTCATTCGTTCATTTATGCACATGTTCAGCATTCAATATTCACTGAAGCACTTGATGACGAAAATATTCAATTTTGACTAAAGATAGTAAGATAATTTCATTTTCCTTGGGATATATTCACTAGATTCTCCACCGACTCCGGAGGTTCCACTATTATATCAATATTTATTCTAGAGTAATTTTCTTTAAACATAAATAAAATAAGTAGCCCTGTACCAACTCCTCCAGCTAAACAGTAATTCATCCAGGCTGTACCTAAAACAAAAAATGTGGAGATATTAAGATATAAAGTTCAACAGTCACACAATATATTTGGTGAATGATTCATTCTATGTTTTAGTTTATCGTAAATAGCTTTTGATGACCAAGCTAGAGTTTAACTGGAACCTCCATAAAACGTGCTCTGTATTTTTTGCTGAAGAGTTGCAATTTTTGACAAGTATTCCTACCAACCAGTAATCATAATCGATCTTTCTTTTTGAATAATTTTGGATCAAAAGTTGAATAAAAATAACTTCTTTCATAGACGCTCCACAAGACAAGAGGACTGTTATGTATATACAATTAATTAAAATGTTAAGTTTATATGTTCTACAAAACCGCCATTAATTCACCGTATTTTAGAGTCCCTTTTTATCCATACCCCAAACTCAGTTTGAATTTCTTTGCAACAAATCCAGGATTTTTATTCCAATCTTTTCAAACAAAAAAATACTAAATGTCAAGCACATAAAAATCTATACTCTTACCAAATTTCAAATTAAATGTAATGTTTATTACCTATATTTGGAATCAACAACATAAGTAGAAATATCCCTCCAACAATGTTGTTAACAAATGTCATCAATCCTCCTGTTATACCCTCTGCAATTGGGTATGCTGTTTCACATGCTAGCTCGAAAAATAACGGATTGGAACCATTTATGGCCATTGAAAGAATAATTGATGCAGCCCAGAGATAACCTAGAATAAATTTAAAAACATATTTATTAGTGTTTTATTTATAATAAAAACATTAACGCATTTTAATTAACATAAAACATGAACATCCCAGTCCATGTCTAAATTACAACCCCTCCAAAAAATAGTAATACATGTAAACTAACATGTTTGTAGCGAGTCATTTTAAAATGAGTTTCTACTATTTCGCCCGGTGCTAGGAAAATGCGACTCGTTTGTTGCATACTGGTGAGCTTTTTTTTTTTTTTTTTTTTTTTTTTTTTTGTTTGCAAATGAAAAGGACTAATAATGTCGGTACCGAACTACCTTCTACACACTTTTTTGAGATAATCTGAAACCGAAAGATTGGGTCTGAAAAATAATCTTAAGAGAAACCATTTCAAATAAAAACAATATTTAACAATGTGATGTATAATTTGAACAAACATTTGGTTCAATATTGTTATACTCTGTAACAAATGCTATTGTTTGTGTTTTGTACTTACCAATCTGAAAATCAATAACTTTATTAACAATTATTATAAACCATATAATTCCACCTAAACCAATTATGTAAAGCGACACCAATGTTATCTTCATATGCTTCATAAATATATCAGAAAATCTAAAATAAAGAATATACATTTACAAATATTTTATTAATTTATTTTTGTCTTCATAATAGAATTCAATTTTTAAAAAAATTGCTCATTGTATATATTTATAAAAATGTTTAATTGTTCATTTTATGTTGGTTTTATTAATATATATATTTTAAGTAAAAAGTAACAGGGTGTGCGTCAAATTTCTGTTTGTTTTATAACCCTATTCTTGAATTTAATTTAATTGAAACTCCAATTCCCGTACAAAAAGCAACGGTGACCGCACGCTAACTGCTTTTGGTGCCTCTCATCTTAATGTAAGAAAGACAGTTTGCGAAGCTCGGTAGTTCCTTTCCAGAATCCAGCTCGGAAGAGCCTTGTGTGAGAAAGTTTGAAAGTTTCCTTGCCGAAGCTCGGTAGTTTTATCCGGGCATTCTGGTTTCCTATACCATCCATGAACTGATCGCCTTAATATAAGTGAAGCATCTTTACTGGGGTGTGTAATAAAATATGTTCTTACATTCAGACATTTAGGAGTCATAATTTTAAAATTTGTCTTTAAAGTTTACGGTTGTACTGTACTTGTTTGAATCTTATTTAAATCAAAGATTCAGACAATACTAATTGTTTCCATTGTAAACAAAACATATGACTGGTCATCTTCTGGTTGTTGGTAACAGGAACCATATATAAAAACCATTGGCATTACACACATCAGAGAACACACATTACAAAATCAATACAGTTCCAAGACTGGTATTAACATCGCGTGTTCAGGTGTTTTATAACAGAAGTAAAACACCTTTACCCAACTCTATTTCACACTGTTCTCAGACAGGTAACAAGTGTAATTACAGATCAGTATCAGATGTGTAATTCAATTACTATTTGAGAGATCCTTACACTCCATCTCATGCACTTGCACCTCCAGGGGATAAATACTAATTTCTGTAAAAATTACATTTTTTTTTAAAAACTGTAGCCCATTTTGAAACGATCTTTTCTTCATTAGTAAACTTAAATAAAATTTTAATACATGATATAAACAATTTTTAAAGTTGGTTACTGAATCGTTTTTACCTAAAAACCTTGAAAAATCATACTGATTGGCTAGATAGAATTATTTTAAAAAAATAAAATAACGCTATTATCATACCTTGCTATTAATATGGCCGAGACTATACCTAACACCGTTGAAACAGCTGCAATAATTCCCACTTCTCCCTAATTAATATAATAATCATTATATGACGAAAAATTTGATTTAAATCAGGTGTTCTTTTGAAGAGTGGAGTGTATAAATCGTGTTTTACGCTCAAGATTTTGACTCTGATATCGAAACTATCAAATCTTAAAATGTAAAAAAAACCTTAGTCCCCTTAGTCCCCTCTTCCCCTCCCCAAACAAACAAACCATCAGACTTCGCAATGTGAACTGAAATTACACTAGGGTCTGCTCAAATGGAATTCGAACCAAGGCGATGAAAAGCGTTTTTAAAGCTCATCAATTAAGGTTCTTTTCGATAGATTTGTAGTTTACCTTGTTTCAAGACAATGGCTGTCTACGACGCATAAAACTTATATATATATGAAATAATAATAATACCGTTTAAGAACATACTGAGTATCAGAGAAATATATCTAAACATGTTATAGGTTCTAGTATATACTTGACTTCATTGATGACTTATTATATTTTATTATGCAATCCAATCATTAGGTTTTATACTACCCCATTTTTATTAAATTGGTCTATCTTATTATTTTTATAAAATATATATTTTTCGATTTGGTGATATTTGTAAATAAATCTTTTTAAACCTTGAATATTTGGTTTACATTTACTTAAACTTGTTCGGAAAATATAATATTTTGTACATATTAAAATAAAATTAAAACAGCTTGAGCATCTTTTTTCCCCAAAAATATTTCATCCACTGAGAAATCAATATCTAAAAATCCACATGATGTAAGAATCTGTTTCAGGTTATTCCATAAATCTTGAGAATATGTGCAATGATAGTATAAATGTTCAATAGTTTCAACTTCACTCCTACAAAAGGAACACAAATTATCATCGCAAAGTTTAACTAAATATAAAAATTTCTTTGTTGTGCCAAATCTGTGGAGAATCTTAAATTGAAACTCTCTTAATTTTGTATTCAATGTAACTCTATGAGGTAGTAAATATTTATCCGCCCAATATTTCTGTGTAATTGTAATATTCAAAATATCAATCCATTTTTCTTCATTAGCATGCAAAGGTTCAAAATCTCTTATTTTAATAAAAAAAAGTCATAAATGTGTTTACAACCTTTTGGTTTTCAAAGTATAATCTGGATAGGAATAATTTGGCATGGCCTCTCAAGAATTTGGTAATTGTTTTGTATTTCCCTAATCCAATATTTAGGTATTGAATTTATCAATCCTATCAAATCCAGATATGCTCCTTTAATACCATATTCTTTCCGGAGATTCTCAAATTTTTTTAATCTACCATTATTGAATAGATCATAAATCAATTGTATTCCTTTTTATACCAATCTTGTATGAATATAAAATTTATATTTTTATTATAACAGAGTGGCTGAGTAAGAAAACCAATAACATCTTTTGATTTTATTTTAGAATTATATACTTTCTCACAAAATTCTGTCCAGAAATATAACGTTTCTTTCCAAAATGGGTTCTTTATCTGGTTATTTATTTTTTGTTGTATTTCTGATCCCATTAAAAATATATTGAAAGGGAAAAGAGACAAATAAACATCTGGTATACCAAAGGATTTTGAAGAAGAACTAATTATTCGTCTTATTCATGTAATTTTTAAACTTTTAGCAAATGCTACCATATCTGTCAAATTTAAACTTCCAGCTACAGTTTTCTGCACAGATCTAACCCTTTTAATTTTATCCCTACCATTATTCCAGAGAAATTTATATATAACTTTTTCTAAATCATGAAAAAAAGATTTATCAGGATTTGGTAGGGACATAAATAAATGGTTTAATTTTGGGATAAAAAGACTCTTAATCACTGTTATTTTTCCATATAAAGTTAGTTTTCTCATATTCCATATCTTGATAAGTTTCTTTATCTCATCAAGCTTTGAGCTAAAATTCAATTTTGTTACATCCTCAAGGTCAGAACTAAACTTTATGCCTAATAAATTAAATTGTTTTTGTGACTTGAACTCTTTACAAATATTTTTTTGAGAGCCTGCCCATTTTCCTATCCATATAGCATTTGTCTTATCTATATTAACCCTTAATCCCGACATTCTAAAAAAAAACTGCAAAGTATTCATGGTTTCTCTTAAGGACTCTTCAGTACCATCTAAAAACATTGTAGTATCATCTGCGTATTGTGCTATCTTATATTCTTTTTCAAAAACAACAATTCCTTTTATTTTCTTATTTTCTCTTATTAAAATACCCAGGATTTCTGCACATAATAGAAATAAATAAGGTGAGAGAGGATCGCCCTGACGACATCCGCGACCAAGTTTAAAAAATGGAGACAAATAACCATTCTGGACCACACAAGATTGAGAATCTTTATATAGAATATTTAACCATTTTATAAAAGATGAACCAAAATGAAATTTTTTAAGGACTTTATTGATAAAATCCCAAGACACTGTATCAAATGCCTTTTCGAAAACTATCAATAAAATTAAGCCTTCTAATTGTTGTTGTTTAATTTCAAACAGAATATCATAAGTTAATCTGGTACATTCTCCAATATATCTACCAGACATAAATCCTTTTTGGTCTTCATGTATAATATAAGGTAAAACTGTTTTCAATCTATTAGCTATACAAGCTGATATCATCTTGTATGTGGTATTCAGTAAAGTGATAGGTCTCCAATTTTTAAGCATACATCTATTTTTATTTGGCTTTGGTATACACGTTATTACACCCTGCTTCTGTGTCAGGGACAACTGACCTTTATCATATAAACAATTTAAAGCCCGAAGAAGAATACCATTAAGGTCTTTCCAGAAGAACTTAAAGAATTCTGCTGTGAATCCATCTAGCCCAGGACTTATATTATTTTTCATATTCAGTACCACTCTTGCCGACTCACTATAAGTTATTTTACCCTCTAAACTATTTCTTACTTCTTCGTTTAAAACTGAAGGTAAATCCGGCAACTCCGGTTTTTCTATACATAAAGATTTATTCGAGTTTAAATTTTTATAGAATGATCTGGTCTGACTTAAAATTTCTTCCTGATTTTCAATTTTCTCCCCATTTTCTAAAACTAATTCTTGTATAATTTTATTAACAAAATTCCTATTTTCAAGGTTTAGAAAATATGATGTACTTTTCGCCCCCTGTTCTACCCATCTTGCCCGTACGACGCATAAAACTTAATTGTCTACATTTAATGATAAGAGTTCTTTTGCGCAATATGAAACTTGGCATATGACAGCCAAGAATTTGTTCATTCCAGTCAAGAATGGTTTGTTTTCAGTTGATTATTTCATCTAATATTAGGACTTGTTTCAAATTTCTAATATATAAATCCTTATTTTGTAATTTGTAATGAACAAACGATTGAAAGAAATCCAATTATATACGATTAACCGTGCTGAATAACAAATTTCTATAAAATTTATTTGTAAACTAATATATATATATACCTGATCTACTCCAACTGGAGTCAATATTACAGTAATAACCGCTCCCCAATTAAAAAATATACCATTCGGAATTGTATAACCGAACACCACCAGCCATAAGGATTTATTCCTAAATAAATATATACCAAATAAGCAAAGTTTATAAAAAAGATACACCACTATTCTTATTGTAAAATGTAGTGTTTTTGTTGTACTGTAAAATCACAAATATTCGAGGAGGATTAAATTTCGCTTATTTCTTGGGTTTGTGAACCCCACTAAATTTAATGACATTGCAGATATTTAACTAACAAGCCCCGGAAGGGATTTACTTACACAAAACTTGATTCCACAAAATTGTCTCAAAACAGAAGTGTTAAAAATTGAAAATCCACGCTATTTTAACCTAACGAATATTAAGATACTACTGTATATTTTATTCAATGCTTGTCTAGAATTGTGCGTTTCATACATATACTATGTGGTACCAAATTTGTTTAACTTGCAAAGTGGGCATAATGGGCCCATAACACTATCAAGTTGTCGGCCCCTAATCCGCTAAAGGGCTACTACATCCGGGGAGTTCACGGCTGTGAACAACGTTGTTGCTACTATCATGTATCAATAAAATGCTCTGTGTATTAGTTTTTAATACATTCGTTGTTTTATGTGAAATAATTATACATAGACTGGACTGTTGTTTTAAATATATCTTAAAATTAATTATCTTCACTTGTCATTTAAATTTTACAGTGTTAAACATCGGTTTTATGCAATTTGTCGAAGCGTATGTTGACCTAATCTTGACACGTGCTCAGTTAATGCGGAGGGCTGGCCTACAACATTTATCTGCTATATTAGAGGAAAAATCATATGTTGCAATTTTTATTGTAACTAAAATGCATTTATACTTGGTAATCGGTAAAAATTACAAATTGTAACCAAGTCACTACATCAATACAAGCAGTGCATCTGGGGCGAGAGAGAGAGAGAGAGAGAGAGAGAGAGAGAGAGAGAGAGAGATTTAAAATGAAAGCTTATTTTTGTGGGAAATATTCGAATATAGTGAATATAAGTGATGATAGAAAGAAAATAAGATCGAAGTGATTATGACTGTTAGACGGAGAAAATGCAGTGATTATGAGTGATAGAGAATGGCTCGTAGTGATTATGAGTAATAGAGAAAAAGGGCCCGTGGTGATTATAAGTGATAGAGGGAAAACATAGTGATTATGAGCGATAATAGGGAGAAAATAAGTTTGAAGTGATTATGACTGATAGGGAGAAAACGTAGTGAGTATAGCTGATAGAGAGAAAAGGACTCGTAGCGATAATGACTGAAACAAAGGTAACTGATAAGAGTACTTTCTAATTACGTTTGAATGGTTATATTAAAGTTGCATTAAGTTTCCCAAAGAAAAAATTAAAACGGTGCTAATCTAATTAATGATGTTCCAAATGAATAATGTTACATTTGGTTCAACGATAAAAACTCGAAATACAGAAATTACAGTAATTACCCAGCGAGATGCAGCATTTGGGATCTAACAATAGAACATTGTTACGTCATCAAAACCCGGATCATTTAAACACAACTTCCAAAACGGTGAAATACGATAAATTAAACACAAAACTTCGTTGAATTTGTCATTTGTGACTTAGTAAGGGATACATTACACCATTTCAAATACATTTGGATATTAATTAAGAACAGTTTATGCAATTTGTCATGTTTCACCTTCGATTCACGGGTTTTTCCGTTCATCCCTGCGCATGCTCCAAGCTCATATTTATCATCGTTAAACATTGACCAACCGGTCAGATGATTCCGTTTATTTTCAGCTTAAAGAAATTAAATTTTAGAAAATGAATTATACGGATCGTGGTTAGTAGATAACGAACGAAAATAAAAATAAAATACTTTTAATAACAAAATACTGCCAAGTCCATATATATGACGATTTTACTTGAAACAATCAATATTTTTAACAGAAACACCAGACATTTGATAGATAAAGGATAGTAGCAACCAAGTTGTTTACAACCGTAAACTCCCCGGAAGTAGTAGTCCTCTAGCGGATCAGGTACAATAACTCGATAGTGTCATCGGCTCATTATCGGGGGCAATGTTTCAGCTGGGTTAAGAGTCTGAAACTAAAATCATTTTATCATTGAACAGATCATCGTATTTATAATATTGAACAGCGTTTCATTTTAAGACTGGAACACTGATTTTTTGTTATAAATGGTTCAATACAAGGCATTGGCTGAATATAAATTGATATTTTTATATTCTCAATAAAATTTGAATTTAATCCATCTTGATCAAGATAATGTAATTTGTTTGAAACTTGCTTCATATACTGTCAATATTCAATATACGAGTGTTTCAATTGAAATTAGTTCATAGTAAAATGTTTTAATGCTGTAAAGTGCATGTTTAATTTTTGGGGTTGCAAACTATTGTATTTCTTGTCATATATTAAAGAACACGTTTCTTTTTTTTACGAATTCAGACATTTTCGGCGCAACACAAAAACATGATGTAAACGTTCTAATTAATGTACCAACATTTTTGAATGGTAACCGTCCGATTTGCAGGCATAAAGGCTCTGATCTTTTTCTTCAAAATTTGCTAATTTAGAGAAAATTTTATTTCTTAGAGTACGCAATAATGAAATAATAAAATAGAGGGTTAAATGGCTTAAGATGTATAAATTGAATATATATATATATATATATATATATATATATATATATATATATATATATATATATATATATATATATCACTTGCATTTTTTACATTACCTTAGGATGCCATTTAAAGCTTCTTTAAAGTCAACTCTTTCTACTGAGGCAGATTTACTTGGAGGTTTTGACGGTTTTCGTGGAAAATAGAGGAAAACAACAACAAGAAAAACTGCCGCTATGCCGCACTCTGGCAAAAAAAGAAAGGTCAGAGCATCTTGAATGAGCTCAATCATTTTTATTACTTTAATCTGGTTAAATAAAACACACACACACACACACACACACACACACACACACACACACACCCTTAAATAAGCTCAATCGCGCCATCAAATTAAATCTGGAAAATACTCTCTCTATAGTCTCTCTCTCTCTCTCTCTCTCTCTCTCTCTCTCTCTCTCACACACACACACACACACACACACACAGAGTAAATACATTTGTATTTGTCAGCAGATTAGTGAACACTTTGAATTTCTAAAACTGCTTACATGTTAGGTTTATGAGATCTTATTTTCTGTTTGTTTCGTTTGTAATACATTTTTTTCTGTTAAACTGGAGAGTGACAAGTTTTTATTACTCGGCTACAAATTTTCGAATTATAATTTACGTCAGATACAAATACAATGTTTTTAAAACTCACCAAGATACATCAAATTCATAATATCATTTCCAATATCTTCTACATTTACCAAAACTGAAAATAAACAAAACTAAAATTTAGAAACAAATTGCTTTGGGAGGGAAAAAGTGCGTTGAATGGGAGATAACCCGATTTGAAAATGTCTTTAATAATGGAATATTCGAGACCACTGGGGATATCATTATAATTTAATAGCTAAAATAAAGAGAAATAACCTGTTTTAAAAGTGTATGTTTTTTTTTTATTTATTTATTTTTTTTTTTTTTGTTTTCTTTTTTTTCTATTTTAAAGGAATATGAAAGAAAGTAACTAACTACCTAAAATAGACTGCCTTGTGAACTGAAATAGAAAATACCCGGATTTAAAATGTAATCAAATTTTTGTGGTGATAAACCGACTGTGCAAGAGTTCATAAAAACCGTGTAGTCGACTGAAAAAAAAGAACTAACTTGGTTATAAACAGTATACGCTACTTTGTCGATATTAACAGAATATATGGTCGATAAGTTGAATTTATAATTTACTCACGTCCTAATAAAATTTCCGTACAATTGTTTAAGTCTTTATTATTGCCAATTTCTTTCACACCGAGATGTGGTTTTCGGTGTGTTTAATTTCGAATAATTTCGTGACTTCAAATTAAAATAGAACCGGCTTATACAGTTCTTTATTTAGCATCTTTCAAGTTTCTTACTATATACCTTTTTTGGACCGCTGTGACCGAGTGGTAAAAGCGTTAGCCTTCAAACAAAAGAGGGCTTACCGCTTTTGGTCGACTGCAAATGAGAAAGTTTTCTTTTCTTTTCTACACTGGTTTTCACGGAATTCATATAATAGACTGAGTTGTTTCCGATGTTTATCTGCGACTCTAGAGTTAGCCAAAGTACCCACTAGTACAATGCTGGTAATATGTACTTGCACACTTATGTACAACACGCACTTATCCTTGATATTAATTGAAATTTTGGGCGTATTACTTTCCCGGCAATTTTAAAAACATGTCGTAAGTAAACATGTTTTCACTCTAGAATGTTCTCAGAAATTAAATCCGAAGTTAGTATATTTTTATCGGCCCAACAGAGCAGACATGGAAATTACCCATACTGAAACAAATAGAGGGAATTAAGCTGTAATTTTTAATGATATGCTTTATAAAAAAAAATGGAGATATTGTGTATGTATGCAGTACCGGGAAGAACTGTAACATGTCTATAACGACGGAAAAAGATGGTCTTGCTGTAACCAAAACGAAAAATTCGCATACATGCGGTAATAATGGCAACACTCAGAAATCAGAGGTACGCAATGCTAAAAATTGCCGGAAACGAAAAAAAAAATGCCGGAAACGAAATGCCAACTGCCGGAAAAGTCATGTTCCGGAAATTTTCTCGTCATTAATAGTTGGGACTTGCTGAGGTAACGTAAAACAACATTCAACTAACACATGAACCTTTGTTGGAATTTTATTATTTAATATGTATTAATTATCCAAACTATTTTAATGTTTATAGCAATAAATTCAATAAACAGTATATTACATATACATTATATTGAAAAAAATTAGTTGTCATAACCATGTTAGGAACTTACCATCTGATAGGTTAGATCTCGGTAATGTTGTAACATTGCTAAAAGAAAATTAAAATACCGATTTTAAACTAAACGAAACAATTTTATTTAAATAATTTTAAAATTTAAATTAAAATAACCAGCAGAAAAAAATTTACTACAGGAGAAAGAAATTTTGAAATTTATAACTATTAAAAAACACGTACTTTGTTCAGTCATTGCAAAAATACGGTACAGATGAAGACATATTGATTGATTCGATTGATTTAATGGAGTTTTAACTTTCAGTCAAAAATATTTCAATGATATCGAGACGTCACCAGCTATAGGTAAAATTGGCAGAAATTTTGACTTTTGCAGTGTGCCAAGGACACTGTTCAGGGGGTCTTTAGCGTGCTACACCTTCCGTGACACAATGACTTCCATTTCTAAATGCCAAGTGCTTGGCGAAAGAACTACCCATTTCAAGTCTTTCTCAAATCCGGCCGGTGTTCGAACCCCGACATCATACATACGAAGCAAACATTCTACTATCTGAGCTAACATAATGGTGGGTGGAACAAAAAAGACAAGACAGAGAAAACATATATTAAAGTCAATGATAGGAAAAAAATCCAAACTTTGGACGGGCTCCAAGGTAAATGGTCAGTTATATGGTATAAGCACTTTAGAGGGTTGATTGGTCAGAATTTTTAGCTATTTGCATCATTGAAAAGCAAGTTGGTTTTTTTTTTTTAAATCTATAGATTAATCTATAAACAAGCTTAGGTACGCACGAGATGTGCAAGTGTACGCAATTTCAGGCTCTGTACTTACGCGTACTCAGGGTGACTACATGTAATTGTATAGAAGTAACATTGTCGAATCAGTATCCCTCCCCAAAGTCACATTATTCTGGCAACAAGCTCAACGCTAATCAAAGGAGCAGCATGTCAAATTTTAAAGTCTCATTTAAAACCGGAACGAAGTTCAAACCAATGACCCGCTCTCGAGGATGACGCTCTACCACAGACCGACTAATTTTGCCAATGAATGAACAAAAAACCACTTTTGATGTGGAAATGGCATCCTTAAAATTGAAAAAAATATACTGACGACATTTTGAAAATTTTAACCTATCTGTTGGTTAAGCTTATTATCAAGATACACGTTCGGGGTATTCCTGTTCGAGTGATCTCAGCAGGTGATTTACAGATGAAAGTGTATTTAATCGACTAGGTTAGAAATTAAGTACGAACAGGTCAGAGAGTCTGTAAGTCATTCTGTATAATCCAGAGTCTAATCTGCTCCGTTACCTACGCGATGTAGCTAGAGTAGCATATAGCGGAGCGGATATTGACTCTGGCTTATCCAGAATATCTGTAAGTATGCCTGCAGGAAGTTGTTGATTTCTGCGGGCTTCCTGTTACATCCCGGAACTATACATGGGTAACTGAAATAATCTTGACTGGGGAGTAAAACAACACTTCTTCACTTCATTCTATACCAACCTTCCGTTTGTGTTTAGACTGGAGTTATTCAATGTTTTATATATTGGTGATTGCACAAAAAGAGGCCCTAAAAAGAACAAAAAAAAAAAAAATAAAATAAAATAAAATAAATAAATAAATAATAAAATAAATAAATAAATCAATCAATTATTCAATCAATAAATCAATCAATCAATTAATCAATCAATCAATTAATCAAAGAATTAGTGTAAGAAGAAAAATTGAAACTGACGTAATACAAGAACATGTTGCTAAATTTATCTTTAGAGGTTTTACCTTTAAACTAATTATATATTCGCGGAAAACTGAAATAAATAAATAGATAATAATAAATAAATAAATAAATAAATAAATAAATAAATAAATAAATAAAAATAAAAACCTTAAAATTGCCTATGTATTTTATGCAGATTGATCATTGATACACCTGGTATTTGAGAGGGAACTTTTGTAAGGTTTCTTAAATGAATTAAAATTCACCATATTCATATGACTAATTATTGAGATTTATGTTACCTAAAACAAAAGATCCCGCCATACCAACACCCACAGCCATAACCGACACAGCAGTCGCAGTAGCTCTTTCGTTCGGCGGAAACCACGTGACTGCTACAAGTGGTGGTCCAGCAATTAGGGCCGCTCCAGATATTCCGTTCAAAGCTTGACCAATGTTTATCAACCTAATATGAAATAAAATTAAAGTTGAAAGACGGAAGAATTATTTTGGTTACTTTTTTTTCTTTTAAAAGGTATGATATTCTTAAATGTTAACTGAAACCGAATCCACGACCTCCTGCTCTCGAAGCGAATGATCTTCAACTGATCCACCGTGGCGATCAAACTTACCAAGTAGAAATATTTGGATCTTTTGTAATACATCTGAGTCCAGATCCTAAAAATGTTAGAATCATGCAAAGTATGGTCGTAAAACGTAATCCTGAAATAAAAACACAAACAGGAACATTTATAATAAGCAAGTTAAATTAAGGAGAAAAAATCACTTTGAAAAAAAAAAGAAAATATTGCCTAGCAAAACGCGTCAAAACTAATCGATAAGAAAGTGTTACAATCTTCGGTTTGATCGGAGGTGTTCATCAAGTCAGTCATAGTGAAGTTTTCAATATATGAACAGCATTAAGTGTCCTTCGCAACAGTTGACTAGACACCATCTAGCACTACATTTTGAGTTTATTAAAGACGATGAAATTATAAATCTTTACACAGGTCTTAATTGTTTTATGACGCTATCGTATAATAAACTGCTGACAAGACAATTGATTAAAGAAGAACAGTTTTAACGTGATATTTCATGTTTCTGAATAAGCCTACATCTAAGAGTATTAGGATCAGGAATTCCATTATAAATATTATTTATTACAATTATATATTTGTAATTTTCACAAATTACATATACGCATATATATAAAGATTGTCGGTTCATTATTAAGTAAAATAAGACATGTTTATTATGTAAAATTTCTTTATTTATGAACATTTGAATTTTAAAACTACCTGAAATTATGAATTTATATTGACAAATTTTATTGTGTATTTTCTTTTTTATGCGTTTATTTATTTTATAACATATTCTTGGTTTCTATTGGTCTCTCCATCGTTTGCTAGGAACATATTGTTTTCACATCTGATTGCGTGTTTTGCATAGTACTGGTATCATGTGTTCATATTTAATATATATGAAATAAATTATTCTAAAATTTATGTGATAGTCAAATTGATTATACCTTTTTCATCCAACAGGTAACTCATCGGGAACATGGTCAATATGATAGCAATGGCGGACCAGTTTGCTAATAATCCAATCATCCAATCACGCCATCCAAAATATGCCTCCTGCAGACTGTGTAATAGGTCCCCATGTATTAAATATCACAGCTTCCGACATGGCACATCCACAATAAACAAACAAAATCCACCATCTTCGTTTGTAAATTCCAGTTCTTGTTTCATCGGCCTCAGATTCACTTCCGGTAGTGTTTATAAGACTTTCCTTCTCGCTGTCAAGATTTCCCATTCTTAGGACAGTTTCATTCAGTCAGCGTCATTTTAACTTTTTTTCAGACCTTATATTCTTACTCAATCAGTAGAAAAAAATTCGGTTAAGTCCATTTCATTGTTCCAGTTAGATTTTTTGTTTACTCAATACAAATCGTATAAAACTCATTAAAATTTCAGACTTTAAATGAATATAGAGATTTCTGACCTTTGAATAAAAATGTCGAAGTACTTAAACCTATCAGTTGCCTTAATTATACCAGAATTGTTGGCTTTTTTTAACAATCCTAACTACAAATTCAAGATATTTCACTGGATCAAGTCGGCTTTTTTTATTTCCAATATGTGTTATAATTTTATAATTAAAATAAATGTCAATTCGTAGGAGCTGGTATCAACTATTTTGAGAACATTGTTTGTAAACCGACGAATTCAATCCCAGAAAAATGCACATTCTTGATTATATTTTCTAAAATAGAAAATAACATTTGTAAACAACTTTCCAATTGGATAAATAACAATGTTCTGATATGTTTGAACCAGAACCATTGCTTAAAATTAAAAAGCTTATCACCCACTGTTTGCAAATTGTATACAGCAGAATACAGTATTTCAGTATTTTGAAAATTCAAAATAAATAAATAAATAAATAAATAAATAAATAAATAAATAAATAAATAAATAAATAAATAAAATATATATTATCCTTTTAACAGGATGCCTCTGTTGCACAGTGGTCCAGTCTTGATTACGAACAAATGTGCTTATCACCACCTAGATTCGTTTGTCCGTTCGCATGCCGAAGGTAACTGGTTTTTCTAGGGACTCCGGTTTCCTCCACCATACTACAAATGCAATGTCTCGGTATAT
Organism: Tegillarca granosa; assembly: GCA_029721355.1. NCBI lineage: Eukaryota > Metazoa > Mollusca > Bivalvia > Arcoida > Arcidae > Tegillarca > Tegillarca granosa. The sequence goes on along the minus strand of CM056609.1, from coordinate 23,199,795 downwards.
AACGAATCTTGACCGGGGTTTAAATGACCACTTCTCTATTCCACTCAACCCCACTCGAGATTAAACAACACTTAATGTGACACATCGAGCGTGTGTAAGTTATTATGGTAAATGTATCTTCAAATAAGTGCGCATAGATGATCCATTAAAGGGTTACTTCATTTTCCCGCATTATCTTTGTAACATAACACTTCAGTCAAATATTCTTATAATGATCCAATTAGAAAAATCAAACGTTAAGAAACAAATTGACAATGAGGCCTACTTACGGAAAGGAGGGTTTTAAAATAGGCTTTATTCCGGAAATTGAATTTTGTATTTTTGTCATAAAATAAGAGTTTAAGATTCACAGAGTTTTAAAATGTATTATATGAAAATTAACTAAAAGAAGTAATTGAAACACATCTTTATGTCGATAATCTGTAAATTTATTTATTTATTTATTTTGCCTGAATCTGCCTTTCCTATTCTGTCATGTATCTGAAACACAGCTTTATATCGTTGATGTGTGTTTATTTATTTGTTTATTTATTTTATCTGAATTTACTTTTCCTTTTCTGTTGACCATGACATTGCTATAACAACGGACACGTGCTGTCGCCATGTAATCTAACTACATAATAATGAAATATAATAATACCCAGGTAACACATTCAGGAAAAATCTCTTACATGTTCATGTGAACTACCGAATCCTAGATTAGAGTTTTAATCATTTAGCCAACCCTTCCATAGTTATTCAGTTACATAAAATGTATGTATTTACAAAAAATTGCACTTACCCAACTCATACTTTATGATACTACTTCTAAAGCAGGTCATCTTATATATTTAGCCTGACCAGTTTATCGAATCACCTATATTTGACTAACATGTCGAATATTTTAATCTGATATGCAAGCAAACAAATGGATAGATATACCTATTACTGATAACAAAATGAAATCGAGTGATTCGAGCGATATGCACACACTTTACCTACTCAAACTATTAACAGAAGGGTACGTAACTCTCTCTAATTATATCGATATAATACATAACGGTTTATTATAGATGGATAAAACAACAGAACGTATTGCGTAACCAGGCAGCGAAAAAGTTATACTTTAAAAAACAAAAATGCAATACTGATGTCATGTTGTCATGGAAACTGGGAATGAAGAGAAGAATCCTTTGTTGGATGACACAAGAATACAAAGTAAAGGGGGTGTTGATACCGATGTTTATGCAAGGCGATGGTGGATACTATTTATGTACTGTTGTACTTGTATCACTCAGGGACTTGTTTGGAATACATGGGGTCCAATCACACAGTCAGCGGAAGCATATTTTGGATGGAGTGATGGAACCATTGGCATGTTGCCAAATTTAGGAAATATAGTATTTACGGTTACAACGTTTCCGGTTCTGTATTTTGTAGACAAGAAAGGTAACGGAAATCAAGGTTTAGTTATAATATCTATATTTGACCTAGAGGTTAAGGTGTTAGCCGGTTAAGGTGATAGCCTTCAAATTCTGGGCGTCCCACCGCTATGGGTTCGATCCAGTTCGAAAAGTTTTTTTCCTTGCCATAGACCTCTTACTGTTTTTCTTGGTTCAGATAAAATGGACTGAGAGGTCAGTGATGCTGATATGCGATATTGTTGGCGATTGCATAAGCTCTCTAAAGGTCGCCATAAGTGCACACTTATATAATGCTGGCCACACTAACATACCACATGAACTTGTATAAGATTAATTCTCAATTAAGAAAAGATTTTCTTTCTCGTAACGAATAGCTAATAAAATTGTTGTGATGTTAAACAGCAATCAACCAACCATTCAACTGAATAAAATTGCTTCACTGCATTCAATAATAGAAAGGATTTTGCTACTCTCAACATTTAGGTGACAATAACCAACGCAAACAAGAACACAACACAGTGAAAACAAAGAATATAGAACAGCCAAACAAGACAAGAAAAGGTAAAACAAACATGTATTGGAACCACTGATCATCAAATCACGGCGTTTGCCATGCTTGGATGGACATTTGAATATTTTGAACGATTTTAAAACATCACGCTTATTTTACAACCAGCGATCCATATTTAGGCACATTTAAAATTTCAAAAATTGGAACTTTTTTGTAATTACAATTAGTATATTTCGAACATTCATTCCCATCAAGGTTGTTATAATAATACATGTATATGTTACATCACCTAGAAGAATACCATAACAACTGCCCACAAAATTTAGTTAAGGATTGATACATTTTTCTGTATTGTCTATAAGCGTTTAAGAAATAAGTTTATGTTATTTCGTGAATTCAGTTGTTTCAAGAACAGGAATGGTTTGCATAATAAGTTGATGTTCTGGCCCCAGTTTCACAATCATTCACTCAATTGAGTGTACACTCAACTCAAATATTCTCATTTTTCTCTCATCAGTATTTTGAAAATTCAAAGTTTTATAAGAAAATGTTTTGTTTAACAAACCTTCACGAAAAAATTTAAATATAACATCAGATATTCAATTTTAACTGTGTAATGTCCTAAAAATTGACATTAAAATATTTCTTTAATTTGAGTTGAGTGTAAACTCAATTGAGTGAATGATTGTGAAACTTGGGCCAAATCTAAAAACTATTCAGAGCTTTATTTTTTTAATTAAAAAAAACAACTCCTTTTTTAAATTATCAAAGGCTTAATAGAGCAAAATGGGTCACATGTGGTCAAAAATTGCATAATAAGGACATATTTTAAAAATAAAACACATGTATTTATTTATTTTTAATTTCTTTATTAATTTTATAATTAATTAATTTATTTGTTTGTTAATTTTATTTATTTATTTATTATTATTTATTTATTTATTATTTGTTTGTTTATTTTTAGGTCTTCGATATGGAATGCTTGCGTGTTTCGCATGCACATTTGTAGGAGCTGCAATACGTTGTATAACTAGTGACCCGGATGTAGCAACAGTGGTATGAACAGTTTAATATTTATATGTGGTCAAATAACTGAACATTTATTGAAGTTTCGCAAGTTTTATAAAAATAAAAATTATCTCATCTCTCTGAAATCAGAAATTTATTAAAAATTAAGAATTTATTGTTTACCTTTTGGCAAAATTGTCAGCCGTCTTAATTTTTTTTAAAATTTATTTTAACTAAGGTTTGTTCCCGTATGCAAAACATTCCTTAGTCGGATTTTGATAAATCTAATTTTGGAACTTTGGATTCATTTATTTTCAAATGTTGTGATTATCCTTTTTTATTTATCAACTTTTTCGGCCCCTAGTGTCACTGATGAGTAATGAAGTTTACGAAATGTGCAGATATGGCACATCAAAATTAAACAGACAAGTTTTGTTAAATATTTTGAACCAGTACACGAAACTAATTATAAAGACTCAAATCGATTGAGCAATATTTAAAAGAGTAATGTGAGAAATATTCATTAAAAAATCAAAGTGACTTTTGATGTCACATAAGGTCTATTCTGAAAGACGTCGACCCTGTGATTTTCATTTCTAAATGGCGAGTGCTTGGCATAAGAATAGTAACTATCAGTTTTCTAGTCTTGGTCAGGCACGGTCTGAGTTCGAACCCCGACCTCTCACATACACAGTGAGGACTCTACCAACTGTGCAACCATAATGATGTTCCAGTTCATGTTAATGTTTTTTAAATTATTATCTTAATTTTTTTACTGTAACAAAAGGACATATATTTATTAAGAACATATGGTCAATAGATATAAAGGAATCTATCTGAAAGTTAAATTCAACAGACTACAATATGTCTGAAAAGATATCACTTGTGTATTAAGAAAAAGCACAATTTGTCTTGTAGCAGGATTTACTTTCAAGTATACAAAATAATCTTGCTTTGATAATTAATCATTGACATTTTCTGTTATCAATCCATTTCATTGTCAGTTTAACTCTTGTGAATAGGTGAATAGGTGGTTAATCTGTAACCAAATTTTTTAATCAAAACGACTTTTTATGTCATATAATCATAAAAAGCAAATATACTGGTATATATATATATATATATATATATATATATATATATATATATATATATATATATATATATATATATATATATAGGTGAATAGGTGAATAGGTGGTTAATCTGTAACCAGATTTTTTAATTTGCAAAATCAAAACGACTTTTTATGTCATATAATCATAAAAAGCAAATATACTGGTATATATAAATATATATGTATATATATATATATATATATATATATATATATATATATATATATATATATATATATATATATATATATATATATATATATATATATTATAATAACATTTCCTACCTACATTTGTTTTTACAAATTTATGAATCATTCTTTACCATATTGTTTCAGGTTAATATTTGTATGTGCCTTCATCAATGGTATAGCAGGCGTTATTTTTAATGCAGCGCCACCTTTACTAGCAGTCACGTGGTTTCCGCCGAATCAAAGAACAACAGCAACAGCAATAGCCGCGTCAGTTCCGTATCTAGGGACAGCTTTATCATTTATAATGGGTATATCGTAATTTTACAAATTTGTAGCTGTCATTTTTTATGAAACTTCAGCACACAATATAAGAAACAAATATAATACTGTCCATTCTAAAATTTCCCAACCTTTTGGTATAGGATTCGTGGTGTCTATCATTGCCAATGTTTGAATCCCTCTCGGATTCTAATTGGTAAATGTCCGATGCCTTCTCTGGGTATGTACTAAAGGCCTCGCTGGTCGAGTTGTCTAAAGCGCGCACTCCTTTCGCCGCCTATAAATGAATCCCTGTCTGGGAAGTCCTAGTGTAAGAAAGATTGACATTTCGCTTGCCGAAGATCGGCAGTTTCCTAAACAATCCTAGAACTGAATAGACATTGATATAAGCAAAAGAAACTCCACTACCCCAATCCATCTAATCTTTGGGTATCCTGGAATTATACAACATCTGAAAATAGCCAGTCTTTATATAAGTTGAAAAATCTCAACCAGGGTAAAACACACTTAATCCACTCTACTCACGGTACTCGATCTAGCTTTTTATACAGATTTTCCAAAGCAATTACAGTTGTTTCTCATGTTTCTCTATCGGTGTGGAAAAGGTATTAAAATCCTTGCATAGTAATTGAATTGCTTATTCAAGTGTATGTGGACAGTATGTCATGTGCAGAATTTTGAATATTTCTCTTTGTAAAAATTCAAAATTCTGCACATGACAAGTTTATTGCTTTGTTTGTAATTTTGCTATTTCCACTGGTACATTACCAGCATGATTTCATTTTCCTTCACTGTGTTACTTGTCTTTGTCATATATTTAATTCAGACCATTAGTCTATATTTTTATGTCCAATGGAATATTTATTCGATCTTTTATTAAATCTTCAATTACAAAATGGTCGGACAGGTTTTTGTGTCGCCTACTTATCAAGAAACATTCGAAATTACTACTAAGCCAATCGGTTTATATTATCAGTCAGACCTGGATGGCCAAATGGTCTAAAGCGTGCGCTTACGATTTACATTGCTTCAAATCTCCCAGGTTCGAATCCGACTCGAAGCAGATCTAAGTGTGAAAAAGTCAATTCGATTACTGAATGTCGGTGGTTTTTCTATGGCACTCCGGTTTCACCACTCTATCTGAGCGCCTTCAAAACTCCAAGGTTCGAATCCCACTCGAAGCAGATCTTAGTGTGAAAAAGTCAATTCGTTTACCGATTTTCGGTGGTCTTTCTATGGCACTCCGGTTTTCCACTATATCTGGCCGCCTTGCTATAAATAAAGAAATCTTATTCAGGCGTAAAATTTATTACCCCACGCAAATCCGCTAATATTTTCTTTTGTCAACTGTATTATTCAAACGAGATCTGCACTTTTCTAATGCATTTAGAATGAATATTGTTTTTTTAACATCTATAAATTTTGACTTTTAGGTCCCTTGCTAGTAACAAGTCCAGTGTATGCAAACCAAACAGAAGAAACAAATATAAGTATAAAGTAAGAAATGACTATATTAGCATATTAGCAATCTAACAATAAAATTCATGTAGAAGTAACAATATACATAATTCAGGCCAATCACTATTCAAGTTAAAAAAAAACAAAACTCTGGAGATCAATCCATTTTTTTTATTTTTGATATTTGCTTTAGGTATATGACGTTTGGACAAATTAAAGCCAGTGCTTACTTGTATATTCCCTGCAAACTGCTTTATTTTTGTTTCTTGATTTTCAGAGCCCGGTCGTAATCGGCATTATCGGGATTAATCGGTATTTATCGGGATTTCAAACAGACGAATGATTCTTTACCTTACTAATTCATCAGTGAAATCTCGATATAAGTTGTCTTATTATTATTATTGTATAAAACACTAAAATTTTTGCTGTAAAAAAGGGTTAGGAAATAAATATTTAAAAAAGAATTTAACAAACGCGATAGAATTAATATCTTTCGAAACCTTTACTGTCTTCGGTTTGATTAGAGTTGTTTCTCTAGTCTGTCATGGCGATGTTTTTTCTAATATCACTTGGTGACCTTTTCCCCTTTAAGCTTGCTTGCACGAGTGCAAAGGGCTTATGTTATACCCCGGCGTGAGCATGAGGGAAAGCGTCAAATGTTAAAGTTGATTTGTTGAAGTTTTTTCGTGTTTAAGTTTTTCATGTTATGTATTATCACATACTTGATGCAGATGATATCTTCAGTCATAAATCATGTGTGGTAAAGTTGCAGAGGCTGAGGGCCAAGGTCAAACAGTCACATTGTCACAAAGTTTTATGATTTTTAATGTTGAAGTTTTTCATGAGTATTTGTATGCTGAGGTGCAATCGAACATTGTTGTCTTCTGATTCACTGGTAAATAAAAAACTTTGAACAGTGAGTCTGGTACTTTCAATTTCATTGAGTAAAACAAACACGTTATAAACCATACACCTAAACTACGGGAGCGCCCAACCAAAAACGAACCTCATTCTAGAATGATGAAGTTATTCTGACAATTGCAGTCTTATAGTGAGAATAACCTGATTGTTTCATCATTTATTAATATTTCTGTTTGTTTTAGCGCTTTTATGACTACAAATTTGCCAGAAAACAGCAACAAATCAGGTAAAAACAGCTTTATCAAAATCAAAATAAAAACATTCTGTCATGAATTGTCCATAAAAATTATAAAGTTAACATGATTAAAACTTCCAAACAGAATTTTATCTTTCCATCTCCATTTAAAAATGAAAGGCCTATCTGGACGGTAGAGGTTGAAATATGAAATATAAAAAATATAAATATAAGTGTTTGAAGTGGAAGTGAAAAATTGTTTTCTTGTATTTAATCTGAATCTTATTATTGAATTTATTTACATACTTATAAAAAATTTTTTATTGATTTTTCTCTGTAGAAAAAAAACCTCATGTAGAAGCTCTGACATAAAACGTTGGATGAGATATATATATACACGCTTTAGAGTAAAAACTTAAAATGCACCACCTACATGTAAATCAGAATACAGATTTCGACCTTGGGAATTAAATTAATTAATTATTAATTAAGTAATTAATTTATAATTTTGTCGTACCATCATAATTTATATCAAGTTCTTTTGCACTCGTGGTTTATTTATTTATTTATTTATTTATTTAGTTGTCTTTTTGTAAATTAAAGGCTTACCAAATTAATAAAGGCATTTAAATTTGCTGCAGAAATGCGTCGCTTATGCATACAATTTAATTTTAGATGTATGATTTTCATATTTTCAGTTTTAACAATGTTGATGCACTCGAAGTCAGATATAATGCGACTACAGTACATTGGTAAGTGGATCTTAAAAATAAATTTTCTCAAAAATCTTAGTTTTAATCGAGTGATATGTTTTGTGTTGAAGCGAGAGGGTAACATATCACATCGATACAAATTGAATGTTGCTCGCAAAATGCCTTGTGTTGGAGAGAGAGAGAGAGAGAGAGAGAGAGAGAGAGAGAGAGAGAGAGATTTATCGAAGCGTTTAAAGTTAATTAAGAATATTGATGACCATTTCAAAAATAAACATAAAAACATTATCGAAAAAAATATTACGGAATTACATAACTCGTTTTATTGGAAATTTTGACGTGTGGCTGTTGCGAAATGACTATTTCCAATACTTTATGATCGCACTATTCAGAATATCCAATTTAAATGTAGTTTCATGTGCTAATTTTTAATATCGATTAAAATAATGCATTCAAAATCAGCATATGACAGTAGTAACTGCTGTATCTTCAACGTGTAAAGCTACAGTTTTAATGAGGAGAGCACTGATTTTTTTTTAGAATGTGGTATTGCTGGTGTTCTATTTATAGCTGTTTTGATTTACTTTCCTAAAAAACCTCCTAAACCGCCCAGTATAACGGCGTCACTACATAGAGTAGAATACAAGAAATCGTTACTTCAAATAATACAGTAAGAATTTAGTTTTTATTTGGAATTTGGCGTAAAAAATAATAAACGATCGAAAAAAACTTAACTTTTCCCATTAGTGCTATCATTTTGCTGAATTGATGGTGTCTGTGTATAGAATATTTTCAGAGCTTAATGTTTCATATTTTTTTTTAGAAAAACAGGATTTAAAAAAAATCATAAACCATTAAACATTTTAACTTTTTAACCAAATGAACTTGCTGCTAAATTCTCCCTAACAGAAACAGTTGCTTCTTCTAGTATTTCTCGTTTAAATTTTAAATCGTTTTATTTATTTATGTATTTATTTATTTATTTATTACAATATTGTCTGTTATATTATTCCTTTTGTCTGTTTCCACTTTTATGTCAAAAATTAATACAGACACGTGACATCTCTTTTGCAACCACTTGCTTCTTTATTCAACATGACCTTTTAATATCAGTTTATGTTCTTACTCTAAATCTATTTTTTTTCTTCTAGACTCAAGTCAATAATTTCAAATATTTTTATCAGTTTTTTTTAAATTTTATTTTTCAAATAATCAATGTTTTCAGACATGGTAGATTGTGGTTGATAACGCTGGCGTTTTCTCTTCCTATTGGAATACTCAATGTATGGACTGTTGTGATAGATGTGATATTTAATCCATACAACGTTACTCAGGTAAGAATCTCTCTCTCTCTTCTCTCTCTCTCTCTCTCTCTCTCTCTCTCTCTCTCTCTCTCTCTCACACACACACACACACACACACACACACACACACACACACACCTTGTAGATACCAGCATTATCCTGTACTAAGATATTTTTAAAGGTTACCTCCCTTTGTCCACACATATCATAACCGTAGTTCAATAATGATAAAGAGTTGTCTTCCTTTGTCCATATTATTTTGCAAACGAAACGTTGGCAAGTAAGTTTAAAAATTAATACATTATTTTCAGGATGAAGTTGGTTGGCTGGGATTTTACTCAGTAATCGCTGGGTGTATTGCTGGAGTAGTAATTGCCAGGTAATCAATGTTATATAAGTTTTGGAAAACAAAATTGAAGATTCAATATAAAATCAGATCTATGTTACTAATTGTTAAATTAATCAAGTCGTAACATAATTTTTTATCAAGACGGAACTCCCCCTTATTTTTTTTAGTATGCATACTTATACATGTATTTTTTTTTTTAAATTTCACGAGTGTGTTCTATTAGTAAATCATTGTGTTAGTAAGCTAACATAAATATCATTGTGATAGTAAACTTTATATTTGGCGAGGTTCAAATTTACTGACAACATTTATCCTACATAATGCCAATAAAACACTATAAATAACCACAATTTGAATTCTCAAAATAAAAGTAGAGAAAAAAATATATACGAGAGAGAGAGAGAGAGAGAGAGAGAGAGAGAGAGAGAGAGAGAGAGAGAGAGAGAGAGAGAGAGGGGGGGGGGGTCGCAAGCAATTTTAAGTTTTGGTAGGATATAAACACTCCTTTTGTGTTATGTAAATTATTTTAAATTTTGTGAAGGTTTTGATAATAATAATAATAATAATAATAATAATAATAATAATAATAATAATAATTCTTATTATTAATTTTTTGTTGTTGTTGTTGTTGTGCTTCATATTATTATTATTATTATTATTATTATTATTATTATTATTATTATTATTATTATTATTACAAAGCATTTCAGATTTTATGAGAGCATACAATCTAATATTGTTCTGTAACGTACAATGACAATCGCCGCGTTGGCCGAGTGGTTCAGGCGTTACCCTTCAAAATCAAGACGTCTAACCCGGTTCTTTTAGTTCGCACCCCGGTCGACCGCAAGTGAGAAAGTTTATTCCTAGTTGTAGACCCCTACTGGGTGGTTCAAGTATTCTGTTACAAATATCTGCGTTATTGTGGGCGAATGTACTAGCACTACAGAGATCGCCATAAGTGTGTACTGTTAAAACGCAGTTCAGAAACACTTGCACACTCATGCAGCACATGAACTTATGTTAAAATTAATTCTCGAAATTTAAAAAAAACACTATTTCGTTCCGAATAGCATTAAAATTGCTGATGCGACGTAAATCAACATTGAACCAACCAACCAATCATAATCACGTATGTGAGGGTAACTGTATTAATTATTTCATATTTTGTTAGTGTATAAATGTTTACAATTTTTAAAAAATATTTTTTTCAGATTTTCAGATTTACTTATGCGACATATGAAGTTTTTCCTCATACTCCTCTTCATACTTGCGGCTGGTTCTTTTGGTGCTTGCATACTTCTATGTTACGGGTATATACCTTTCAAATTAAGTAAGTATCTTTGTTCTTTACTTTCATAGAGATTTTTTTCTTTGTAAAAATATATAGAAACATGAAATGTGTTCCGTTTAGAGTTGTGCTAAACATTTTGCACGGTCCTTGTGTTTTAGTTTCAGATTTTTCCTTATAAGTAAACTTTGCGAAAAAAAAATATATATGTACTTGTTGACTGCAAGTATTTTATTTTGAAAGATGCAATACAAGGTGTATTTGTTTATCAGCTTCTGATTTCTCCTTTGTAGAAAACATACACACATTGATCATTTTAGAATGGCCTGAACAGTTGGCTTGATGCGATACACGAGTGCTCGCGTCTCTCTATCTCTCTCTCTCTCTCTCTCTCTCTCTCTCTCTCTCTCTCTCTCTCTCTCTCTCTCTCTCTCATAACATTAACATTTATATTAATCAACATGCTAGTCTAATTTTACTTATGTTAGTTGTGTAATTTCTTAAATAATAACTCTTCAGATTCCTGTGTTGAAAAAATTGTAAAGGTAGGCGATTTTTTTTTCGAGTAAGCCGGTTTCCTCCTCCATTTTAAACCAGACCGCCTGTTATTTGTTATAAATTCTTGATTGTGGCTTTAAACACTTTTAACTCACTTCATTCAGAACCTGCAGAACAGCAACAAATTGATATGTTGCAAACTAAGCAATAAATAAATAAATAAATAAATAAATAAATAAATAAATAAATAAATGAAATACAATGTAAAAGAAATAAGTAAAATACAATAATACAATAATACAATGCTAAGTAAAAAAATAAATAAAATAAATAATACAATGTAAAAAAAAAAAAATAAAATAAATAAATAAATAAATAAATAAATAAATAAATAAATAAATAAATAATATAAATAATATAATCTAAAATAAATAAATAGATAATACAATGTAAAATAAAATAAATTAACAAATAATATAATATAATATAAAATAAATAATAGATAACATAATGTCAAATAAATAAATAAATAAATAATTAGATAAATAATATAATCTGAAATAAATAAATAACATGATTTTTTTTAAAATTTGAAGTAAACTGTTAGAACAACTTTGTTTTACAGTGTACCTGTACATAACCGTCATTGCTGGTACTATGGCGCTGAATGGAACGATACCTCTGTTCTTTGAATTGAGTTGTGAGACTGCATATCCAATTAACGAAGGTCTTACCGGGGGTTTTCTAACCTGCGTTTGTAACACAATTGGTATAGGATTTTTATTTGCATTGGAAATTCCTAATATAGGTATGTATTTCTTATAATTGTTAAGGAAAATCTTGTCAATCTATCCACTCTAACTATCCCACAGAGATTAGCTTTGGATTACCAAAAACAAATCAAACTTTATTTACGCAAATTTACGTTGGTCACGTGACAAAACTTATTATTTCAGGATAAGAGTATAACAAAATTTATATTTCATAGTGCGCTTTTTGACCAAATAATTCCTTAGACTTGCATTTATGCACATATTCTTTGTTTTGGGTACATAAGTGCTTTTGTTTTAGTTTCGGCAATGTTATAAATTTGAAGAAACAACATGAGATTGTCATTTGTTTAGATGTTATACCATTAACATGTCACGTGATTATGTCGTGTTCTTGGTTGTGGTGCTTGGTACCAAGTACATGTGTTTCATATTGTTTGTTGGCTGTCGCCAAGTATATGTGTTGTACTTAAAAATTTCAATATCTTCTATATTACAACCCGAATATTGCGTTAGCACTAGTACCTTGTGATGTTGTTTAATGTTGCATCAGCAATTTTTGAAGCTATTTGCGACAGGAGAAAGTTTCTTCTATCTCTAAGGAATAAACTACGAACAAATCCGTGTATATATACATTTTGTATATGTAAGATGTGCGAATGTGTATTATTTGCTATCGCTTTAAGGAAGACTTTTTGTAAAGTTGCTAGCTCACCGAGTCAGTATGCCGCAGATAAGCATACCATTTCCCAGTCACAATATCCTGGCACCATGTGAACCAGTCAATACTCTGTCCTCCTAATGCCAAACGCAAAGCGAGGAAACAGTATCTCATATTTTTAAATCTCAAGTCTTATTGTTCGCCACGACCCACAGGCGCTTGTTTCGATATTTAAAAAAAATAAAACCCATGACCCTAACATAACACAAGGTGTTCATCTTTCGCTGCCCTAATTTTTGACCTAAATTGGTTCGGTCGTTTTTTTCTATTTATTGGTGGACAATAAAAATAATAAATGAATATATCTCAAACCTTCATACATTGCTCTACAACATGGAGCATATCGGAACTGCAGCCGCTGTCTATAAACTATATATTACGAATTAAACGGAGACCGTCCCTTGTATCAAACGCCATTTCACACTTAGAATGGCAATCGTCATCCCATGCTGAATCACGACTTACGTTCTGATTGGTCCATATTTCAAAAGTGAAAGTAAAGTTTCCCGGATTTTTGTTAGATAAAACAGATTGACTAATCAGAACGTTTGTCATGATTTGTCACGGAATGACGATTGCCATTCTAAGTGTGAAATGGCGTTTGATACAGGGGGAGGTCGCCATTTATATCGTGTTATATAGTTTGGAGACATCGACGGCAGTTCCGATATGCTCCATTTTGTAGAGCAATGCATGAAGATTTGAGATATATTCATTTATTATTTTTATTGTTATGTTAGAGTCAAGGGGTTTTATTTTTTTAAATATCGAAACAAGCGCCTGTGCTACGACCCTCGGCTCTCAAGGCAAACGCTCTACCACTGAACCACCGGACCGGTCGTTTAAGCACCAGTGTGAGAACTCCAAAAAACAAGAAATGCACTGTGAAAATTACTTGGGGAACAAAATCTTGCAATCTAACAAAAGCGGAAAAAAAAAGGACAAAGATGGCGGCTAATGGTGATTACATACATGTCCGAACATACATATCCGTGGTTGCATACAGTTCTAGATGACGTACCATTGTGTTGTTGTCATAACAACTGAATTGTAAATACTTTTAACATGGTATTGACATTAAATTTACGGAACTATTCAATGAAACTCGTCAGCGTACCACGTGATCAATGCCTCTTAACAATTGTGTGGAATGAAATGGATAAAAGTTTGCATCAAATATTCCCAAAAAACGTCGGTATTACGGGAAACGTCACTTATTAGATTCCATTGCCAAGAAAAATATTTGTCCCGCACAAACGCTAGAGGTGCCGCGTGGAGCTCTAGAGAATTCCATTGAGCTTCTTGATATATTTGTCCGTATTTTATATATTTTTATAGGTACCGTTTGGATGAATTGGTGTTTAATTGGTAGTATAGGACTAGGATTTATATTTTTAATTGTGTTCCGAGAAAAATATACTAGGACAAATATTGATATGATAGTGGACCCACCGGAAAATCTTGGAGAAGAACAGGAATAGATATTTATCCAATCAAAAAACAAGTGTTCTACGTTTTTGTAAAACCGTAATCAGTTTACACCTAACACCATTTTTTTGAGTTATTATTTGGAGTTGATTTGAGTTGAGTAATGGTGTTAAACGTCTCAGTCATAAATATTTCACTTATATCGAGACGTCGCCAGCTATAGACGAAAGTGCAGAAATTCTGCTTGTGCGTTGCGCCTATGGCATTGTGCAACAGGGATTTTTTATCGTTCCACACCTACCGTGATATGGGACCTCGTTTGTTTTAAGTTCCCATCCGAAAGAACCACGACTTCCATTTCGTAATGGCGAGTGCTTGGCGAAAGAACAGTCAATACCCACTTTCAAGTCTTGGGCCAGACCCGGCCGGGGTTTGAATCCACGACCTGCCGCTTACGGAGCAAGCACTCTACCAACTGAACTACCGCAGTGGTGCTAGTCACTATTTGGAGAAGATTGTTTGTTGGCCTGTTGCAATGTTGTTTAATTTCGCATGAGCAATTTTAGCTATTCATACCAGAACAAGTTTATTCATCTCCATGGTTTACTCTAGAAACAAGTTTGGATGAGATCCGCGAGTGTGCTGACAAACAAACCACTCACCCAATCCCATTTTCTGGCACCGGATGAACCAGTCGATATTCTGTCCTCTTAATGCAATCGCCAAGTGAGAAAGTAGAATATCAAAAATTAAGGTTACTTGTGACCTGGTCGGTGTTCGAACCTACTCTCTCCATTCCCTATTCTCGACCCCTGAATGAACAAGGCGGTGATTTGGAGAAGACACTGTCGGCCGAGTGCTCTAAAGCCATTATACGTTTATCGCCTATGTTAGAATTTATCCCATTGGAGCAGATCCTAGTGTGAGTACGTTTATCAGTTAGCTTGCCGAATGTCTGTGGTTTTCTCCGTGCACTCCTGTTTTCTGCATCATCCAAGAACTCGACGTCGCGATATTAGTTAAAGAATTTGGAATTTTGCGTAAAACAGTATTGCTCAACCCCACTTCACTCTTAATTATGAAACTGATAGCACTCATTCAAAAGAAAAAAAAACCAAACAAACAAACAAAAGAAAGAAAGAAAGAAGAAAGAAAGAAAGAAAGAAAGAAATTGCTAAATGAACGTTAAAAAGTTATCAAAACATTTGATGAATAAATATTTAGACCATTGAATTTAAGAGCTTTGAGTTCCCACCTTGGTATGAGCACCGGCCAAGAAACAAAATGGTGTTAAACGGAGTGATCAACATGGCTTTATAATTTAGACTTTGTAGTTTATTTGCCAAATGTAAAATGTTTTCTTTTGGCACTCCGGTTTCCTCCACCATCCTAGAACGACCGCCTCGATGTAAGTTCGAAGAAAGAATCTTGACTTGGTGTAAACTTGACATCATTAGTCCATTTCACTTCCCTTTCATTAACAGTATAAGACGCATTCTGTATAATGAGTCCTAGCCTGAATAAATTATTATGGTTTATCAAAATGGAAATTGGATTAATCATCGCTACTTATAAACACTCGGACACCCAAGAGATAGTGGGTTTATTGAAACTTGAAAATCCTACTAAACATTGTGTCGAAATATTTCTGAAATAAAATAATCATTACTTTGTTTACAATTTAGATACAAATCTATCATCAAAAATTTGTCAAGTTTGTGTAAATCTTGTGTGATAATCTCGCCTATCTCGATATTTGAACGAGAGTTTGTTCAAATTTGATCCGGGTGTATTCGTCAAAACAAGAGGTCCACTTTACTATTAAGAGACAAGTTTGGACTTTTTAATCTTTTGATGTGTGCAAAATTTTAAAATGAATTACGAAGTTGACATTATCGATTGGTGATTATTTTGTTTTTAGTGTTTATAATCGGGAAACACTTGGTCTCCTCAACGTGTAAGATTATGTGACAATTTTTAAAAAGTTCGCACGAAAGGGTGTCAAACAATGAGTTTGATGATCTAAGTTTGTATGTCAATCTAACCAGGTAAACACAGGTGTTAACTGTTTATGAAAATTGTTTTTTTTAAAAAAAAGCGTTACGCAATGTGTTCAACTTTTACAACCTAAATGAACTCTCATATAAATTTGAATTAAAACATCTCGCTTTCTATAATAAATAAATAATATGTATTTAGGTTTACAAAAACTGAAAAAGAACAACTAATAAAAAGGATGATAAAAAACCCCATAAGAAACACATCAAGTTACACGAGATAACACACATAAGTACATGAAAATTAGGATTCGGGGTAGTTTTCAAGAGGATTGTCATTTGAAAATTTTGCTTACATTTATATTCACATTGAAAGACAGCCAAAGGAAATGCAAGACAACAACAACAACAAAAACACACACACACACACACACACACACACACACACACACACACACACACACATAAAAAGGAACTTTCTCTTTCAAATGCATTAGCAAGTTTTATTAAATATGGAAAAGCAGGGGAAAAATAGTAAAACGCAGAAGTAAAAGATAAATACATTTGTAAATAAATAAACTGATAAATAAATAGATAAATAATAAATAAATAAATAAATAAATAAATAAATAAATAAATAAATAGATAAATAAAACAATTCAAGTTCACAAGACAAAACACATCTATAAATAAATATTATATATCGGGAAATATTTTCCGAACGGTAATTTTCGCGAGTACTGTTGCGAAGTTTAATGTTTGCATAGTTCGTGTGAAAAACAATGCTAAGGGAAGTCAATTATGTCAAAATATAAAAATTCGCATTTTGTTTTTAACTTTCTCGTCTTGATACCGTCGCGATTTCATGCAAAATTATAAGTGTCTATTGACGTATACTTTAACCACCCGTATCTTTTATCAACCCAAGGATTTCATTCAGTAGTAAAGCGTCAAATTTAAGATTGGGAGGTGGTGAATTCGAACCCCGACCGGGTCAAATGTAAGACTTTAACATATAAGATACTACTTTCTCGCCTGGTGCTTGGCAATACGGGGACAGAGCTTTGACTGGTTTACTCGTTGCTAGGATAGTGTGACTGATTTAGCGGTATGCTTTTCTGAGGCCTGCTCGGTGAACTAGCCCTTTAACAAAACGTTTCAGAGAGTGCAAGGCAGTACAAGGCGCGCGCGCGCACACACACACACACACACACACACACACACACACACACACACACACACACACACCTTATTCTATGATTAATATAGAGATTAATAACCTTGCTTTTGTCGCAAAAACCTTAAACATTTTGATGGGACGTTAAACAACAATTCAAACCACCATCAATTAAAGTTAAAGTGAAAAGAACATCTTCCTGAATTCCAAAATAAATTACTGTATTTTACATTTAGAAGGAATTTGTAAATCGACCATGTTGCACTACATAGTAACATAATGATCATAAAATATTCCAATATTTTGAATTAATTCGTGTTCACTAGTTATCATTACCGTCGGATGGGGAGGATTTCTCCCTAAATTATCCCGGTGTTAAGACAAAACAAGATGGCCCTCTCAAAGATAAAGGGTTTGTTTTTGGAAAATTAAGCTTTGAAGTTGTAATAAAAATTTAAAATAATCATCCAGGTTACCGCGCTATTTTGGAACTTACTGAATATCTCTTAACCGTGTTTAAACTTAAGTATGGGTAAATTATAAACATGTTTGATACTTGGCGTATTTTAATGAGATTGATAACGGTAAATTCTATACCATATCGCACGTTTGAGTGTAACACATGCTACAAGGTCGAAATAAACATATCAAACACCGCCAACCCCACAGGTGTGAAATGCATCTTACCACTGAGAAAAAGAAATAACTTTTTTCTTTCCATTCTTCCTTTTTTGCGTTCTCTATGGCATACTGTATATAGCCAATCAATTTTATTTCTAAAGAAAAGCTAGTATTCATTATTTTTTACAGCATTAGCTTCGTTATCTTCATTTTCAAAACCTTTCGGGACATTTTTTTCATATTCGAGCTTGATTTTCATTACAGCGATGGTAAATGAAAACTACCGAAGAAGAACAAAAGTATAATAATAATAATAATAATAATAATAATAATAATAATACATGTAATAATAATAATAATAATAATAATAATAATAATAATAATAATAATAGTAATAATAATAATAATAATAATAATAATGATAATAATAATAATAATAATAATAAGGAAGTTAGTCTAAATAAGTCGGGTAAACCCCGTACCGTTTTAGAATGTCATCCTAATGAAACTTCAATGTGCTTACTATTGTCATATACCATTTTTGAACGTATTTATTTGAATGTATTTTATGATCAAATTCAAAAATGGTATATGACACTATCAATATTTTTTTTTGGAAATAAAGTCATACAAATTAGCATATGGCAACTGAAATAAAGTTTTAAAAATGAATAAATGACAACTGTCATGTGTAGAATTTTAAACATTTCTTTTGGTAAAAAAAAAAAATCAAAATTTTGCATTTGACACAACTGTTGTTAATTCCTAGTCATAATTGATACATAATACTGAAATTATTGTCATGTCTGAAATTTTAGCCATAAGCATTTCTTTCAGACAAATGAACATCTATGTAATTTCTAATTAGCAGGATAGTGAAACTAAATTTCAATGTGTGATGGATTAAAGGATTAACTTCAGTTTATGATTTTTTTTACTTCAAAATTTCAGATAATTTGATAATTAGGTGACATTAATCCTTGACAAATATGACAAAAATTGTTGATTTAAATTATTTCAAAATTTGCTATTCATGTTTTGATTTTAAAATTTGAAATTTAAGTTATCTATATAAACACAAATTATTATAGGCAACTTTTTAAAAAAAATTATCTGTTGCTATAGAAACTAATTTCAAAAACTAAAATGTAATTTGTTAATGAAGTGATATTAATGACATATAGTGCATTAGGATAATTCAAAATTGTTAATTGAGTTTTGATTTTTAAATCTGATATTTGGGTAAACTTTATTTCAAAAATGAGGATAAGCAAGATTGTTTTAAATTATAGAAACGCTTTGAAGCAAACCTTCCCCTTTTTTATTAGAATAATTCTTTATTCTCACATTGCATGTTACAATTTAAAGAACGATTACATATACAATAAAACATTAGTAAATAAATAAGTACAGTGGTACTGTACCATATGACAAATAACATTAACCGGGAGAGCTGATTCTCTCATTTACAATTTTTATGATTTTACATAATTTACTTAAAACGTGTTATTGTTTAAAAAAAATAAAATATTTTATTATATTTATTGATAGCATATAAATTAGTTGCAAGGCTTACTGGTAAGTGTTTTAATTACGTATACACTGATTGATAATTAGGGCTCTAAAAAGAAAATAAACCACACAAGTAGGTATAACTTTGTTTTTTATTCCTATGTCTGTTTGAAGTCAAGATATGTTTTTGTTAAGTGTGAGGATACGATGGTGTTTAATTTAATTTAAACAATATTTAATTCTATATTAAACATCAAATATAACTACAATTTGTACATAGGATTCTGGACAAAGCTCTTATGTTAACCAGTCTCCCTATATCTTTAAATTACAATAGAAGCCTGACCAATGACACATTAGGTATATAATACATAGATGGTGTTTCTTAAAACTCTAAAGAACAATGAACATTACCTTATTTTATCTTTTGAAACAACATTGAAACCCGAGTGCTAGGGTTAGTCTAGCAACTTGTGTTGTATTTCAGTTTGTTTTATGTTGAAGACTTTATCGTGATTGACAAGATGAATATTTCAAATGAAACTAAGGAACATGAAGTTCTTGATCCATATATCCGTGGCAGGTTATGATAAAATTATTTTAAATTTTTCACGAGTCAAAGATTCTTTTACTTATATGAAGATTGTCATTTCTTTGATGGTGGTTCTTAGGAAAAAGAGGATTTTTTTGACCAGCGAGTTTCTCACACGAAGATCTGATCAAGGTAATTCGAGGTGTTGTGGTCAATACGCACACGCTTTATACCAAACCGCTTTGTATTCATGTGGGTCTTTTATGTGTGTTTGTATATTCTGAAATTTAAATTTTTTAAAAAAAAAATTAAAATTATATGACTGGTCCTAGTTTAAAAACTCACCTTAAATAAGATTTCCCGTAATATAATTTTTGAAAATTTGAAACCGTTAAAAAAATTGTAAAACCGTTGGACTATTGTTGGA
The DNA here is from genome assembly GCA_029721355.1 of Tegillarca granosa. Classification (NCBI taxonomy): domain Eukaryota; kingdom Metazoa; phylum Mollusca; class Bivalvia; order Arcoida; family Arcidae; genus Tegillarca; species Tegillarca granosa. The sequence continues at coordinate 23,179,391 of CM056609.1, read as the reverse complement.
CCGTTGAAATTCAGGGTGTGGTTTTTGAAGATCATTGCAGGTTCAAAACCTATAATCTGTATTTGGCTTCGTCAAGCATATTTATTCATACTTCATTTAAAGATTGCCAAATATTTCTTAATTTGAATTAAAGGAAAATCGTAGTAAATATATTATTGTGAAACTAGGGCCTGAACTGGTCATATCTTCGAGTTACAAATTATTCCGATGATGATGATGATGATGATGATGATGATCGATGATGATGATGATGATGATGACCTAGAATTCACAAACGCTCTTCCCACGCACACTGAAATCTAATAGAGTAGATTAATTAGTGAACTAATAATTAAGTTAATTCAGTAAAAACCAAGACGGAATGCCATCAGCATTTTCATTAGACGTTTGAAATATACTTTATACTTCATTTTGAAGATAATTTTTGTTATCAAATTATCTTAACCATCTCTAAGTTAACGGGTATCAACGAGGGATAATTTAAATGTCTAGCAGATTGAATGATGAACCCAATATAAGTAATTTAAAAATTACAGGTTATATGAAAACGAAGTGATGTCTTTAATTTAACTGTCTGGTGGATTAAAGAATTAAATAGATAATCCAAAAATTAAGCGACATTAATCCCTGACAAATGTGACATTTTTTTTTTAAATTTAAATACACATACAATTAATTTGAATTGCTATGTACTAATTATGAATAGTATTATTTCATTAAAAATGAATGCTGGACGCGGCACACTAACTGTACCAACATAGTATTACGTTGAGTGTTTTTTTATTTATATACAATTTATTTATTTATCTATTTTTTTTAGATTTTAGAAAGAAATCCTTCTCTCATAATAAGCTTGCAATTGAGCATGGAGTATAAATTTTACTGACATTCATGGTTCAGTATAAATTCTTAATATATTGATCATTAAAAGTTTCTCTTTTTTATTTATTTATTTATTTATTTATTAAACTTTTTATTTAATTTTGAGTACTTGTTTATGTTTTACATTTTCTTGTCGCGAAAGGCTGCAATAATGCTGATGTGGCTTCAAACAAATTCTCTTTGAGTAACACTTACAATAGTTACATTTTTGTAAAAACTTGAACATCCAACAAATAACAGATACAGGTATATTGAAAAACTCTGTACGTAATCAAAGGATTGTTAATGTCATGCAGAATGCAGAATTTTGAATATTTCTATTGGTAAAAAGTCAAAATTTCGAAGAAAAACATTTTATTTTTTATTGCAATTATTGACTTTTTTGAATGAAATAATCAAAATTTGATTATTTAAAAAAAAAATTATTTAGAAAATTTAAAAAATGTAATATGACATACATATTTTAAAATCAAAACGAGGTTAAATTATTCAATTTTTTAAAATCAAAGCGGGGTTAAATTATTCAATTTTTTTAAATCCGATTTTCAAAATCAAATTAATGGGTGATAATTACATGTAAGGACATTTAATGTTGGAATAAGTAATTAGGGACATATCTATTTCTAATGTTTCATTTAATAAATGTTTTCGGTCATTCCAGCTCGAATAATCTTGTTGTGTGTCCCACCAAATCAATTGTAATTAGCAAAAATTTAATGAACTTTTTAAAAAGTTATATAAAAGAAAATCACTATATCAAGTAATAATTAGCTTAATTAGATTCAATTTGAACGTCACGTCCCATCATTACAGATTGTCTAGAACTGTCGCCATTAGCAATTCAGCCAGACGTCTGAAAATATTTAAAACTTAATTTTTAAATTTTTGTTATCAAATTTATCTGAACTTTTTCAAATAGAGGGATTATCGTTAGGTTAATTTTATTGTCTGGTGGATTAATGAATTAACTAGAAAATGAACTGAATATGTTTTAAACCCTTACAGATAATTTGAAAATTAGTGACATTAATCCTCAACAAATGTGACATTTGTACATCTTAAAAACTTAGTATCTTGAAAAATTTATCATGACATAATAAATATCTTGAATATTTTATTGTTTTTGTGGTTTTTTTTCGGGAATAATATTTTTAAAGATTTGAAAAACTCATAAAAAGATATCTCTTCTTTTTTCATATAAAATTGAACCTGTAACTCGGACATCGAAACGAATCTCTCTCTCTCTCTCTCTCTCTCTCTCTCTCTCTCTCTCTCTCTCTCTCTCTCTTGTATATTGTTTCATTATGCACATTTTTATTCTGTCTCAATATGATTTTTATGAGGTGTCAAAAACAATTAGCAAATAAGGTAGCCTACACATAGAAACATATTTCAATATTTGTCCATATCACAGACATAATGTAATTGACAAGTGCTTGTCAATTTCTGGTGAGATTCAGACGCATATTTCATACAACGGAAGTGATCGACAGTTTTATATATCAAGAAAAAGCGCGAAAGTAGGCTGTTTCAAACAATGTTTTGACCTCTTCTTTTTTAAGTGTTAAAGAAGCGAACATTTTCCTTTAACTTGCAGTTTTCATGTTTGTGGCTTTGTATGCACCGATTGTAAATCATTGAGAAAGGATATTACGAAAAATAGTTCTCACGTACGGTAGAGTGTCCTATGCAAGTGTTATTTTCAACCGCCTCATTTCCCTCTCACCCCCTACCCTCCCTCGTCTATTGCTTGATCCTGCACAATGTTTTTGTGGGTAATACATTATTGGAAAAAACATACAACGCTTGTGGAAGAAATGCCTTCTCATTCATTTGTTAAAAAAACAGTGGACTTAGAAATTGAATATTTCTCCAATTTATCGCATCTTCTTCTATTAGAAGTCACCAAATTTTAATATTTTGCACGGTGATTCAAATGTTGTAGAACTGAAAGAAGTGTCATTTTGTAACGTTTTCGAAAATATTTTATGTAGTCTCTTCAAGTCCCATCTAACTTCAGACCAACATAAAATTTAACTAAATTTCAGCTAAAATTGCATTTGTATAAAACGTTAGCTACTGAATGATCAAAGTCATCGAATATTCAGTAAGATGTCTTAAAATTCATCAGTTTTGCAACATCTTTAAATATTATCGGGCCCTATTTGTCTATATCACATTATTAATACTCTCTCTCTCTCTCTCTCTCTCTCTCTCTCTCTCTCTCTCTCTCTCTCTTCAAGCGTTTTGAGACTAATTTGAAGCTTGACTGATTAATGTTTTATTTATTAATTTGCACAAATAAATTAAAAAAATAATAACCCCGGACTTAAATGTCAAAATTAATTTCCTCCACATCCTCTGTAGTTGCGACGTTACCAACTCAAACAATACCATATAAATTATGATAGACATCAGTCAAAAATGTTCAGTCTGATTCTACTGAGAGTTTGACTTCACCACATGAACCAGACACATAATTCATTCATCAGTGTTCATCATTGTAACAAAAATGATCGATGTGGCAAATACAAGAAATTTTATGATATTGAAAATCAATACCAAATTTTGAAATAAATAATTATACACTGAGGAGAGGAAAAATTACGAGAAATTATTTTTATCATTTTTAAAAAAGTTTTTTAATCAATTTGAATTTTATAAAAATGGGAAAGAAGGGTATACATAAAATTGAATATTTTCAAACTTTGAGAAACGAAGAAAAGAAAAAAAAAGGGACTTGATTACCTGGCCCTAGTTTCACAATCATTCACTCAATTCAACTCAAATATTCCCATTATTCTCTCATCAATATCTTACAAAATTTTAAGTTTTATGAAACGCTGTTTTGTTTTGTTCAACAAACCTACACTAAACAATTTAAATATAACATTCGATATTCAATTTTAACTATGTAATTTCTTAAAAAATTGACAGTGAAATACTAGTATTTCCTCATTTGAGTTGAATGTACACTAAATTGAATGAGTTATTGTGAAACTTGGGCCTGGATAAGATTGCATATTTTATTTGTTTGTTTTTACCTTTTTTAAATTCTGAAAATACACCCATGAACCATTCTGCCAATATTCATGTTTAATACCTTATTTGCTTTTGTGACAACTAAAATAGGTTGAAAACCCCAATATATAGATTAAATAAATTTATTTTTTTTAAAAATCATAAATACATATAAATAAATAAATAAATATTTTGAAAAAAATTTCAGAAAACCCCGTCATTATCTATCATGATCTGATGAAACTAACTTAACATCGGGATTATCTCAAATGATCTCAAAAATTCCTCCAAAACATAATTGAAGACTGGATAGCGTATTATAGCCCGAAACAAGTTCTATTTCTTGAAAAACACGTTTTTCTTAATTTTTGATAAGTAAAAATGATTTGTTGAGCCTTTGATCTGACAATGTATAATTTAATTTAACATTTATACAAATATTTACAACAGATTATAAATCAATTTTACAATTTAACGGATTAGGAATTTTGATTATTATCAATTCTGATCAATTTCACAGTAATTTCGTTTTTTACACGTTGTCTTTCGTATATACCGCTATGTAATAAAAGTGTTTTCAGCTGTTATCGGTGTAATTTATTTCTTTGTGTAATAAGACGAATTTAGGATTGTAAACAAAATGATAGTTTTGTCATGTGCTGTTTTTGAATTTCTATTAAAATAATGCATTCAAAATCAGCACATGACAACTAGTTGTCATGTGCTGATTTTGAATGCATTATTTTAATAGAAATTCAAAATCAAGTTGTCATGTGCTGATTTTGAATGCATTATTTTAATAGAAATTCAAAATCAGCACATGATAGTTTTGGAAAAGCCTTAAAAGAATTATACACAGAATTAAAGATATCGATGAAATTCCAAAATTCCAACTCCCCTTAATAAACTTGTGTATATATATTTTTGCTTCTTTTAAATTCAATTTGTCATGGGCAACAATTACGTGCATTTTTTGGTTAAAAAATAAAAGATCTAGAAGAACATTTCACTTTTGAAAATCATCTAAAATGTGAATGACGCAAAATATATTGCTTCATGTGCTTACCTGGTTAAAAAAAATAGTTCTGGGTCCAGTTGCATTATTTTATAAAAAAATGAAAAGCATATGGCGGCTTTATTAGCTTGACCAGTTGGTTAGCAAAAAAATTGAATCTTGTGTATAAATATTTAGAAAATTAATTCATACAACTACCATTATAATTATCAAACAGAAACAATTATAGTCCAAATCCTTTGTCAATAATGTCAGGTCTTTTAATTTCTATTAAAATAATGCATTTAAAATCAGCACATGACATTAATGATAATATTTTGAATTTTCACTAGCCATTTGGTAAGGCGTACGGAGCTTGATAAAAAATGTACATCATGCATTGAATACGTTTGAATTCAATTTTACTAAAATAATCAGCAATTTGTTATTGATTAAAAATTTCACTGAAATTATGACCGTCAAATATTGATTGATATGACATTTTCATTTTACAACATTTGAACATCCATGTCACTAGTTCAAGTTTAACTTTTTCTCCGCCGGCGAAAATAAAATGTTCTTTTTATTGCATTTCATAAAGCCCTTGAACAAAATGTAACGGCACGCGTACATGGACTGCCATATTGGCAGAATTGTCTCAGGGAGGGGTAACCGATCCATCATTGTCTTGTTGTAAATTTGACATCATTATTACATACATTAAAATCCATTAAAATGTTACTTATTAGAAATTTATGGATAAACAAATTGTGACATAATTTTGATAATTTTATGGTTACCTAATGACGAATTATCTTTTTTATCTTAAATGATAAAACTTAAACATTGATGCGTTAATTAAATTTATCAAATAAGAATCAAAATGGATTTTTTAAAAAATATTTATTCATGCAAGTGTCATGTGCAGAATTTTGAATATTTCTCTTTGTAAAAAATCAAAATTCTGCACATGACACAAGTAATGACGATGATTTTGTTGTTTTTGTTGCACCCGCGGTTTTTCAGCTACATGTATTTGCAACGAGAGCAAGCTTAATGGTTCCTAAGGATTAAACACAGAAAAAGATCCTGTATTGTGAGAGGTGCAGGTGTTTTTTAAGATCTGCCATATCAGGCCGCTCAGCGACCTCAACATGCTAGCTCACAGAGTCAGTACGCTACAGACAAGCATCCCGCTTCCCTAATCGCATTAAACTGACACCGGATGTACCAGTCAATAAACTGTCCTCTTCCTGTCGAGCGCCAAGCGATGAAGTAGAATCCCAATTGAAGTGTAACTTATGACCCGGTAAGGGTTTGAACCTTCTTACCCATTCTTGAGGTGAACACTCTACCACGGAACCACTTAGGTGATTTATAAAAAAAAAGTTATGAAGAACAGAATATATAAGAATGGGAATTTTTAATGAATTCTGGAAAAATAATAAAAACAGTTATCTACATTTTATAATGTATGCAACATGCGCATGGCGAACGTTATTATTAAAATATGTAATAATAGTCTCCTAGACCTTTTGTAAAATTTTCATTTCATGTTTCCTAGCTGATACACTGTCTATACACAGGGTATGTGTTAATTTTTATGTTGAATGAGGCGTTCAAAGTTAACATTTAGATTTTCAATGTGCAAATGATGAACCTTTAATTTAGATAGAAATTCAAAATTAGCACAAGGCGTATTTAACCAGAAACAAGTGCGTTACAAAAATTTATATTTCCAATAACAATTTAAAACTAAAAATTAGTTTTTCTCTGAGAGCAAACCGGGTTTCCGTAACATCGCTTCATCATTTTCCTGCTTCCCATAACCGACTCATGATAGAACTGGTCAACGCAAGCAACTCAAGTGCACTGTGGGACAGTACCGTACACGTGAACTTTGCGAATTGCGACCAAGTATATATTCCGGACAAATTTTTAATTAGCAAACTTGTATAAATTATTATTATTATTGTTTTTTTTTTTTTGTTTTTTTTGTTTTGTTTTTGTTTTTGTTTTTTTTTTTAAATACAAATTATAATAAAAATATTTCTATCAAAATTTCGATAAATATATGACACATCCATTCTACAACAGATTAACATTACTGTCACATGTTAATTTTCTATTTTTCTCCGCCGGCGAAATAAAGTGCAATTTTATTTCATTTCAATAAAGCCCTTTAACAAAAAATAACGGCATGGGTACATGAAATGTGACGTGGGTGGAATTGACTTATGAAGGGTTACCCATCCATCACTGTCTTGTTTAAAAAATGACATCATCTTTTTTTAAATGTTACTCATTAAAAATTAATTGCGTTGTGACAACGTTACGAATTATCTTCCCCACCTTCAATTATCATCAGAAACATACAAATGTTGTTGTTGTTGGATTTTATTTTCAATCTTAACAAAGTCAAATGCTTCCTAAAATTAACTAAATTTATTTATTTCATTAAGATTTGAAACAGTTACATGTATACAATTTTTGATTGTCCATCTCTTTGCCCCGAATTTTGTGGCGTATGTTAGGTCTTGAATGTTACAGGAACATCGGAAACCCAGTTTAATCCCAAATGTTCAAATACTTCTCAAATACATCACTATGAATAGGTCCCGACAGTATTGAAGAAGTTTGATTGAAGAGTGGTTTACTCGGAACGTGAGCCTACAGATCACAGTCTCTCATCGCCTAGGTTCGAATCCCGCTTAGGCCGATCCTAGTGTGAGACAGTTTGTCAATTCGCTTGCCGAAGGTAGGTGGTTTTCTACAGAAATTCCGGTTTCCTCCACCATCCCAGAATTGCTTGTCGTAATATAAATGGAAGTATCTTGGCTGGGTGATGTCGTTTACCACTATGTTATTGACTATAACATTTTCTATGTAGATAATTTAAGTTTGGAACAATATAAATGTGGAGCTGATAAATTTCAACAATCACAAACAAAAAGTCTAATATTTTGATTTCCAGATTCCAAGCTAGAAACATCCTCCATCCAAAGCGACTGTGATTTGTGTCACTCAACACTTTTAACCAACAATGACAATTGATACTTGGTTAGTGCAATTTATGAAATTAACAATGGGTTCAGAGGAATTGTTTATTGACGTGAACAAACACAAGTTTTAGACGGAATTCCAAATATCTGACGTCAATGATTTATTGGAGATGTTCATCTTGTCGGTTACTAAAAAATCTCCAATGCCAAAGTTGTGCATTTGCTAAAAAGCATGTGTTGGCTTTACGTTGTTTAACGTCGCATCAGAATTATTCAGCTATTCGCGACGATAGAAAGTTCTTTTTATCTCTCACAATAAATCAAAGATCAAGTTCTACTATGCGTGAGATGTGCACGTGTTTATATGGTCTGTCTTTTAAAAATGCGCATGAGAGCGACTTTAATGTGCCAACAGTCCAAGATCCATAACCTCTCATCGCCTAGGTTCGAATCCAACTTGGATAGATCCAAGTCTGATAAAAAAGGATTTCAGATTGTTTGCATAATTTCGATGACTTAATAAAACTGTCATATACCATTTTTAAATTTAATCACAAAATACATTCATAAATGGTATGTGACAATAAAAATACATTCAAAAATGGGATATGACCATACTTTAATAAAATTCAATTAATGTTGAATTAAAAATTATATAATAAAACATATTTGTCAAATTTTTGATAAATATGACATTTTAATTTTACAACATATTAACATCCATGTCATTGGTAAAACTTTAAGTTTTCCTCCGCCGGCGAAAATAAAATGTACTTTTTATTGCATTTCAAAAAGCCCTTTAACAAAACGTAACAGCACATACATGTACACAGCGACTGTCATAATGGCGAAAAAGTCTCAGGGAGGGGCATTGCCTATCCATCACTGTCTTGTTTAAATATTGACATCATTATTGCATATATTGAAATCCATTAAAATGTTACTTATTAAAAATTTATGGATGAACAAATTGTGACAAAAGTGTACCTTGCAGTGAAATAAATAAATAAATAAATAAATAAATAAATAAATAAATAAATAAATGAATGAATGAATGAATGAATGAATGAATGAATGAATGAATGAATAAAATAGCTATAGCTCTGTTTTGATAAATAATTAAACTTTTAGATAGCATTAAAGTTTTATAGTGAGTTATCATGATCTAATATGCATGAATATTCTTAATTTTTTATGTTACTTCTAAATTTTAAAGACAATTTGTAATCTCACATTATAGAAAATGTCATATTCTATCTTTCCAGTTTTTATTGACTGTCACTTGCTGTTTGATAGATTCATTTTAATAAGATAGAAAAAAAAACACACGTAGAATACTGTCATGTGTAAAATTTTGAATTTTTACAAAAAGAAATATTCAAAATTTTGCACATGACAATTTTTAATATTTCTTTTTTGTAAAATTTCAAAATTTTGCACATGACAATACCCATACGTAACAAGTTGTAACCATTTTAAATTTCATAAATTTCTGGATTAAAAAAAGGCATCACAATCTTTCAGACTTCTACGAATGCACGGGTACAATTGCAATGAACATTATTATTGAACAATTCCAGATGTTAAAAATATCATTCGAATGAAAAGCTAAATTATACTGGGTTTAAGTACATTTTTTAAAATAAACAACAAAATTTCAATTAATGGAGACATAATGTAAATTTTAAGTAAAACAATTCTATGCTCTGTCTTTTTACACTATCCTGGCTGTAAGTGGAAAAATTCGTTAAACCCTTAAATATATACAGGCATTGCAATCATTGGATTTGTTTCTATTTAAAAAGTGGTCGTGATTATGGCCCCATTAATAATTTTCTTCAAAACCAGACTGAGTTTTTTCTAACATCAGACATCAAACTTAAACCTCCGCACACGTTTTTAAAATCACCTTTATTTAGTAGCATTTAAATCTAAAAGTAATCATGTCAATTTAAAAATTTGATAATTTGCTTGCAAAATCAATGACCACGACCATTTTGACAAACGTGATATTGTATTGATAAGAAAAAAAAACAAACATGCTTTTTATAAATTATCTTTTAAACTTTATGGGTAGTTTTTTTTAAATTGTCGGCCACTGTCAGGAAATTATGTTGTTTTAGTTTATGTCATGTGCTACTTTTGAAATTGTCATGTGCTACTTTTGAATGTATTATTTCATAAAAATTCAAAAGTAGCACATGACATTTATATCAAGCGTTTCGTTCCTTTTCTCCGTATTTCAATAAGTTGTATGTTCTGTATTGCCATGCTTTTAAATTACGTTACTTCACAAAAATAGCTTTAAAAACTAATTACAGTTCTGATCCCAGTTTCGCAATCATTCACTCAATTTAGTGTACACTCAACTCAAATATAAAAATCTTAAGTTTTATGAGACAATATTTTATTTTGCTTTACAAACCAACGATTAACAATTTAAATATAACATTAGATATTTAATTTTAACTATGTAATGTCTTAAAACTTGACTTTGAAATATTCCTTAATTTGAGTTGAGTTTACACATAATTGAGTGAATGATTGTGAAACTGGGGCCTGGTCACTTTTAATTCAAAATACTAAGAGTTTTATTATATATTTTAAAGCTGGTACTTGAAATAACAGTTTTTTTCCAAATTTTTATACAAACTTCACATACTTATGAAAAAAATATTTAAGGACGTATTTGTTTTTTATTTTTATGGCAAAAAAAGCATTTGTGTGCTTATTGCAATAAAGATTTTGAAAAACTGTTAATTATCAGCTTTTTCACAATAAAGCGATATCTGCTCCAGGACATATTCCCCCGTTATGTCCTAAAACTTTCGCCATCGGGCAACTGTTTCAAAGATAAAAGTTAAAAACCGAAGTCCGTTATTAATCCTGTTTTTTAATCCAATAATCGCCATCAGATTGTTTATCGTTGTATCTACTGGTCTCTAATTAGTTCGTTTGGAAGATAAGATCCGATGGATTATCGTCAGATGGGTGTAATTTATGGGAAATCATGTCCAAAATGTAAGATCAAAGAATTCGAACACTTAACTTAATTTACAACACCATAAATAACATCACAAAAAAAATGTGTTTTAAAAAATTCGAGTATGAGAAAAAAAAAGTGCGAGGTGAAAATGTTTGCACATGTTTTACCGGTTCAAGCTAGATCACCTTGTTTAGGGACGTTTGGCTCAGAATAAAATGAAGTAATTTCGAATTTAAAAACAAAATCAAATATTGCTAATCATTTGTAAACTTGTCCTTTAAAACTTTAATCCCCCTATTGCCAAAATCATATATAACAAAAGATATTGTTATCTGCATTGTCATAAACCTTTTTTTTTAATTTATCGTTTAATTCAATCAATCAATCATTCATTCATTCAACAAAAAAAAAAAAAAAAAAAAAAAAAAAAAAAAAAAAAAAAAAAAAGTTCAGCTTTCAAGATGAAGATTCTGTTTGCAAACTCGTTTGTTCACAGTTTTATATTTCAAATGCTTGAATTTTCTGAATGAAATATTTAAAAAAATTAATTTAACATCTTGTCATCTAATATGGTTTTGTATACTTTATTCAGAAAATTCAAACATTTACACTCTGACAGGAGAAACAATTCTAACACTTATGAAAGCATTTCAAAAACTTTAAATTGCTATCCATTTGCTCTGATGTCACGTTTCTCACTGAAAGAAAAACCTACATTATGTGTATGTAAACGCGATACAGCACGAAGAGATGCTTGCTTTATTGCACTGGACTATGCTAATTAATTACATGTCGTTTTCTGGTTTGGGGTTGGTCACCGGCATGTATCATGTTATGTCATATACAAAACAATGGAATGCACATGTTTATTTTTTGCACTGTGTAAATCATTTTCATAAATGCCAAAAAATAAACACGGATCATGGCGGTTGTCATGACAAATATGTAGAACGTAATGTGTGCTGACGATTTGTAATAGTGGATCGTTATGTGGAATATGTTATATGATCATTTCATTATTGTCATATTCTTAACAAGCATCATAGCACTGTCATCTACCATGATGACAGTTAGTGATGAGATGCACGGGGCAAAACATGTTACCCCTCGTTTTAATTATTGAGGATCATAACACAGATAGTTTGTAATAGGAAGAAAAAGTCAAAGCTTATAGTTATTTCAAATTATTGCGGGGGGGGGGGGAACATTGGGTTGAATATGGCAAAATAAAACAAAACAAAATTCATATGCATATTATTAATCTAATTCGGTGAAAAAACTTTTTTCTTTTTCTTTTTTATTTTTCGCCGGAAATTTATCCGTTGATCATTTGGCATTCGAGATATACATTCTCATTTCCAATCTCCATGAGAATATTCTTATGCTAATAAATAATATTTTAGAATTTTAAACTTTGCCATACTGTCATATAACAATTTAAAAAAAAAAAATATTGTCATAAAATACATTTAAAATTGGTATATGACAAATCCATTGTAATTAAGATGATGTGTCTATTTTATAGGTTCAGCAATCATTAAAAATTCCTTTGAAATCAGTTGAAGTATTCTTGTTGAATAATTATGATTTTACACGTTTCTACAAAGCAACAAACACCCGTGTAGCGTAGACAAGAAAATAACTTGAATTATTTTTCGCAATTCAAATAAAATTCTGTCGGTTACATCGCTGATGTTCAGCAGTTTTCTCTAGATATTCCGGTTTCCTACATCGTCCCACATCTGATGAAATCTTAACATAAGTGAAAGAATATTAACTTGGGCGATAAAATCGATGACTTTACTCCACTTAAAATTGAAAATTATTTGATAGCTACGATTTTTGTAGGATTGTCTCACTAAAAACAAATATGCTTAGTGTTAAGATCATGAACTAAGAAACGTACCAGTTATCTCGCAAACAAAAATACAAGACATGTTTTCTTTTTTAAAATCAATTTTTATTTTTTATTTCAAAATATATAAAAACAGTAAGATAAATTTATAACGATCATAACTATGTCATTACCAGTGACATCATGATGTATACATTTACATGAACCCTGTATATAGATATACGTGTTTTATTTCGTTAACATATTAGTTACCTGTCGTTGTCTGGTATATAACTCGGGGTCTGGGGTTGGCCACCGGCATGTATCATGTTGTGTCATATACAAAACAATGGAATGCACATGTTTATTTTTGCACTGTGTAAATCATTTTCATAAATGTCAAAAAGTAAACACGGATCATGGAGGCTGTCATGACAAATATGTAGAACATAATGTGTGCTGACGATTTGTAATAGCGGATCGTTATGTGGATATATGATCATTTCATTATTGTCTTATTCTTAACAAGCATCATAGCACTGTCATCTACCACGATGACAATTTTAAGACTTCTTTTACATGACATTGTGCGATGGTATTTGGAAATTTAATAGAGCTACTTCTGAATGGTGGCTAATAATACCATTTTCAAAAAATTGAGGTGTCGTGTGCTGATTTTGAATTTTTATTAAAATGATGCAACTAAGAATCAGCGCATGACAGAAGTATATCAGATAAGATGAAATTACACGATAACAGTACAAAAAATAACCAAAATATCAATGAATAAAAAAATATGCAAATATCTTAAACACCGTATTTTTTTAGCTATCAATTAGAGTATAATAGAAAGTACGGGGATGAAGAGTCCTGCAGCTGTATTGTCATGTGCTACTTTTGAATTTTTATGAAATAATACATTCAAAAGTAGCACATGACTGTATGTATGCTTTGCTCCCTAGTTCACTGTTTCTGTACATACTTAGTATTTAAAATTCCACATATTTTGTTCTACATTTATTTGATTATTTATCAGTATCGTCTATATACTAGTACCTCCCATAATACGCGTTCTCATTTCCGTATAATACACAAACATTCCTGTTTTATGTTGGTACTTACAGAGTGATTAAATGTTTTAAAAAAGTACAATTTACTGCTAGAAATTATTTTTCAAGTTAGCAAGATAAGTTTGTTAAAATGGCATTGATTTATTTTGTAAAAGTGATTTAAATTGCCTCGAATCAATTTTTTTTTTTTTTTTTTTTTTTTTTTTTTTTTTTTTTTTGTTTATGAATGGGGTGACGAATTTCATCTACTTACCAAAATATTTAATATTCTGCTCATTTCATGTCAATTACACAAGAAAAAATTCTAAATATTTATTTTGGTAAAAACTTAAAAATTCTGCAATAATTAGCCTAATGTTGCTTTCATATTTTCTTTCTTAAAAATAAGTTTAAGAAAGATGTTAAAAAGCAAACAAATTGATGAATTTATAACGATCATAACTATGTCATCACCAGTGACATCATGATGTATATATTAACATGAACCCTGTATACAGAAATACGTGTTGTATTTCGTTAACATATTAGTTACCTGTCGTTGTCTGGTATATAACTCGGGGTCTGGGGTTGGCCACCGGCATGTATCATGTTGTGTCATATAAAAACAATTGAATGCACATGTTTATTTTTTGTACTATGTAAATCATTTTCATAAATGCCAAAAAATAAACACGGATCATGGAGGCTGTCATGACAGATGCTAACGATGATCTGTTTCTAGTTATCCATTTTTATTAAGTAATAAGTGTTCATCGATTTATAATTATTAAACAGACATTTCTATGATTTAAACCTGGTGTTAAAAAAGGGGGGGGGGGAACGATAATAAAAAATCCAAATATATTGTTTAAGAAATAAATAATTAGGAAATTTGAAGTTAGATAAAAAATGAAAGGAGAGAAATAATGTTTTTAAATTTTGTATTTTCGGAAAAGATGTTAAATAAATAAATAAATAAATAAATAAATAAATAAATAAATAAATAAATAAATAAATAAATAAATACTAGTAATCTTATACTGTGAAAAGTTTTTTTTTTGCATTGAGCATAGTTCTAAAAAAAAATATTAAAAATTAATTATTATTCCTTTGACGGTAAATAAATATTTTTAGTTTTAGCCAGAAGGTAACACCAACAGACAAGATGTTCTACATTATCAGACAAGTCTTCTTTAATAATTATTTATTTAACTTAAGTTATTAAAATAATAGAGACCATTCGTACCTGGAGGGGTATCTATGAAACAAGTTGAGCAAAACTTGGATATTTATCATACGCCTAATCGATTTACAATCAAATCGATAATCGATTTCTATTGATCTCTAAATTAATTAATTAAAGATCAGAGGGTCATAATTCACCGACTATTGGATTAGTTAATCTCATTGTTAAAGATCAAAGGATTATCAAGTCTATATCCGAGATGAAAATATGGGAAAATGGGATTATCGGTATAAATCAAGAAATACTCAAATAGCACAGTTTTGATGAAAATCAATTATCTATTTTTAATAAGCTTTGAAATTATAATGTTGGAAATTTTAAGCCCTGAGTCATATTTTAATTTGTGATGAATAAATAAATAAATAAATAAATAAATAAATAAATAAATAAATAAATAAATAAATAAATAAATAAATAAATAAATAAAATTCGAACTCATTTTTAAATTGTGTGTTTATTTCAGAAATAGTGGAAATAATGTTTGAAAAAGAAGGAGTAGCTATCTTTTCTTATGATAATAATGATTATTATTATTGAAATTGCTAGCCGATTTGAATGAATTGATTTTGTACGATTTATCTCCCCTCGTCCATATGTACTAAGAGATCTATAAGTCCATGTATGCTATTTTTGGATAAATGGATATATGTACATGTATATGTAATAACAGTGTGGCATTTATAAACAATCAGAGAGAGAGAGAGAGAGAGAGAGAGAGAGAGAGAGAGAGAGAGAGAGAGAGAGAGAGAGAGAGAGAGAGAGAGAGAGATTTGCCCTTTTAAAAATTTTCATTATTTTATATTTCATTATTTATTATTTTAATACCATAATTATTTTCTCTTAAGTACAAGATTGACCGTAAATGAGGAAATCTTACAAATATCCTAAAAGAAAATTATTCGAACTGAAATGCGCAAATCTTTTAAACCAAGAATGTTGACAAAAGACAAAAGAGTAAATTGAAAAAAAAAAAAAACCAAAACTTCATATTCAAGATATATTTAAGATTTTTTTCTTCAGATAAACAAATGTCACATTTGTTGAGGATTAATGTCACATATTTTCAAATTATCTGTAAGGGTTTAAAATATATTCAGTTTATTTTCTAGTTAATTCATTAATCTACCAGACAATAAAATTAACATAACGATAATCCCTCTATATGAAAAAGTTCAGATAAATTTGATAACAAAAATTTAAAAATTCAGTTTTAAGATTTTCAGACGTCTGGTTGAATTGCTAATGGCGAAAGATCTAGACAAACTGTAATGATGGGACGTGGCGGTCAAATTAAAATTAATTAAGCTAATTATTACTTGATAGAGTGATTTTACGTTTAATTTGATTTAAAAAAGTTCATTAAATTACACCGAACAGTTTCAGACGTCTGGATGACTTGCTTTTGGCAAAAGTTCTAAACAATCCGAAATTTAGGGATACGATATTCAAGTTCAAATTAATTGAGCCTAATCATTACTCGATTAAATGATCATTCGTTAATTTCAATTAGCAAAAAATTTCATGAAATTTTTGCTAATTACAATTTGATTTTTGCGGGACACACGACTGAATTATTCTAGCGATTCTTCATTAACCAAGATCATAAATTAACGAAAAAATAAAATTAATAATAAGTCCCTAATTATTTGTTCGATTAAATGCACTTACTTCTGTGATTTGGATTTTGAAAAAAAAAAAAAAAAAAAAAAAAAAAAAAAAAAAAAAACATGAACTAATTCATCACTTTTTTATTTTCATAATATTACTAACCTATTTTGAATTTCAAAATTTCTGACTGAAATATTCAGAAAAAAATAATATATATTTTTTTTTTGAATATATCATTTAGAAAATTCAAATATTTAGAATATGGCATAAATTAAAAATACATTCTCGTAATTTTTAAAGTAAATGCATCGACTAACAAAAGATAAAAATACTTGTATTTTATCAATTCTTTTATTACAAATAGATTTTTTTAATATATCGGTACGTGTAAATATAATGTGCAAAATTTTGATTTTTTACCAAAAGAAATATTCAAAATTCTGAACTTGTCATACTAATAATTATGTGCAGAATTTCAATTTTAACAAAAAGTGTTTTTTATTTTATTATTATTATTCTGCAGATGACATATATTTTAAAAGATAATGAAAATCGTTATTATTTCTTGCATGACAACAACCTTTTTTGTAGAATTTTTCACATAATCTTATTATCCATACTACAATTATTCTAAAATATATGTTTATTTCAAAAATAAGCTATTATAAATTTTATTTTTAAATAAACAATAATTTGAGACTGAAATATTGTATGCCATTGTATTAAATAAAGAGATTTAACCAAATTATTTAGTGAAAAATATTATTTTCCGTAGGGTGAAATGTATTTTTTTTTTTCGTTTTAGCAAGGACGTATATACTAGAAACTAGAAATCTCTGGTTTAAGCAAGAAAATTTAAACAAATCCACAATATAGCAAGGAAATTTTTTAGAATAAAAAAATTACAAAGAAAAATATTGGACAACATTTGTTGTCTGAAAATTGTTGAAAGGAATTTTCAATTGTTTTAGTTTTTCTCACACATATTGTAAATGCTACGTAGATTTTTTTCAACACTTTCCTTGACGAACGAGTTTTCCGAGTTTGGTCTAAATAGACATATTTTACCGGTTACAAAAACACATCACAATTTTGTTTTTTCAAACAATTACAGATTTTCTCATGTCATAAAGGATTTAATCAAGTTTTCCAAATACCTGTGATTGGAAATCAATGGAAAAATAATTGGAAAACAAAAGGAATTGTAAACATTTTCCAAACAATTTCTAATCTTGTAATCGAATTCCAGAAGTTGTGAAATGTAGGATAATTTGATAAAAAAGGGATATCTATACTGTAATTTAGTTTTTTTGAATGAATAGACTTTTTGGGAGAGTAATGTTAATTTTGATGTGAATAGAGACTCTTAGCGCCGAGACGATACCGACGGAGATCAAAGATGATCAATTGTTCAATATTATATCGATAAGTGTTTGATCTAATATCGATTTTATTGCAGTTTTCTACCCATTAAAGATCACTGAGTATTTTAACACAACTGGGAATTATATACACCACTTGTAATCAAGTATGTACAATAATGTCTATTTTAAAGTTTAAAGTCAACAGGGCAATAAAATCCGGGGTGCGGACCGTATGTGGACTTCTTTATAATTCAATTGAAATCATTTATTATCATCGTTTTCAGCTCACCAGTCGTTTGATGTTAATATGAATCTAAACGTTGTTTACATCTGTAGGAAAAGACACCCGTTGAGTTTTCGCTGTATCATCCCCCAAAAACACAGGTATTTCCTCCAGGCCATATTAATTTATAAATTAAATCATATTTTCAACAATAAAGTAACTTCTAATTGGATATTTATGATCTTATTTAATCCTATTTAGAAAATATCATTTCTTCTAAAGAGATTAACTTGTCCAAAAATTAAGCCACACCCCTTCAGGTGCCATCCTTTTCACGCGCAATTATCAACTAACCAATGAGATTACAGGTAAAGAAATTAATTACCTAATTCTGTTTTCACTACCGCCGTAAGCCCCGCCTACCATGGTCATTACCTGATTATCTATTGCTATTTTGAATGGTAATTTTTCACGTCACTGATTCTGATTTATGAAAAAGCTATT
This sequence comes from Tegillarca granosa, assembly GCA_029721355.1. Lineage (NCBI taxonomy): Eukaryota > Metazoa > Mollusca > Bivalvia > Arcoida > Arcidae > Tegillarca > Tegillarca granosa. The sequence goes on along the minus strand of CM056609.1, from coordinate 23,160,678 downwards.
ATGTTGTCAATGACTCTGGTTAACTTTTTCACGGCTGATTAACCCCAGACAGAGGGTTTAAAACCCGTCATCATCGCTCTGAAGTCAGTATACTCCAAGATCATCTTGAGAAGTACATGACTTGAGTACTAGAAATTATTTGGACTTTTCATCTGAACTTTTTTATGATCTTCTTTATGGGAATTTGATTTACAAAGGATATTTACAACGCCTTAAAAAGTTACAATAATATTGTGAAATTTTACATTGAGAACTTAAAAAGCATAAATAATTTAAAATTTATGCTTCGGACATTTTTTATGAAAGAAAGTGAATTTTAATTTATATTATTGAAGATGCATGGGTCACTGCCTTCATCACCAAACATGTCTTTGAGCGACACTTCAAGTAACGAAGATGGATTAAAAACATCCTACTCAGAAGACAGGGATAGCGATTTTAAAATGTCCAAATCTCTTGATAGTAGCAGATTAGAATACACTGGTTCTCCACACTCTGAATCCGGATCTGATAGTTCTGGCATTGGCATGGAAACTCCAGAAAAACACGACTACATCTCAAAAATGAAAGGTGAATATGGATTTTAATTCTCTCTCTCTCTCTCTCTCTCTCTCTCTCTCTCTCTCTCTCTCTCTCTCTCTCTCCTTCTCTCTCTCTCTCTCTCTCACAAATATTTGTATTTTCAACTTGTTAATCCAATCTTCACAGTTATTTCACTATTTTACAAATTTTTCACAACAATATTGAATCCATATTGCTTTTTGTTTTAAAAAAAATATATGCACTTGCAACAATTCCGTTCCTTAGTATATGTGTGGGACACATATTTCGGAAAAATATATTTAGAAGGAAAAAAACTTGATCACACCTGCATATTAAACGGAAGTGCTGTGTTTGTAGAAACATCAGTATTTTTATACTTGTTATCTACTTAATTTCAGCACTTTAAATATTTGTTTGAATATGGTAATTTTAACAAATATTGATGCATTTAAAACAAAGCTTAAAATTCCTGAGTATCCCTATTTCATAAATTGTCCCTTTTCAAAATTCAGAAATTCATTCTAAAATCAATTCAAATATATGAAATAAATTTTCTATGCATCATAAGAATTTTTTTTTCAATTTTCTTTTTAAAAGAAATGGTAATTAATTGTTTCAGTCAAAATGATTAATTTCATGTCTGTGGGCCGCAGGGGTAGATACTGACTTATTTTTAGTTATTTCTAAAAACAAGATTCGAGTAATATATGTAAATTTCAACAAACACCAGTAGCAACATGTCATTATGACTTTGATTGATTGATGGAAATCAATTTCATTATTCGGATAATTTATTTTACATTCTCTAATTTTCAAAAAAGGAACAATTGTGTGGTATATATCGATTTTCCTGTTCTTGAATATCAGATTTTACAAAAATCTAATTATTTAGAAGTATTGAAATATACACTTATAATAAATTCGTTTAATTTTGATTAAAGTTTACAATTGGATGCTAATTGCTTTTAAACACGATTTTAATTTATCAAGTCACGCAACTTATAAATTGATAAAATTTTGAAATCATGGATATACAATATCGTTTAACCCCTGGAAAATATTTAATGATTAATTTCAGCAAAGTACGATAAATTGGCTGAATGAACATTTTGAAAAAAAAACTTCCCTAACAATATGAATATCTGATGTCGACGATAATAATAATAATAATAATAATAATGATAATAAAGATTTTTTAAAAATACCGCATAAGCAGAATATCAAAATTATTTTATTTTTTGTTTCATTCCATACGTTATTTTATTTTTATTTTTTTCAAATAATTAGTCCGAGTAATTATTATCGTTTTTTAAGGAAAAATAGTTTTAAAACATATGAAAATATGTTTATTTTTTATTTTTAAATCGTGGGTAAAATTGGTACGAATAGGTGTGCAAATGCCTAGACGTGAAGCACATAAAACATTAAACGAAAAGATGAAAAATTACACAAAATCTTTTGAAAATATACCATTAAAATTTTTAATGTTTTTCCTTGTTTTTCACAGCTTATTTGCTATTAGTCATTTCTCTTTGATGTTATAAAAAATTTTCATTTTCAAGTTCAGAAAACCCTCTGTCCAAATTCTTTAATCTTTAAGCGGCTATAATAATCCATATAGAGTTTAATCAAACGAAATAGTTAATGTTTGAAAGCGAGTAATAAAACGTTTTACATCATTCAAAATAAGTTTAATGTTGGACGGTATTCATTCTTAGATTACTTGTATCCAAGTCTCTTTGATCTATCTAAATTTTCTATTCAAAACAGGACTTTTAAATAAAATTAAGACATATCTTTATTTCAAATCTTTTGTCAGAAGATCAAGCAATTTTCAACTAAATTGAACAGTAGATAACGATTTTCATTTTGAAAAAAAAAACCGGTTTAACCTATCGTTCCGCAGTCCGCTAAATTAAAAAAAAACGGAGGTCCATTGTTCGCGAACTTGTTTTCTCCGTTTGCCGAAAAGATTCTGCTAATTAGAGATTTTGGTTTAATTTTGATTTAATCTTTTCGGTAATCTTTTTAATGTTTAATATATGACTTTTAAAGAATACCAATTATCAATACCTATATAGGAATTAGGTAGTCTATCTGGTCTAATACCACTTTAATCATTTTTGCGATCTAGTGAAAATTACCCCGCGGAAAACTTGATATAACGGGTTTGTATGTTAGTAAACCCCGAGTTATAAATAAAATATATAAATATTTAAACACAATAAATAAATAAATAAATAAATAAAATTTCTTGTTATTTTTTTTTCTTTTTGAATCTTAAATTTGCATATCAATTATTTACCATTGAGTCGGCTCATTAATAGCAGAGGCGGGATCTTGAGTTATCTCCCTTTACTAATTAACCGAGCTTTGATGCTTCTGGCATTTAATTAGCCATCTGTATTCACCCATATTTGATTTTGTTAATCAAAATAATTTTTTAAACAAATTTTTATGTCTCTTTTTCCTTATTTAGATCAATGAATATTTATTTTTGAGATTGTTTAATTATTTCGTATAATTTTTGATTATTTTTTTTACCCAGTAGTAAAAACAAAGAAACTCGCGTCGAAACTTCATCATAAAATCTGATTGATTCATTACGGTTTTATGGTATTTTATTGAATTTTTAATATTGGTTATGATCTAAATATTGAATTTATATCAATTTTCGAAATATTAAAATCAAACATAAAACAACTCGTAATTGAATTCAATTATTTGACTTGACAAATGCCCACTAATTATAATTTTTATTACAAAATCGTGATTTTGTGTAATTTTTGTTTCATTTCAAAACCAATATTTTTTTTGACAATTCATTGTTGATCTTATATAATATCACAGATTTTTTTTTAAATTGTCTTATTCACAAAAAAAAAAAAAAAAAAAAAAAAAAAAAAAAAAAAAAAAAAACAAAAACAAAACAAAACAACAGCTTATTCAATTATTATCAATTTAGCATTGCCATCAAACACGGGTAGATGCATTCTTTAATTTCCTCATTTTTATACCAGTTTTTGTAAAACGATTTGATTAAACGTCAATATAAGATGTGAAATTACTCGATAAAAGAAAATTTGTTAAAATCAGCATGTGAAAAAGCCAATTAAATATTAATTTCCTCCCTTCACGGCAACCAAACCCCACATTATGACCAATAAAATTCTGCATGGATCTAATTAAGACTCAGAATTGAAAAACGGAATGACTTCATTATTAACACGGATTAGAAGTTAAAGGAAAACTTATAAATATTTGTGTCGTTTCATTTAACTGAATTAAATTTGTATACAAAAAAAATTGCAAAATATTTTTCAATTTGTTTTTACAACTTTAGAACATATTACTTGAACCGTTTGATGTCGGAGATGATGAATTCTTCAGAAATTTCAAATAGGTTTACTCACTCAGAACAAATTTTTCTATTTAAAATAAATAATAATAGATTAACAGCTTTAGGCATGCGTTCTTGAATGTAAACTCAATATTTATATGGCAGGGAAATGCGGACATAACGATCACTTTTTTATCAAAGATATTGGTGATTGCTTTTAAAGATCTGGCTTTATGTTTTCATCTCTTACTGTTTGTTGCACCTTCTGACCTGTTAAAGGGGCGGATAATAGTACATCATAAAAGTCATCATTTTCTTCAAAAAGCCTCTTTTGACGACACCTGCATTTAGCATTACTTCTTTTATTAAAACTACAAAAAAAAAAAAAAAAAAAAAAAAAAACTAATTGAATAAGCCGAGTTTAAATCGCATAACACGAAATAAAAAACCTCGTTACATCAAGCATGAAAGAAAATTTTTAAAATCCCATTCATAATTTTAAGTTGTTAATTTTATTTTAAGTAAAATAAAATAAAGAATTAAAAAAATATACTCTGACACATGTTGAAAAAAGTTGATAATTATATCGGAACATCTTGGGTTATCAAAGATAACTATCGGAACATCTCGGGTCAAGTGCGAACAATGAACCTACATGTTGCATGATCAATTAAGAAACTAAATACCGATATTTGGATGACATTTTGCATAACACATTCTTTGTGAAAAACTTAAATATGTTGTGCCATCACTTGATTATTATTATCACATAACGATTTTTTTTTTTTACATTTCATTTTCCTCGTTTCCTGTGAAAACTAATATTGAATGTTCAATTCAAATGCATATTTTTAACCAAATTTTTAATTTTTTGTTAATTATAGGAAACTCAATCAAAGAAGACATTAGAAGGTACAGAACTGCCTTTTCCAAAGAACAGCTCAACAGATTGGAAAAAGAATTTTTGAGAGAGAATTACGTTTCCCGCCCAAAAAGATGTGAACTTGCAGCTGAATTGAACCTATCAGAAAGCACCATTAAGGTAATTGTCGATTTCATTTGTGATCACGTGTTTAGATCTAAATTAAAACTAAAGTAGATTTTAAAGTTAATTCGTTTATTTCATTGTGCTTAATGATTGGTCGTCTACACAAGCTATTTGATAAACATTTTTGGCGATTTTTATCAGTGGTAATTTTTTTTAAAGTATTATTGTTGCTTATTTTAAATTCTCTTTACAAATGTATTTTCGCTAATGACTTTAGCTCTTTAGTAGCTATGATGATAAATCGAAATTTATTATTTTATCACATGACAAGAAATATCCAATCGATTGCTCTGTCTCATGTATGTATTTATTATTTATATTTTTAGGTTTGGTTCCAAAACAGAAGAATGAAAGACAAGAGGCAAAGAATGGCAATGACATGGCCATATGGTATCCCTCCAGATCCACAAGTATATGCTTATCTTGCCGCAGCCGCTGCTACATATCCATATGCTTTGCCTAATCCAGCCGCATATCCATATCCAAGCATTGGTCTACCAGGACTTCAGTCATCAACAGCATCCGCTTTCACGCCATTTTCAACACCTAGCCCACTTCATCCAAGACTGGACGTCTTACAGACGATGAGTACAATGAACACAACTCCATTACACAGACCCCCGGTCAGTCCGTTACAGACCTCACCAGTTACAACAATAGAATCATCACCAACATTATCAACATCACCTGTAGCCGGAAGTATATCTAGCTTGCATCAAACCGCCAGTACGACTAGTTTCCATCACCCCAAAATGCATTTACCTTGGTTAGATCACGTTAACAATAACAGCCCACCTAGCAGCAGCAGTAGTAGTGTTTGTGGAGCCGCTTCAGGAAAACCTTGCACGTGTCATGTTACGTCATCAATTGGTCTCTCACATGGACTTCCACACACATACCCCACAACATCGTTGCCAGGACTTTTCCCATCTCCATTGCTTACAACGTCACATCCTCTTCTTCATCACAGACCGGAAGTTGATAGATCATGATGAGTGCTAGAAAAAAAAATATATATATATGAACAATACTTGTGTGCGCGTGGGTGTATGTGAAGAATGGATGAAAAAAATATGTGCATGATTTTGTTATGATTTGTGAAAATTTTAAAAAGTCTGACATTATTTTGATATCCGGGGTTTATTAATCCCTGTTTCGTAAATCCATGTAGATATAACTATTATCATTGTCATAAAGTATGGTGAACCATTCATGACATAGTTTGCAGCAAGACACAAAACAGTGTACATATATCTATTATTATTATTGTTGTTAAAATATTTATATTCACATTCCAAATTGTTTAAAATTTTTAATAACATATGAATAAAAAATATTTAAAAATTATATAATTTTTTTTGTATTCTTTGACTCAATTATTGGCAATTAATCATTGGTATTGAAAATTGTAGCTGAATAGTGTACAAGAGCTTGGCAATAGTTTGAGCTTAGGAAAAAAAAACGAACAAGACGCATCAAAACGAACAGAATAAAAATCGAGACTCAAGAAAATTTTATAGCGGCCCTATTGATTATTGGAAGCCTAAATTTGGATGAGCTGTCATATAATAAATTTTTTAATTGCCTGACTGAAATATTCAGAAATTGAAAGTATGACAACTTTGGAATATTTGATTCAGAAAATTTTCAAAAATTATAAAATTAGAGGGCATCTGCCTTATTGATAAAATAACACCCAGTGATGTACTAATTTTAATGGGGTGCTACAGTACATGTATGTGATACAACTGTTAAAACAATTCTCACTCTTGGATGAACCTCTTGTCTAACCCCTAAACAGGATTGGTTGGGTGGAAAAAGTATAATTCATGAGTTTTTCATACTTGAATTTGCTGTTGAATAACATGTACCTACCAATAGCTATAACTAAGGAAAACAACGACGTACAATAAGACTACTGATGATAAAAAACTTTTGAAAAATTTTGAACTGGCACTGGACGTTTCTTGATAACACAAGTGGTTCACCAGGCTCAATCCCACACTCGGTTAAAGAACCGGGATAAAAGCTAAAGGAATCACTTTATAAAACGTCTTTTAATAACAAAGCTTGTTTTTGTACGAGTAATGTATTGGTTACCGAGTCGATATTTAGATACCAACATGCGTCCGATTTATAATAAAAGCATATCAAGTGATCTGAAACATTTAGACAGGTGTATAGTAGGTCCATTAGACGTTACATATTAAACATGTTCTGTAAAAACATGGAGTCTAATTATCACGTTTCTTAAGATTTTTTTTTTTTTTTTTTTTTTTGGGGGGGGGGGTGTTGTAATTTCGTATGGGGTTTCTGATACATGTTCACGGGTCAGTGTATCAGTATATCCAATAAAAATTCTCAAAGAAGGAAAATAATTTCACGTTATGAAGGAGTTTTTGGTACTTGTTCTTAACAGTGGCAATATATATATATATATATATATATATATATATATATATATATATATATATATATATATATATATATATATATATATATATATATATATAAGTTCTGTAAGATGTCTTTCTGCTGCATGTCTCGTAATCGATTTAATATTTAATGGTTACATATTACCATTGTAAAATCAAATGGTGCCATCAGTGACTTAAAACTACGAACACCTATGTCTAAAACCACCGCCCACGCGATGAACGGATGTATCACAAGGCCTTGCAACAATAAACTCTAAGTTATTTTGTTACACAGTGCATTCAGTCGATACGATAAATTGGCGATGCTTTGTCAGTCCAATAAAGACCCTGGTTGAGATGTCGCAATGATGCACTGCTAGATGTCAGCTGTATTTATCATTAAGTTTAGATAATTATTTCACATCTAATGCAATCAGATGACATGTTTGATTTATTTTCATATTTATTTTATTTATTAATGTCATAATAATTATATTTTTTGCATTTTAAAAAGTGAACAGCAATAAAATAGTTATTGAATTCTGATATGTTCCCATCCTAGTATCGATAATAATGGTACATATATGAATATTTAATATGCAATAGCCACGGTGTACCTGGCGCATACCTCTATAGTTTAATATTTCAATGGACTATTTTTTTTTATTCCCGAAAATCATTATTATATCTGTTTCCGCTGTAACGTCTATCCATGCAACGTGTTTTTTTAATCACAAAATCAGTGCGAACGAATGATCGGCCTAAATGTTCATTACTGACAAAAAATGCAACTTTTTTATAAGAAAAAAAATTCAGCGAGGCGTTTTCATACATTAAGTTGAATTTATTTTTAGTAGCAGATCTAAGCGATAACTGCGAAATTATCACGAGGCACATTAACTAGAGCGATAAATGATATTTCCCTTGATTTAAAATATGAACTGTAGAAAGCTTGCACTTTTTTATCAAAAATATTTTTAAAAGACCATTGGTAATATTTTCAAGATTGCCTTTTTAAAAATGTCAACCTTAAAAATTCAAATTAATTTTTTTTCAGAATACTGTAATGTTTAATGTTAATATATATTTATATATTTTTAAAAGCTTTGTTTTTGAAGTCCACTCAAATTATAAAGCCATCAGGGCAATCATCAAAAGTCCAATGCGCGCTAAATATAGTAATATATACATGTATTCCTATTTGTTGATGGAAACGCAAGTTGATGATGATATTCAATACTGTTTCTTGTGTACTTGTCAGAAAAAAAACAATAAGACAACTTTAGTGAAAGATGTAAATAATACTTGTGTCATATACCACTTTTTGAATTTAATCATAAAAATACATTCAAAAAGTGGTATATGACAATATTTTTCACTTTTTGAATGTATTTTTATGATTAAATTCAAAATTTGGTATATGACACTTGTCTATATTTGAATTTTTATTAATTTTTGCATTTAAAAGTAACACATAACATTTCTGTATGTGCTTTTTCTTTAAAATCTTATATCGTGTTTTGTACCTTACTTATTGTTCCTTGTATTTCAATGTTCAGGCTGTTGCCATGATAATGTTATTCAGCTACACAATTGTTTTTAATTTTAAATTAACAAAACATCTAAAATGTATCAAAGACAAGCTATTTCCCCATAAATACGATACATGAATGTATAAGCCGATTTTATTGTCAAATCTTCAAATATCTTGATGAAAAAATCGAACAAATCTATAATCAAAACGGCCATAATCATTTGAATGTTTTGCAAAGTCATCCATTATAACTAATAAATGCTTTACGAGTCTAGCTTCCCGGCACCAGAAGTATCCTTTTAACTTAGTTAAAAGAGTTCGATTTAATATATTTTATGTATAAAGGTAATAATGATAGTTATTCTTAAAAAAGGTTTCCAACATCTTTTTAAAGATTTACAACATTTTAGTCATAGGTCATTTAATGACTATTATGAAGATAATTTAACTTAAATCATGCGATTCATGTTAAACTTATCGGTATGAACTTTTTTGAAGAAAGTGAAACTGTTAAAAGTACGGTTACCTCAAGCGTAAACGGGATATATTATTTTTGTGCTTACTCGAGTATATCATTAGTCTTAAGTGCGCATTAGGAAACATTAACATTTTTTCTAGAAAAAAATTGAAAGCGCATTTAAAAAGGGTGTGAATTTGGTGTTAATAAATAAAATCTTTGATAATCTTAATGTAAATAAATAGAATTTCCTATGAGAAATCAAGAGAAAGGTATGTCTCACATGCCGAATAAACATGACTAATATATATATATATAAACTGTTTTTACAAATGTCTTAAAATGCATGTGCGTTTTGAATATGTATGATTTCCGTAATGCCGTATACTGTATACTTACAAAATAGAACATATCAAAATTACCAATACATCTATGTCTAAATGAATAATATATATTTTACGTTAAGGATTAAAATTAATTCCAATTAATTTTTTTTTATTAAAGGGAAATTGGTTGTTAAAGAAGCTGGATTTTGAGGGACCCTACCCTGTAATAAAACCACATTACTGGACTTTTACTTCAGTGTCCGTTCCACTATCAAGAATTTCATAATCAGTGGTTCCAATATGTTTGTGTTCTTTCTCACATTTGCTTGTATTGTGTCGGGTTCTTCATTTCCATGGCTGTTGGTACGTTTCAATCTGGTTTTTCCTTTTTCTTTCTTGTTCTTTTCTTTCTTTCTTTCTTATTAATTTATTTATTTTTTATTTTTTTAAAAAAAACATAAATTAAAAAAGATTTAAACAAGAAATTAAAAAAAAATACAGTGAAACAAAGTAGTAATGGCAAAGTAACCACTGAGTCTTGTCATATTATATCTTTTAAATTTTTCTGAATGAGATAGTAGAAAAAATTAAAATATGACACTTGTCTTTAATCATATATTTTGTACCCTTATATGAACATAATTTGAGGCCGGAGAACCGACATCGTTGTCCGTCAGTTACGGCAAATAATTATTTGTTTTGTAATTTCATGTAGTTTTTACCATGCCTTATTCAGTTTTACATTTGTGTTGGTCACATGACACAACAAGACTTAAAGATTTTGTTGTTGTTACAACATGTACTATGTAAATAATGAACACATGAACTGAACGAAAGAACAATCATACGGTAGACAGACAGATAGGCAGATAAACAAACAAACAAATAAAAAACCCAAACAAACCAACCAACCAACCAACCAACCAACCAACCAAGAAAACAAAAAAAAAAATAAATAAATAAATAAAAATAAATAAATAAATAAATAAATAAACAAACAAACAGGACATGGCAATGTTTTACATGTATTGAAACATTATGTATATAAAACTCTGAAATTGGACGGTCATTTGGTTAATCATAAAATAAATACAAAAATTAACATGAATAAATTTCATATATAATGGGTTTGGGAAACAATATTGCACTGTATGACTATCTATGGTGTCTTAAAATACTGAAAACCTAGCTGTTAGGGTGAATATTTTGCAAGTTAATCAGAGTGTAGCGATAGAGACTGCTTCAGCGTATGTTTGTTGGAGATGGAATAACATGTTCAAGAGGAATATAGCGATACATCGTTGTACATATCAGCTTCAAAACTTAAAAAAATTGACTCTTGATAAGACCCAAGTCTCAAGTTTTTCATTTACTTTTTACTTTTTTAAAAACATAAAAATAACATAGAAACAGAATTTGGAGATCTCAATGATCGGTGACAGAACTTGAAACAGCAGAAATCTCAGGAAAAATGTCAACATGTTTAGCGACATTTAGCGTCTTCTTTGGCTAATACGTGCGAGTATAGAAGTAACAATTTACGTCTCAGTTCGTCTCGCACTTACAGGGCGGAATTGGAATCCTGGTGGTTAGAAGCACTGCGAAACTCAAGCCATTCAGCTATCGACGACTACGACTTTCGTAAAATTAACTATAAGCTATTTAAAACCGTTAGCAATGTGTTAGCCCTTTTCAGTCTTGTGAAATAAAGCATTTAAAACAGACACGTGGAATTAAAAGCTTTTACAAAATGAAAGAATGATATCAGTTACATCTTTATATGCACTAATTTGACCTCTTTATTGGCATATTTATGAAGTAACGTTATCTCTAATTTCTATTATAATTAGTTTCAATCAATAGGCGTCGTAAAATTAATGCATGTCTCTATCTTTGTGAAAACATAAAGAATGTGTAAATATCGTTTCATTGCTTTTATCAAAGAAATAGAGAAATTGACAGCAATTACTAGAAATGGCTTTTGTCAGTCTTTCAGCGAATAAAAGTGTATATGCATTTATTGCATGCAAAAGAATACTGTTAACTTTAGAAGATTAACTGATTCTCGATTAAGATAATCTGATACAGATTAAACAAGATTAAATGATTTAAACATTCATTTTTTTAGCAACAGTTTAAACCATCGATGACATAGCTTAAGCAAGAATAAATCGTTGGTAACAAGAATATATTATTCATTTCAGAATATGTGGAATGATTTTCTAAACTCGCAATGGTTGTGTGGTTGGTGTTTAACGCCGCATCGGTAAGTTTTAAGTCATTTGCGACGGGAGAAAACTTATTATTCCCTATGAATTAATTTAAGAAGATGTCCGTGCATGCCTGAGATGACAAAAGTGTTTTATGGTCTGCTTTGCTTTGCCAGCGAGTACCAAGGCCGTTTATGTTTTTGTTAAGGTGCTAGCTCAACGAGACAGTATGTCGTAGATAAGTATGAAAATTCCCGGGTAAAATTACTTTGTCACCGATGAACCCCTTGATATACCTATTACTGAGCGCCACTGTAGCATTTTGGTTTAAAATGTTACACGAACAGCCAGCAATGATAATGATACAAGTTGCTCTGAAAGAGGATAATTTTATGTTTTAACAACAAATATTCTTTGTTGTCGTTTTGTTTTTGAACATTGAAAATTACATTAAAATGATTCCCTGTAGACCTAAAGGCTTAATAGGCTTAAGAATCCTCACTGTCCTAAACGCAATGAAAACATCAAAAATTCTTCAGTTGATTTCAAGATGGTATCATCCCGATAAAAGTGAAATGTTCTCGACTGAGATGTAAACACCACATTTTAAACGAACTTTATCTAAAATAAAACATAAATAAACAGAGCAACAGAACAATCAAATTTAGCACTTAATAGAATTGGTTGGAATAAAACGCTTTATAAGATTAAGTATAAAAATCATTATATATATATATATGTATATAGATCTATGATAAACCGATTATAGTGACTCAACAGATAAAATTCATTTTACGAAATTTGAATCCAGACATTTTACATTACTGCTTAAATTGACAATAATCAGCAATTTCCACCCAGTAACATCGTAGTTTCGTGACCTATACCCAAGGACGAGTTTGCATTTATCATTTTAATTTGACAGAATTCGATTAACATGTATTATTATCATTACGCATCAAGACTGAAGCAATTCGGGTTAATAGGCGAGACCAGACGGGGTCCCCGTTTGACACATTGCTCAAATGGTTTCATAATGTAGTGCTGAAACCGAGATATGGTTATCTTCCGGTTAATTTAACATGTTATTACAGTGATTGTATTTAAGATATTTAAGAAGACGGATTAAACTATTTAAAGAAACTCTTTCCGCCTTTTATTATTGTTTAGTTAATAGTAACATGCGCTAACTGATTTGTCTTAATTTAACAGCCCAGAAATCATGGGGTTGGATTTCTTGGCGTTTTACATTAGTGGTATTTTTGAAATAAAAGGGATTATTACATAGTAAAAAGTGTTTTTTCTGAGTATTTATAGGGATTATCCATTAAAAACAATTCGATACCCTAAACACAGTTTAAAATTGATGTATGTGCATTTCAAAACAATGACACCCGTTCTTGATTCATGTACTGTATTTGGTAAGCAGTTGTAAAAAGTTGCAAATTTGACATGGCTATTTGACCCTTATCTACACTTTTTTTATTTCAATCAAAATGTTCGATTTGGGGAAATATGACTTATCGAAGGACAAAAGGACAAATTATTAGTTTTTGCACAAATAAATTAGAATGTAATTCAAATAAAGCAAAACAAGCCAGCATTTCGGTGTTTAAATGAGGTCAATTAACCCGATGAAACTGTCAAAACTGTCAAAGTAAACATGTTTGAAGATATTAGTAATGGTTTCGTGATATGTCTTCATTATGTTAAAATTGTATCGTTTTTACATCAGACTGTTTTAACCAAAGTTGCACAATTGTGAAAGGAAGATATTAACCCTCATCAATACGGGTCAGCGCATGTGCAATACGAGATAACGCTTTTAACGAGGTTCTTCGAGACCTCAAGACCTTTTTATCGTGATTTTTATTTTTGGTCTCTAAATTTTTTTAAAAAGGAACTACCTATGAAAAAATCATTCATGTGTCAACGAATCGAAAATATTTCTAGAAATATTTGCACTTTAATGCACTTTTATGTTTCCATGGATACTCCGGTTTCCTGCACTAAATACTTCATGAAATATGTGGGATTCTCCTGCCTCGGGTGTGAAACTTTATTGCCCCAATTAAACCCTATTTTTAAAAAAACCCGAAGCTTTTTAAAAACAAAAGCTTTTACATTACACGCATTGTAGATGGTATCGGTTTCTACCCAATCAACAAATGTTGCATCGATTATGCCATATTGCGATCAAAAGAAGTAAGCAAATTTTATCTTTTGGTTACTTTTAAAAATCCGTTTCGTAAATAACGGCTTTTTTAAAGATCATTTTATGAATTTTGGTGTGAATTACTTTGAAAGAGAATACATTGTATATGGAAATTTATTTGAGTAACATATTTCAAAAAACTTTTTGGTAAGAAAGAGCTCTGTTTTCCCGATCTTCAACTGCCAAATGCTTACCACAATAATTTTTGAAAGCGTTTATGAATACTTAGTATTCGGAAAGGTTTATCCTTTTTTCACTGAATGGAAAAATTATTTCAATTTTTGTGGACATTTTTTTTTCGAAATATATAATTATTCTTTAAATTAAGAGGTATGAACTGTCTATTCTGGGAAAGGTTTTTAGAATCATCCCACAAATTCTTACAGACTCAAAATTATCATTGCTCTAGATTTATTGATATAGCTTTCTGTTTTTCCAGATTGTGTGCGCTTGTCAATCAGGATAGTTCAAACTGCTTAGTTTCTTACTGCTTTTCTCTCATTCTATACAGGCTTGTGCTTAAACCAAGAACCCTTAAAGCTGTTAGTCATTTTTCCGTCTCAAGTTTGACATTTGTTTTTGTAAAAATGAATAAAAAATGAACCAAAATTTTTAGTACAATTGTGTGACTGAAGTTAAAA
>CM056609.1:23035947-23143447 GCA_029721355.1 Tegillarca granosa | reverse complement strand
TGGGATGATTTTTTCCTTAAAAATAGCAAATTATACATTTGCATTACTTTTTTCTCACAATTAAATCGCAGCACTCCCGTTTCCGTTGGTTAAAAAAGGAAAACCAATTTCCATACGATTATTAGGTCTTTGATCATTTCTAAAATGTGTTAAAATAAATTTTATTTCTTTTACAGTACCGTGATGACATAAATGCTCTAATTTCTCTAGATACCTAATATAGAGGCTAAATGGGACATTGTTGTTTTTGAGAAAAACTCTCGGAAACAAGCTGTTAATAATAAAGTATTCAAAATAACCTTTCACATTTGTAATTCATTTCTGATATTACCAATATTTTTGAAGCATAAAATTGAAAAAATGTCATAAGCTGGATTTATTAAGGTGAGGTACCCCCATTCGGATCCTGTGGTGTTCATCGTTTGCAATCATTTTCTATTAAATTTGGAAATAAAATTTCACTTATTCCCGACCTCCCCTGGGGTCTAAGATTGAACATTTGATGATTATCGCAAATGTCCGAGAAGAAATGACCATAAACAACTATTTAACAAATTATTAGCTAAAGTATGATCTACTCGCCTTTGACCTAACGCCGAAAAATCATTAGCGTATTCTTCTGACAATAGTCAAATAAATTGACCCACACACCAACGGTAACCATGTAATTAAAACGTTTTTAAAGCAAATGATTTAACGGTCAGTCGCTGAAAGGTTTTTGGAAATGTATTTAAGCCATTAATGAATACAAATCGCATAAAACAGCAATAAAGATACTTTTATTGGCGAAATTACGCAAATTTTGTGGGGCAATCATGATTTTAGATAAGAGAGATGTGTTAACTGTGGGCGATCTGTTTTTGTACCGTCCGGTCCCATTGGTCAGTTTGACCTGCTTCAAATACCAAAGTGTTTAGTACTAGGGAAATAAAAGCACAAATGAAACCATTAAAAAGAATTGCCCGTACAATAGATATTTCGAATGTATAGGTTTTTAAATGCGAACAGTTAAGATTCAATCACTTTTATAGTACCGTCTTCAAAGTCCCCGATTATACATTTTAATGGATCTGTTAAATATTTTGTCAGGGTAATTTTAGAGAAAGTTTGGACAGTAATTTCCAAAAAACAGCTTCGCACGTTTTGTTATTAAGAGAATTATAACTATAATTCTTTTCTCATCTTGTTTAGAATTACAATCATCGCCCTGTTGTTCTCATGTTTTTAAATTGGACAATATACATTTTTGAAAAAAAATCATTAATTCATGATGATTAAGGGTTTCTACAGATCAATTTTACCCGTAACATTTCTCAGAAACTAGAATATTCTTCTTATCTAGGTATTTAAATTTTAATAGTTTATTGGATTTTATTACATGACAATATTATCGCAAAAAGTGATAATAACTCGTAATAAAATGACTTTATTCAAAGAATTTGTGATTTAAATTCCGGCATGAATTTCCACTCAAGCGTTATTAAACCGCGGGTTTCGCCGATGAAAATGTTTTATCTGTTTCAACAGTAGACTTAGTAGAAACGGTTTGCTGATTTTAATAATAATAATAATAATAATAATAATAATAATAATAATAATAATAATAATAATAATGAAAATAAAAATCATCACATGACAACGGATTTTTGTAATGTCACACGATATCGAACTACTAGCTTTAATATAATATTAATATAATTTTATTTATGGTTTAATTTTTGGTATAACCTTGAAAAAGCAATGTTTTGTGTACAATGTCAAGGTCGTGTTTACAGGTACGTACTAATGACGTAATGGGTACAGGAAATTTGTTTATATGAAAAAGAAAAACGGGATGTCATATTTCTCTGTAAATTTTACCTAAAAATTAATAATTACAAACTTCACGTTGTTACACGATTTAGAGCAATTTCATTGGTCGTTTCCTGTCAAATGACGTTGTTATTTTCCAATAACAACGTTTTCTACCGGAACTACTTTCGACCAGTTTCGGGGATTACCCATCTTATTTATTTATTTTTAAATTGTAAACAAATGGGAATGACTTCGAGATCGGCAAATATTCCACCTAGAAACATTTAAATACTTCAATATTTTTAGATTAAAATTTTGCAAAAATTTTTCAATTTGACATATTCTGATTTTTTTCACCAAAATATTCAAGACTATATTAAATATTTATTTATTTATGAAATATTTTTATCTCTGTAATCAAAGCGCGGAGAATTCCTTTTGTACAACCCTTAAAATCCAAAGTCAAAATAAATTTTGTCACACACCTCAACCAATTTCTTAACGCGGGTTTCCGAATTCATGAAAAAAAAAATAAAAAAATATATATATCAAAAATTATAGGATAATTAAAGTTAGGTACTGCACATCGCCCGAGAGCCACAGCCATATCTATGCTGAGTGATACTGAATTTCAGTTACGCCATAACATGCTTATGTCAGGCCACAGAAACAAGGCCTCAATTTACAGCTATTGTAGGGACTGTTCTGTTCACAGAAGAAACATATCAGTGATACCTTCTCGGGTAACGTCCAATTTAATGACCCCTACCGCTTTTTTTACCTCCAAGTCTCTGATCAGCCATTACAGTACAGCCACCACCGATGTCATCATTAAACGAAATCCCTTTGTCTCACTCTCAGCCCATAGTTGGCTTAAAAAGGTTTCAAGCAAGAAAACATAAATTCCATTTCATTAGTTGGTTCCACGGTTTTTTAAACAATGTTCATTCAGTTTATTTTGTTATGGGAAACGTCAACCTGTAAGTTGACATGCGTGTCCTACAAACGTATGATAGTCGTACGTTGTTGTTGGTAAATGTGTTGTCACGAGACATAATATAGTACCTTTTTTCTAAAAGGATTTAATTGTAATATCATTTATATGTTGACTAAAATTTAAAAGAAAATGAATAAAAAGATATCGATTTAAAATCTTTTTCAGTTTTTTACAAGACATTTTATCGTCTTTTTAAGGTGACATATAATGTATTATTACGCCACGACGTTGTAACATTGATTTTCGGAAAATCAGCTCATCAGTTCAGAATTGTAGGTCAGCTTAAAAACTGTTTAATTTCGGGTTTGTAATTATAAGAATTGAATTTCACTTTGTACGTTGTTATCGGGCTGCAACAACGTGAAAATTATTACAAATTATGCGTAAAACCGCTTCGCTACGCTACGCAGTAATAATTTTCACGTTGTTACACCCCGATAACAACGTAAAAAGTGAAATCCAATTCTTAAATAATAGCTTTATATTACAACGAATAGAATTTTTGATTTCAAAGGGAACTTGGGGTTTTAAAAAACGAGAACGAGAAATACTTGTCAAATATTTTTCTTGGTTGCTAAGCGACGTAAAAAATTCCACCTGGAGTTTCTTTTGAAGTAACATTTCTTACTAAATTTCATTCCATGGCGTTTTAATGAATGTTTTGTAAATCCCTTTCATAACAAAAATATCTATTTAAGAGCACAAATACTTTCTAAAAACGACAGTAAACTATTTAGCTCAGTAAAAGAATAATCTGGAATCATTAGTATGCATGGACACAAATATCGTAATTAATTATTTAAAGTTAAAATTGTAGACTCTAATTCAAATAGTCGTATCCTAATCATTAAGCCATTTTGCTATGCTTTGATCTTAACGGAAAAATTAGTAAATACTTTTGACCAATCTATGGCCTCAATGATCGACTTAATTCAATTACCATTTTCTTTCACTCTATCCATTTTATTTGCATATCAAATAAGAATCCAAAAAGATCAAACAAAATGCCAAATTGTTTTATTGTCGAAGAACCATAGGTTCCTTGGTCTTCTTTACAATATTCTGAAGTAAAATCGGGTGAAGTGAAATGGATTACGGTATATTGGGTTGGATGAATGAATGGTGTTTACGCCCCAGTTATTGTTCTCCGCTTATATCGAGCCGGTCAGTTCTGGCATGGTGGAGGAAACCAAAATACCCGGAGAAAACCATCAATCTTTGGCAAGGGAAGTGACTTTCTCAAGTTAGGATCTGCACGAGTAGCATTGGAACCTAGACGATAAGTAGTACTTTGAGCATTGATTACAGAAAATTTAAGTATATTTTCATGCCGACAAGATTTTTTTCGCTGATATTGAAGCGGTCACTTCTGGTATCGGGAAGATACAGAACTATCTTTCGGTGTATTTCATGGTGGTGGTGGTGACATGTGTTAATGAATATTGGTGCGGCCCATAAGCGCCATATAATATTATCACTTATTTATTTGCATTAAGTATCAACAACTTATAGCAGTTTTACAAAATAAACATAGGAAGGATAGCGGCAGAATACAATTATTATAAATAAATAAATAAATAAATAAATAAATAAATAAATAAATAAATAAATAAATAAACTTTAATAAAAAAATACAATTGAAAAGTGATATATAACAATGATATTATGTAAAAAAAAAATGAAAAAAGATTGATATTTTGCAGATGTACATTTTTTAAATTTGGATTTTAGAAAAATTCTTTATTTCAGATTTAAGCACTAACTACAAATCATAGGAATTCTAATCAGGTCATAATTAATTTCATAAAATAATTATGACGTATTTAATTTTTGACAGAAATACAAGAAATCATTGTACTAAAATGTTTCTGGAAAAAATAAAATATTTGCTAAATGAACATTAATTACCGATTATATAGTTTTAATCCGCGATTGTCTTCCGCCAAATTGAATCTGGGAAAATAAAAACCATTCATGGACGCCTTTTCAAAAATGAACAAATTGTACATATTTTAATATTTTTATAAAAACTCATGCAATCGGAAATTATAACGGGATTTTATATTTAAATTACAAGCAGATTAACAAATATTCCGTGTTTTCTTCATTGTTGGGGGTTTCACGCCTTTCTGGAGACGTATTTGGGTATGCTTGACCTTTGTCTAAAAATTTCAGCCCAATTACTCCCACTTATCAAAATGATATTTTTCAAAGCGAAAACGATATATAGAAAACGGTTCGATGATCCGGAAATTAATTGACACGAAGTTTAATGGGCAGGTTATGTTTTTAATTAATCTGTGGTTAATTTTGAACAATTTGGGGGTTAATGACACTTAACATAAAATTTGACACAGAAAATTATATTATTTCATATCTATTTATTTGCTCTGGTTTTGAATTGCATGAATTGACCTAGTTTCTAGGCGGCAAATTATCGCTTCCGTTTTTCCACGCGTGTTTCATTATTAAATTTCAAACGGTAAAAATTTTAATAGTTTTTGAAATATTATTTCATTGTTATACTTTTAACGCCTACTTCATGATTAAGCATAAATTATTCTGATAACATTCAAACAAAACAATAAATTGTTTTATACAAAAATTTGATATTTCGGTCAATTAAATAAGAAAAATTAATTTTGACCTAGTTAAATACATGTACTTTTGAATATGTAAAAATTTCATTGAAAAAAAAAAAAAAAATGCCAACGGAAAGTAGTAAATTCAGGGGTCTTACGGGTCCCAATGTCAGTTCTTTTTCTAGGTTCCTTTCTCGATTTAGTCGGATTCGATTTCAGACCCCAGTTTCAAATTATTACTTAACTAAGTTTTTTCTAAACTTTAATAAATTTTGGCAATCTTTTTTTTGAATTACAAATAAACATTTGTGATAAAACTATAAATACAGATGTTACAAGCTTGAATTGATCTTCAAAATGACACCTTAAATTCCTAAATATATAAAGAATTAACTTTATCATATCAAAATTTTAAATTTGCCAAATTTAAGTTTAGAAAAATCTTAGTTAAGGAACGATTGTGAAACTGAGGAAAGTTATTTTTTATTATTATTATTTTTTTTTTTAGTTTGCCAGTTGGCTTAGCGAAGATGGTTTTTCTGGGATCTCGATTATCCCCGGCTCACCACCCCGGAAATGACGACTCTGATCTAAGCAAAAATATATATATATTGGACAGTAAAGAAAGTTACCCCACTCCACTCTACAAAATGAAATAAAACAGAGACAAAATAAAATCAGAGAAAATGGGTAATTTAAGTACGTACGTACTCAGTCATCGTAAATATAGAAAGATTTTTATTGGTAGTCCATAAAGTTCTGAACGCAGTTATGAAAAAATGAATGTCTTAATATTGTTCTGTTATGTGCTGAAATTTTAAAAATATAAATTAAATTATTTGTATTTTTCAAAAAAAAAAAAAAAAAAAATTCAAATTTAGACGATTGAGAATGTAAATTATAAATGAAACAATATGATTCAAGAAATTGGTATTGTACAGGCATTTTTTTAATTGATAAGCACGATCTCTAATTTGAAATTTATTACCGAAATTTTTAACAGACAATTAATTTGTTGAGATGGAATGGATTTATTATACCAAGTTTTTTCTTAAGATGGTGTAGTTCCACGATGGTCAAATTTGTTAAGTTTCACAAATGGTGCAGCCTTTCCTTTGTCAAATAGATGACAATGAAATATGTGTCTGGGTAATCTGTTACGTTACCACTGGTAACATTGTAATGTAATATACATTTCAGTAACAAGTAATACCTGATAAATTTGTTTTAGCGGGTGTGGTCATTCGTGATATGATGTGTGATGATGACATCTGATGTCGCTAGTTAGAAGGATATTAAATAGTAATAAAACAAATTGATTTTGACACTAAAATACAGACGCTTTATTGTTATCATGAACCCAGACAAATAAGTGCACGTTTGTCGTGTTAGTAAGAAACTCTTGATCAACGTATCGAGATCTTTTTTCCAAGAGAGAGAGAGAGAGAGAGAGAGAGAGAGAGAGAGAGAGAGAGAGAGAGAGAGAGAGAGACTCTTCAAGTCTTTTCTACTTATCTTCCAAGAAAGAGAGTAATTTTTGTGTGCACAATTTGTATGACACAATTTTTCACATTTGTAACAAACTTCCATGTTTTAATTTCCTGAAAAATACATAATCGATGCGCTTATATGCAACAACTTTCCAAAACGGGTAATATTTATTTCTTTGAAGGAGTTTGAATAGAATAATTACATTTGACCTAAAGAAGCGATATTTAAATCCGTTTTAAATGTCTCTGTCTAAATTTAAACTAACAATCGTTAATTGTTTCAATATTTTTATTTACAAATCATTTATGAAACAAATAAAGAAAGATTAATATATATGAAATGTACTTAATTTTATTCAATATATTTCCGACGTTTAAACTGGGGAAAAATAAGAAGCATTTCTTGCATATGTTATTTTATTAAAGCTTTCGGGTCGCTGATTTGTCACATTTTGTTCTGGCAAAAGAAGGCAGGGTCATATCGCGATAACTGAACAGTTTCAATAAATTTAATAATTACAATCAAGAACTCGTTTGGAAAGGGCATTGGTCTTATTTTGTGTCTAATATATTCAAACGTATTGGCTGAACACGCATGTTTTGAACTGAGCGTTATTCGTGCAAAAACAAAATTAAGTTGCAACATTTTGCACGCGATTAGACCGGGTTTCCTTGTCCTCATTTTGCTTGAGATGACATGGAGCACATTAACATTATATTTCTATAAGTATGAATTATGTGTCTAGATCAGGGAACTGGGTTTGTAACCCTGACTTCCGCCCATTAATCTGATCATCCAGACGTTTGTCAGCAACATTATTGACAATCATATGATAAATATTCTATATCATTATGAATTACATATTTGTAATAAGAAAACCAAATTGATTTTGACATCTTTCATTTATGTATCCATATTAGCACATTTATTAACACCTAGACGCGTATTTCCATAATTTTTCAAAATAGACTTAGTTTGCAAGGTTAAATATTTCTGGTGTGCCTATGGAAAGAAAAATTGCGTGAAATAAAATTGCCTTACTACTAATAATAATTCCTGGTGTTTTTTCTTTTAAGTGAAATGAATATATTTTGTACCAATACATTTTAAGAACAGGTTATGTTTTATCCCTAATTTATTTATTTTATACAAAAAATTAAAAGTAACCGTTACTTTATACTTTTCTGTTGTTATAAAAATAATTTGTTAAGAATGCTTTTCAAAAATTACTTGTTTAAAAAGAAAAATATAGAACATCCAAAATCATCATATCAAATTTAAAGTATTTTCTAAAAAGTGAATGATGAGAAAGACAGTTCTCTTCTACATTCTATCTTAACAAACCCTGTGGTTATCATTTTAGAAAGAATTACAACAAAACAAAACTTTGTTTTTACATCAAAAACATCCCATTCTACTGCTGGTAAAATTGTACCTTTTTTACATTACGTTTTACTTTTTTTTATTACTCTAATAATTGTGTTGTCATTTGATTCAATACATCATGAAATACAAATGTAATAGGAGACTCGGTGGTCAAGAGGCCTACAACTGCGCGTTTTCTGATCACAACTTCCTTCTACTCCAAGTTTCGATCAC
Source organism: Tegillarca granosa (assembly GCA_029721355.1). Lineage (NCBI taxonomy): Eukaryota > Metazoa > Mollusca > Bivalvia > Arcoida > Arcidae > Tegillarca > Tegillarca granosa. The sequence goes on along the minus strand of CM056609.1, from coordinate 23,134,984 downwards.
ATTTGGGTTTATCCTATGTGTAAAAGTTTGTCAGTTGGATTTTCAAAAGGTCTTTTCATGGCTTTCTACGGCTTCTCCGGTTTTTTAACGGTCATGTGCTACTTTTGAATGCAATTCAAAATAAGCAAATTGCATCCAAAAGTAGCATATGATACAACCATCACCGAACTTACCACCTCTAAATAACTGAGTTGTGGAGACTTAACTAGCGTAAAATATTTCTACTTCACTACATTTTATTCCACTTCTATGCTAGTAATACAACTTATGCTCTGTAGTGTTGTTTTATGACGAAATACATTAATGTGGAGAAAAATGTTCTGTCTTTAGAGTGCATTTTCAAAGAAACGTATAATAGTAGTACTGTTATGTGCTAATCTATAATTTTTATGAAATAATGCAATTCAAAATAAGCACATGACTTATGTTGATTTTTGTTTGCATTATTTCATGAAAAATTCTAAAATAACACATGGCATTATGAATTGAATTATAAAGAATTTAATACTTAGTAAAACTGAGTAAATGTCCAAAAAAAAAAAAAACGTCCGGATTTCTGAAAAAAATGGAGACTTGAGCAATAAAAAATCAATTGAAATCGGATTCATAAGATTAATTCTGGTTTTTGATAGTAAATGTAACTCTTTTAAGCTGCAGTTAATTGTGTATTTCAAATAAATCTCATAATAGACTTTTTTTAGATAAATGAAGTCCATCTTCTTTACATTTACTCTCGTTAAAATTTTGAGGACTGAATTTAAGAATACAAAAAAAAAAAATAATAATAATAATAAAAAATAATAATAATAAAATAAAATAATAAAAAAAATAAATAAAATAAAATAATAATAAATAAATAAAATAAAATAATAATAATAATAAAAAAAAATAAATAAAAATAGAAATGGGGAGGGGTGTAAATATGTGTTGTTTCGTACCCTCTCTATGTTATGGAAAGATCTACGCACAAGAACAAAACATACATATGTGGTCGAGATGACATTGTCAGTTTAGATGTTTTTATGTTATCTAATTTTATCAGGATTGCACATAGGCATTTTTATTTACTTGTTGATTTATATATTTATTTACCTTTTTATATTGGCATGCATAAATATGTTTATATTTGTATATAAAAATTCTCAGCAAGGCCATTTCCTCAACATGTATTTGTTCTAGATTTGTCATATCATATTTTTTTTATTATTTCATTTTAGTCGTCAAATCATTATTATTATTATTATTATTTTTTTTTTTTTGATATTTCATTTAAAATATACGTAAATTTGTAATACGATAGAATCACCAAAGGACAATTTCTTAAAATGACCAGAATTGATAATTGTTCAACAATAACTATGAAATAACATCAGAAGTTGAACTTTACTCACATTTTAGACAACCTTTAAATGAAAATCCCCAGGAAAATCAACTCAAAAATATTTTTTTTACCAGCAATTGTATACTTAGTATTTTGTCTTTACAAAAATCCCTTATTATATGACAGTGTATATAAAAAAAGTTTAATGTTTACTGAGACCTGTTATGTATTAAATCTCAAGAAAGCGCAACATTTTGGTTGTATTTTTCCTGAAATAGGATAAATTAAATAATTTAAAATAAAAGATGTATTTCATGAAATTAAAAAAATAAATGTATTAATAGTATTTATTGTTATATTCCAGAATAGATATGTTGAAATATATTTAAAAAAAAAAGTTATTTCACAAAATTGTCGCGTGCTGATTTTGAATTTCTGTTAAAATAATGCATTCAAAATCAGCGCATGACAAAATTATAGATTTATATTGTTTAATTAATTTCTTTATTATTCCACTAGTTCTTTGATTTAACTTGTTTACACGTATTACAAAATTTTACAAAAATTAATTTATCAAAAATTATAAAATATTATCTCCTAGCTATTGATACAACAAAGAACTAATTTGAACAGTCATTTATCTAAATAGAAATCATGTCCAAATTTTCCATAACAAGCCTTCAAATTCTGGCATTTAATTTCTGTTTTTATCGTTTTTTAAATTGATTTTTAATCCCAGAAAATCCCTTTCCATCAATCATACATTGATATGTTATCCATATTGGACATTAAAAAGGTAATATGGCAAGGTGTTAATGTCAATTAAACAATGATAAATAAAAGACATAACTAACAATTCTATTGTTAGTTAATCCCTTCCCCTCGTGTCATACTTGACAATGTCAAGTTGTACAGGACATAAATCACTGCACAACCCGAAAACTCTCCCTGATTACGTCATCGGCGAAACCCAATGATATCGTCGAAGACATAGTCATTTGAGTTGATAACCAATCAGATTAATTGATACAAAAAGGTAATGACAGATCATTCACTTATGTAACATTATCATTAACATTAGTTTTTTGATAATGTTTAAGCCATAAATTTCAAAATTCAGACATATCTGATGAAAAATTTCTTAATTAGCGGAAAAGAAAATGATTTGACTTCAATGATAAATGAATATGTATTAAATTCTCTTGTCAAAGTTTTATGAATCTCTCTCTCTCTCTCTCTCTCTCTCTCTCTCTCTGATCACGAAAATTATGAAGTAATTGAAAAAAAAAATTGTTTTCATCTTTTCTCATCGGACGGAAGCCCAGTTAGCCATCGCCCGTTTTATCCGACTTTATTCATGATATAGACAGAAAGAATAATTAACAGCTTAACATAATTATCATTGTCGCAACTTTTGAGAGATACTCTGTGTCATGCACATAATTTCGAATATTTCTTTTGGAATAAATTAAAAATCTACACACGGCACAAGCAGTGTTATATATTGTTCATATGCACAAACATGCACTACCTCTGACTTTTCATTTTCAAAATAAAAACGTTTTACAGGCAAAAAACAAAACGTTGGTTTTCCGGTATAAAATGTTTCAAAATGCTGTAATCCACATACATGTATCTGTCACATCAGTGACCGTTTAAAAGTTTATATCTTTCAATTAAATAAACGCAAAAGATAATAAAAATCCTATAATTTATTTGTGACGAAATTAGAAGCCATTTCAGACTTATTATTCATTTATACTTTGGTTGCTTTGGTTATTTCATACTACGTATTTGCCACTGCGGTAGCTCAGTTGGTAGAGTGCTCGCTCCGTAAGTGGAAGGTCGTGGGTTCGAACCCCGGTCGGGTCTGACCCAAGACTTGAAAGTGGGTAGTGACTGTTCTTTCGCCAAGCACTCGGCATTACGAAATGAAAGTCACGGTTCTTTTGGATGGGAACTGAAAAAAACGAGGTCCAGTGTCATGGCAGGCACGGCACGATAAGAACCCTGCTGTATAATGTTCTCAGTGCAACACACAGGCTAATTTTCTGCACTTTCGCCTATAGCTGGCGACCTCTCGATATAAGTGACATATCCTTGACTGGGACGTTAAACACCATTACTCGACTCAAACTACGTATTTATAGGGTTTGAAATAAGACGTACCTGATCAGAATGATTGGATGACGTCTGTTTTTAAAGATCTCTTAAACAAGTTATAGTCAAACTTGGTATAGCCAAAAAAGGTTTTTTTTTTGTATTTTTTGTCATTTCTTATTCTGTTTAATTTACATGAAGTTAAACTTTTTCTAAATGCATTCGGTTTCTTCTACTGAAAAAAGGTAATATATCTATTCACGGAGGTAATGTTATTGTCAAATTGTTTGTCCAAATGAAATTTCAATTTTTAAATATTTAAGATATTAAAAATTGTGACGCAATTGATGTATTTTTTTAAGATAGTTAAGGAAATTGATTTGAGCACAACTAAAAAATCTCCTGGTTGACGGAACTCGGATTTCTCCCATTTTATTACGCAAAATTTATTATTTATCATAAAGCACTTTTTTAATTGTTAGAACCTATAGATAAAAAAGAATATATTTTTAAATAGCACTTTTTGATGGTATTAGTTGTAAAACTTAATGAAGTGTTTTATGATACTGTCACGTGCAGAATTTTGAAATTTTTCAAAAAGTAATATTCAAATTCTTGTCATGTGCAGAATTTTGAATATTTCTTTTTATAACAATTCAAAATTCCGAACATGTCAATACATGCAATACGAATTCCCATAGTTTGAGTAATCACGTTCAACCGCTTTATATGGGTGTATTCAGTCTTAACTTTGCAAAAGTGACACCGCTCAGCGAGATCTCTTGAGAGCAAGTTCATGTATTAAATGTCTCTCAGTATCTAACTGCAGTCCGCCACATATTTCAATCAACGTTTGACTTAAACATTGATTTACTGAATTAAATGAATTTAAAATTTCAAAAGTTCACTAATTTTTCTAAAATTTTAATGTCCCTATAAATCCCATTAAGGAGTTATCCGTATTAGTTAAATCAATTTGCCGTTGACATTTCAGCATTAATTTTTCAAAACCTTGGAATTCAGAAAACATTTCATTAATTCAAAACAAAAATAAAAGTAAATAAATCATGATGTTTATTTTCTCATATCGGTTGATTACTTTATTATGTTCTCTTTGACCCAAAAAGTCACAGAGGGACAGTTTTATTTATACATGGTAGATTTTTTTACAGGTAAAAACGGTACAAAAGACTGAAAAAAATGCGATGGAAATAGAATTAATAAAAACACATCATAAACCATATTAGCACTTTCATTTGTCAACAGTTAAAATCAACTTGTATCTTTGACAGTCTGTCAAAAAAGTTATGTTTTTTCAATGAAAAATATGGAATATTACAGAAATTTTTAGTATATGAGAAACCGTAAAAATGTCACCTCAATCAAAATTAATTCTCGTTCAAACCACGTTTAACGAGAGACTTATGACAATTCGTGGTTAATGCACATGAAAGGTTGTATTAATTGAATAAGTGAGTTCATTATAAGTGACAGTGCCCATTGGGAAATGACCATACTGGACATTAATGTCCTTAAGTGGACAATAATAAGAAATAATGTCGTCTTAATAAACGTCCTTCAGTTCCATCCGGGTGACGGACCGGGAAACTGGACATAGACAGGTGCCCCAATCTGGTTCAGTGGAGAGGGCAAATATTTTTTTGGTCAATTAGATTTTAAGCGTTATGTTATTTGTGATAAATGCTGATATATTGTTCATCTTTGACATCTCAGTAAAATGACAAATCTGTCAACAGCTCAATCACAAAGCAAACGACAGAATATGAATCTTATTTTATAAATTAAAATTTTGATTGCTTCCATGGTAATATTGGTATAATATTGCTAAATGTTCTCCGCAAAACATAGTATCCCCAAATAGGACATATTTCAAAGAAAAATTGTAGGCTTATTGAAAGTAGGGCGGAATTTGCTTTGAAAAGGACGTGAAAATTGCTTTGCCATGTGCACTAGGCGATATCAGGATTCATTTATCGAATAAAAAGATGACGAAATCGTGGTAGAACAAGTCCTACACCTCCTATCTCAACTACATTTCTTCCAGCTTGTCAAAAGGCGGCTGCTTTCTCCTGAAACTCGTGTTTCCCTCATCATTTATGAACCGACTGCGCCGACACAAGAAAAAAAACATGAACGGGACGTGAAATTCCAATACCCGAAACAAATCCTTTCAGCTATATATCAAATACGTTAAATACATATATAAGTTATGGCGAAAGTGGCAGATTAAAATGGCTTGACCTATCATAATAAGGCAAATTTTAGGTTATGGACTTCTTTTTCAAATTTAAAGACAAATATTCGAGGTTTCTCTTTAAATGGCTCTAAGTTTCGGAGATGAACTTGGGTGCCACCATTTTGATTTTAAGAACTTTGAATGCCTTTTATGTTTTTTTTTTTCTGAAAAACTGGATATACATTTAGTAAGATGGTTCTGACCTTCCAATAATATTGCTTTGATTGTTTGTTTTTTTGTGTTTGTTTCCTGCTTTCTTTCTTATATATATATATATATATATATATATATATATATATATATATATATATATATATATATATATATATATATATATATATATTGAAGATTTAGCACTTTATTTAATTAGGATTTATTCAATTAAAAGGAAGGAAGTTATACACTTTACTCAACAGCAGCCAACTCAACCGACGAAAGAAACTACACATGGTAATATGATAAAATCCCCGACGACCTCGGACTGAAAATAAGTAACTTTCTGTAATATGGTTATATAAGTGGTAGTATGTAGTCGTTAACCATAGCACTTTTTTACAATCAGTGCTCCGTAAAGTAAGGGATTGTAATACGGCGTTGATAACAACTTATTCCAAGTGACTTTTTTTTTTTTATAATTTATAACTTATCAAGTTATCAAGTTGTACACACGTGACTTAACACCAATCTCAGTGCTGTTCTAGATGTCAGGGAAAATAACAGAGTGTATAATCTGCTTGTTTGAACAGACAGTAGAAAACTTCACGAGGCATTCTAGATGATAAATGGTTGACGTATATTGATGGTCACTTTCTCCATTTTATTTCCTCTATTATATGTGGCATCTACAATGCTCCGTTATTTCACAATCTTAGTTAGCATTCGAGCTTATAATGCCAAATTATCTTTGTCCTTTTAAAGCTGTAACATTTCATGGATCAATAAGAACCTCATTTAATCAATTTGCTTGTAAAAATTGCGATATAGAGATATTATAATTATTATTATTATTATTATTATAAATTTCATCATAATGTCACAAGTCATATAATTATAAAATACAGTCAATACTGTCTTATGTGACCTTCCAAGGGATCATGGTAAAAAGGTCACAAGGAGTCATTTAACACAGTCTCTGTTTCGATGTGCTTTCGTGCTAACTTAGGGACATTATAATGTAATAACAGAAGTCATATAATTATAAAATACAGTCAATACTGTCTTATGTGACCTTCCAAGGGATCATGGTAAAAAGGTCACAAGGAGTCATTTAACACAGTCTCTGTTTCGATGTGCTTTCGTGCTAACTTAGGGACATTATAATGTAATAACAGAATATTTTATGAATTTTATGAATTATTTTATTATCATATTAATACAATGTGTACAATCAGTATAAAACATATTACACCCAACCTTAAAAGACTTATGAGACGCTTTTAACTATATACATTGTGATATGAAATATATACAGTTATTGAACAAAAGTGTAAAAATTAAAAATTCTACGCTAAAACATGTACATGCATAACAGTCTTGTAGTGTTAATCCCACGACATGTAAGCTTTTCATAACTATCTTACAACATAAAACCGTTAAAATATTCTGTGTTAAGTTAAAAAAGACCAAGTAGCAAATCATTATAAAAATCACAATCAATTAATAAAAAGTGTGTCTCGACTTCAACTTTACCTGCTGTACAAAATTTACAAATTCCTTTGTTTAATGGTGTTTAAAGGTCTGCCATATTGGCCAGTTACAACAGTTTATATCATTACGTTTATTTATACATGTATATATATACGAGTTATCTCCCATGCAACTGTAAATCGATAGAAAGTAAACAAAGGACGAAATGCATTCAATTGTTTAGTTTTTTTAGTTCCTTTCACTCGTGTAAAAGTCTTCTCCACGATTATAATTTAAAGGATATATACACTGATTACAATTGTTGTTATTATTATTTTCATAAATATACTGTAACAAGTCTAGATGTTAAACATAAACAGTTTCAATGGAATTAAATTTGTATTTAGAAAATTGTATGTGTTAACAAGATTTAGCTACAATAGACATTATTTCAATAAATAAATAAATAAATAAATAAATAAATAAATAAATAAATAAATAAATAAATAAATAAAAAACGAGGGAAGTGAAGTAACTAACAGTAAAATTGTGGATAAACCTTGTAAGCTTATATAAAAATTCACCACAAACTGCACCTTACATTTAATAAGCAAGACTAGTTGGTTGGTTGGTTGAATGTTGCTTTTAATGCCATATCAGGGATATTTTAGCTTTTTGTAAAGATATTTTTTTTATAAACTTCGACGAACTATCTTCAACAAGTTTATGTAGTGCTTGAGTTTCAGATCAACATTGTACTAGTGTGCAATTATGGCGGTCTTTAGAGTGCTAGCACACTCTTCTGCAATGTCTCAGGTAAACATCGCAGGTCACTCAGTCCTTTTTTCTTGTATCGAGCCATCCGGAAAAGAAAAGTCTGTAATAAGGAAAACCCGGCCTCTTTCACTTGCGGTCGACCGGGGTCGAACCCTCAGCAATGACACGCCTTGAGTTTAAAGGTTAACACATACTAGTAATTCACTCGGCAAACTTGCCCCTGTTTAAATAGGTAAGTAACGAATAAGATTGATTGTACATAAGAATTAGTTTTTTACATCTCAATCAAAAATGTTTCTGTTTTAAATGAAAACCACCAAATATTGTTGAAGTTGAAGTGCACCCAGGTCAAGATGCAGTGAAGGTTACATTGCGTTCATTGCCTATTAGTATCTTTGACACAAGACGTCGGTTTTGTAGGGTCTTAACCGAGCAAAGCAAATAATAACAAAATGATATATTACATTTTATATACCTTTTGCATAATTGTTTTAAAACCACAAAGGACATAGTAAAACCCAACAAAACAAAAATATAAAAATCATCAAACGAAAATGTTCTTTTCATAGTTATATAGTCAGGTATAATTGTTTTACAACCATACCAAAACGAAGCAGAGCGAAAGAACAAAGAAAAAGCAAGACGATAAATATTTTAATTACATTGGTTAAGATAATTGTTTTGTACATGTACCACTAAATGATGATATCACAAGGCTTATCTCGGATTCATGTACCTAATTTGGTATCATTTACAGTTAATTTCCCGGTAGAATAACCTACTAATACTAATTATATCCAGAGTACTAACTATAAATACTAATAAATACTATTACTAATTAATATTTTACGTTGTTTAAGCATGATGAAGTAGATATTATCTATAATTGCAAATAGTTTTAATAATTGATTTGATGACATTGGTAAACGATGTTATTGTTTTTATTAAAAGTATCGAAATGGTATCAGCTGTTATGATATCCGTTGTCGAGTTGTTACAGTGTAAACCTTCAAACAAAACGAGTTGTAATCAAGAATTCGTTCGCCAGGCGACATATCATCATTAATTGTCTTTTTTATGCGTTATTTGCAGAATTATGAATTTTGCTAAAAGAAATATTCAAAATTGTTGTCAGTTGACGATTTTTAGATATTTTTTTCCCTTTTTTTTTTTTTTTTTTTTTTTTTTTTTTTTTTTTTTTTTTTAAAGAAATTCAAATTCCTGCATGACATTCGCAATGGGTCTTTACTTGCCTGTAAAAAAATGTGAAGTGTTTCTTGCATTGTCATATCAATTTGGAACAGATTACTAGAAATCTTAAAGTCGTATATTTTACTTGATATAATAATTCAAAACCGACTGTTAGAAACAGAAAACACTGAGAACAAAGTATCGTAAAAAAAAACAAAACCAAAAAAAAAAAAAAAAAAAAAAAAAAAAAACCAATTGTCAGAATCTAAAATCTGCATACAATTACATCATCACCATCAACAACAAAAACAACAACAACAACAACAACAATAATAATTATAATAATAATAATAATAATAATAATAATAATAATAATAATAATAATAATAATAATAAACCTTGAAAATTCATTTGTATCATAATTCAGATTTGCACGAGTATTTTGCTGTTTCTTTTAAAATCGGTCATGAGCAGTTTATGAAATTATCTGTCTTTATATTTTTTACAGCAATAGAGACCTTAAAATACCAGGGAATTGTAGTTGGTCTCAAAACAATAAACAAATTAATCAGAAACAAAATAATCTAAGACTCGACTGCCGCTTAAAAACAGACAATAAAAATGGAGAAAAAATTGCATGAACCACTTTTAAAATGCCAAGGACACATCGGTTGTGATAAAAATGTTTTACTTAGATCAGCCTTCAATAAATTATTCCATCCAGAAATCCTCAAGTTCTAACCATAAACTGTTAAGATTATTTAAACGGAAATCGTGATTATAAAGTAATTATTTATGTAACAAGCGTCTGGAATAATTTCATCGTCTGCTTCAGGTCGTATGTTGAATTACATTGTATACAAACATTCTATTGATCCTAAAGCGTAATTACATATGGTAGAATGTTTAGCAACAACTTGCTAAGTAGCGATCAGTTTTATTGCATAATGAACAGCTATTATGTACCAATTATCTTCGGTTGATGCAATACAATTATCCTATAAATAAATTAAAGTATGCGTTTGCAGTTCTTTTATGAGATGATCACTGATCGAAGTTGATTGAGCAATAATTCTCTCATTAAACGCCTCTATATTATTTTAGGATACCACATTTTCTGTTTATAACTTTGTCGCTTCGTTGCGCATGTGCATCAAATAATGATCATAATTTCCGGTGAATAATTCATGAGAATTTATTGTATACAAACCTCTTCGGAAATTAAATAACAATTAAGATGTGCTGTTTATAAATAAGTAATTATAGTGATGTACTAAATAGTATTGTTAGTAAATAATTAGTGTAGCCAATATGTCTTATATAGCTTATGTCGTTTTTCTTGTAAATAATTAGCTGGATACATGGAAAATAATGGAAAAAAAAAAAAAAAAAAAAAAAAAAAAAAAAAACAGGACCAACTAGTATGTATAAAATGTGGTGTCATGTGCAGAATTTGAATTTTTACAATATTCCAAATTCTCACGTGTGCAGAATTTTGAATATTTCTTTTTGTAAGATTTTTTTTACATGACAGTGATCCGAAAGAAGCTATGATAGTCAGATACGAGAGCCTGAGAGAGAGAGAGAGAGAGAGAGAGAGAGAGAGAGAGAGAGAGAGAGAGAGAGAGAGAGATATTTTAGAATGAAAATTGTATTTTGCAACACCCAGTGTAACCACAAGAAATGAAAACAGATACATGTATTATTACGACGCATTATAAAGCTGTCTGATTTCGACCCTAAAATAAAATTATAATGAATTATCAAAAAAGGTTTACTGGATAAGTGTTTAGTATCCAAAATGCATCTATCGAAATTTAATCTTGGAATAAATATTTCTAAATATTTTAAATAATAAGAGGCAATCACAAACGATCAAACATCCCAAAGCTCATACAAAGATTAATAATCAAAAGTATATAAGTATGTAGATGTCATCACTAGCTTTTAAAGTTTACACTAGTAATTACAGATGCATAAAAAAGGCATAAAACAAAACAAATGAGGGGCCTCGGTGGCCGAGTGATCTAAAGCGCGCATACGGATCATAGTGCCTCTCACTGCCTGGGTTCGAATCCCACTCGGGACAGATCCTAGTGTGAGAAAGTTTGTCAGTTCGCTTGCCAAAGGTTGGTGGTTTTCTCCGGGCACTCCGTTTTCCTCCACCATCCCAGAACTGACCGCCTCGAAATAAGTGAAACTGAATTCTTGACTGGGGCGTATAACACCATTACTCCACTCTCCACTCACCCAAATAGTAGATTTGACAAATTTACCGAAAATGATTTTAAAGTCAATAATGTTTTCTTTTGTTTGTTATCTACTGTTAAATTACAAATGCTAAATAACATTTTAGCATCAATTTCGGACTTCAGTCAACAATATTCCGTAATGTTCCTGAGCATGTTTTTATAGTCTAGTTTTGAAAGATATATCTTGTTAATTAAAAATTCATTTCATGAGTTTTCAATTTTATTTCACCACATGACGTTTGACTTGAAATTGAGATAAATATACACATATGTTAATTAAGGTATAAATGGGAAATACCGAGAATTATCGAAGTTTATTTTGTAACAAATTCGGAGAGTTTGCAACTTACCATTATAATAAAGCAGATTTTGCGCAATTTAATCAGTTACCTAGGGATATATTGTCATGGGTATAATTTTGAATTTTTACAAAAAGGAATTTCCAAAATTCTGCACATGACAATATGACACTGGCTTCAATACTGTAAGGTGGTTTTTGGGACCTTTCGATAGATGGCTAGGAATCTGCGACCAGTGTCCGTCGAAAGGTAGCGAATCTTCAGTTTTGATATGTTTCTTTTCTTTTCTCGTATTATCTTATTGTTCTTATTGTTTATAAATAAATAAATAAATAAATAAATAAATAAATAAATAAATAAATAAATAAATAAATGAATGAATGAATGAATGAATGAATGAATGAATGAATGAAAATAAATAAATGAAATTGGCAGGTTTAACACGTTAACTTCCACCATGGAAGTGAGGCCGAGTGCTTCGGAAGAGTAAACAACCCTTGTCTTGCTAGCTACACTCGTCAAGTGTGAAATCAAAATTGAAACTAATAGAAATAATGAACTATATGACGTTAAATATATTCGAGATACTTTTTTGATTGAAATGTCTTTACTCGAAAACTCTGCATACGTTTTTGAATGACTTTCTAGAATAACCAGATTATAATTTCTCAAAACAAGAAGATCTTTTCACTTTTTTGTCAATTATTCCGTACCTTCTTAACTTTATCTCGATAAACAGAGATTAAATATTTAGCCATTATTAAATAAAGTATCGCAATATTTATTTATTTACGTTTCAATCATATAATTCAAAGCATTAAATGTGCCGTGCCGTATTTATGGTGGCTTATTCCTGACATCGACATAATTTTAGTCGACTTTAAAGTATTTCGACATGTCGACTATTTCATTATTACTGCAATATTCCATACAATTCCAATATTTTACCACAATAGTGAGAATATTGGAGAGGGGTAATTTTTAATGGTTAATTCTTAATTAACATTTATCAATTAACATTTTCATGATATTTTAAGTTTTTTTTTTAATCTGGCATGATATTTGATGGTCGAATTGTATATTATACATACTGTGACAAATTGAAATCGTTGCAATTTTCAAATTATGCATACTAAATGCACCAACGCATGTTGTAGATGGAGGGGGCTGTTATTTACTAAAACGTAGTATATTGTATGCTTGATATTATGTAATTTGTGATTTATATTTACTAAGTATTATTATATTATTTTAAATGCACAATGATTGCAATTAGAATGAAATAAGGAAAAACCAATAGACTTTTCAAATGCCCTCAACGGAACAATTAGTTTTAAAAAAATACATTATCAACAACATCGTTATTATTTTCTAATAAATAATCAATACAAACAAATTGATAAGACAAAGAAATTACGTAAAGACAATAAAAGATAAAACAAACCAACCGTTGATTTATTTTATTTACGCCACACATTCCGCCCCTTGATTTCTTTGATGTCCTAATTATTCGGACAGTTACAGATAAAATATTTGGCCATCATCAACCATTATGTGTTTTTATATGGAAGTAAAAGTCGATTGATTTTAATACTTATTTATTTACTTCTCAAATAGATAATTTATGGATAAAACATTAACGATGTTTTATTGCATAATTACGGCATATTTCACAGTTATGTAAAAATAACTCGACCATTTCTGTAAAACAAAATATGAAACTCGAGGGTAATAAAAATTAACAAGACAGCAATTTTACATTATTAAATAAACAAATACTTTGACATGCAAAATGATTGCAATAATAAGGGTTAACTTTAAAAAACGGGTCTAGTTATTGAATATAAATGTTGATATTGTTGTATATCTTACGGGCTATTGTTGTTCCCAATGGCGTATGTTTTCTAAATAATGATTAGTTTGCATTGCCTTATAACATTCTATCATTATATTTATTGTTTTATATATTTTGAATGTTCATTTCATTTTAATTGTATCGCAAAAGAGTGGTTGATAATTAGATGAAACAGTATTTCTAAAGTATCGAGTATGCCTTGTATTGTTCAATTCCCCGAAATTATCCATAAAAGTTAGATTATTTGAAATGCACATAAAATTGCAATTTTATCGCGATAAAGGTCGATATTGTTTATTAAACACGGTGATTTCTAAAGCTTTAGTTAGATATGCTCTGTATTGTTCAATTCCGAAATTAATAATGTAAGATTATTTTAACGCAGTTGTATCGCGATCGGAAAAACTCGGTAAAGAATATTCAATTCTCTAAATGGAGCGGTTGTATATTAAATAAGACTGACAATTTAGATACAGTAAGAATTTAAACCTGATAAATTAGTCAATTTATATATAAATTTTTCTATGTAAATGTTTTAGCACATATTGTCAAGCATCTTAAAGGGAGATATTGTTTATTACACTGTGGTTTTTTTTTTTTTTTTTTTTTTTTTTTTTTTTTTTTTTTTTTTTTTTTTAAAAAAAACAAACTTTTGAGTATGCCCTGTATCGTTCATTCCCGAAAATTCATGAAAAATAATAATTTTAACGCATTTGTATCGAAATCGGAGAAAGTTTGGCAAATAAAAAAACATTCCTTCAATGGAGCAGTTGAATATTATATAAGGGAGGTGTTTCAGATACAGTTAGGATATAAGCCTGATGAAATTATTCCAATAAATAATGAATAAAAATAAATTGATCAAACAAAAAAATTACGTAAAGACAATACAAAAAGATAAAACAAAACAATGTTGGTTTATTTTATTTATGCCACACATTCCGCCCCTTGATTTCTTTGATGTCCTTATTATTTGGACAGATACAGATAAAATATTTCGCCATCATCAAGAATAATTTGTTTCAATATATAAGCAAGAGTCTATTGATTATAATACTTATTTATTTACTTCTCAATCAGATAATTTATTGATAAAACATTAACGGTGTTTTATTGCATAATTACGGCATATTTCACAGTTAGGAACATCATAACTCGGTCATGTCGGTTTAACAACAAGCGGGGACTTGAGCAATTTTTCATCGTTAATTTTAGGAAAAGGTGTTATAATTATCAGTATATCATCTGAAATAAAATTCTTTATAGTCATAAACTCACATCTATTACTATCAAGCTAGGTAAAATCAAAGGCCGCGGACAAATGAATAAATTTGTTTTGTTAATAAGAAGAATTTTTATGACATGGCTTCCAGTCATGTATGACTGACTGAAAAGTTCCGAAAACGTAATTATCCGAACTTAAGATAATTTGTCGTTTCGCCTTAAAAGTAATGTTTTAACCGTTAAATTAATGAATATTTACCCAAGGCAAAGTTTTCATGAAGAACAAATGTTTCAATTAATTTTTCATAAATTATACATGTTTTTGTACATATTTTTCTGTTTTTTCCTCCTTTTGCATCCGTCAGTTACAGATGTTATAGGTGTGTAAGTATTTGCCAGTTATGCCGGACGGTCTACATAGTGGTTTGTAATGATAACGAACTCATGACATTGTTCTGCATTTGAAAAATAGAGGTTGCAGTCTGATTAATATTTTAGCCATCCCCCGACCAAAAAAAGATGAATTAAAAAATATATAAACAAAACAAAACAAAACAAAAACAAAACAAAACAAAACAAAACAAAACAAAACAAAACAAAACAAAACAAAACAAAACAAAACAAAACAAAACAAAACAAAACAAAACAAAACAAACAAACAAACAAACAAACAAACAAACAAACAAATAAATAAATAAATAAATAATGCGAAAAAAGAAATAACAATTGGAGAAAAAAATATGTAGCTGAACATGCACTAGTTCTCTTAAAACCTAATTTATCGAAGAAAAAGAAACAATCGATATGGTTATGAAAGAAGCATGCAAACAAAACCATGGAAAACATCTCGAAATATGAACGACTGACTTTAGGATACGGGTACAGTTTCATGAAAATGAAAAGTACGGTGTTGTGATTGTGGTGCTATTGAATGGTATCTAAACAGTGGTCTTTTATTATAAATATGCATATTGTTTTAACAGAAAAGTCTTCTTGTAATGATAGAACTATTTCCTTCTTTTTCTAAGAACAGGATGCTTCAATGTAAACGGGAATGCACTTGACTTAATTTTTTTTGCGTCGCAACCCTTCAATTGATAACTATGTAGTAGTGTCCTGTGCTACTTTTGAATGCTTTAGTTCATGTCATATACCACTTTTTGCATTTAATCATAAAAATACATTCAAAAAGTGGTATATGACAATATAATATTACTTTTTGAATTTAATCATGAAAATACATTCAAAAAGTGGTATATGACAATATAATATCACTTTTTGAATTTAATCATGAAAATACATTCAAAAAGTGGTATATGACAATATAATATCACTTTTTGCATTTAATCATGAAAATACATTCAAAAAGTGGTATATGACATTCATAAAAATTCAAAAGTAGCACTTGGCAGCTGTACAGTGGACCTTAGATGTCTATTTATGGTTAATTTTTGACAATGTTTCAAAATTAACTAGTACTGTAAAGGACGTCATAATGCATTAGAATACAAATTAAACAAATTATAAATTCTTGAAAAAATTTATCCAAAACATGGACTAAAGTTTAGATTAATTGCTTGAGATTAAAAAAAATTATTTCGTCGGAAAAAGCTTAAAAATTGCTGACATGCCGTAAAACAACTTTCAACAAATTAATGCAAAAATATACTAATATAACGAAAAAAACAATATATGCATAAGAAGGTTACAATAGAAACAATAAAATCTCGATTCCCGCTAACATATGTTTCGTCACATTTTGTTATATGCAGAAGTTTGATTTTTTTAACCATAATAATGGTTTTTATCAAAATTAAAAATTCTGCAACTAATACTTATAACATGCTTGCAGAACTAAGAATTCTTAAAATAATTTACATTGAACAACATTTGAGTTAAAGGAGTGAAATAGGGTAATGAAGTTTTTTTTTTTTCGCTTATATCGTTGTGTTCATTTTATAAGTAGTGGAGATAACCAGACTACCCGAAAAGTACCCACCTTCGGCGAACGAAATGTTAAACTTTCTCACTGTTCTGATTGAGATCTAAACGTAGTGGTTTTAAGATTCAATATTGCGTAACTTTTTGTCTTTGTTTCTTGTTTCTGTTTTTTTTATTTTTTTATTTATTTATTTTTTATTTTTTTTTTTTTTAGAAATTATTTCGAACAAAATTAAATATTGATATCATTATGACTTTTAAAATTTTAAAAGAAGAATAAGTTCATGAATTATTTAATTTTTTTTACGAAGCGCTGACTATTGGATTGCGACAAGAAAAAGTTTTGTTTATATGTGCAACCGCTAGAGTATTATAAGCATATCTTAAACAGGCTTAATTGACATCACAATTAATTAACTATATAATTGATCATTTGTTTAATTATTTTTATTTGATTCACCTAAATCAGAAACAAAACAAGTAATGTTATAAAACAATTAAACATTTTAAAGGCAACTTGGCTTACAATGCTACATTGAAATCGACTCATTAAAATTCATTTTAAGTAATTATAAATTCTCGTCAATCAAGTTTTTATCAAAAATAAAATTTCATATAAATTAATAACTTAATTTAAATGTCTAATTTGGCGTCAACCCATTTCAAACTGTCATCAGCAACCAATTTGAAATTAAAAATTAACTAATGTACTAATTCAAATGAATTTAAAACAATCAGGGGAAAAGATATTTCTGTTATTAAATTCGCATTGATTATGAAAGTGTATGCAGTTTTGCAAAGTCCAAAAACCCAGGAATATATTTCGGTTTATAAAATATGTGTGTGTGTGTGTGTGTGTGTGTGTGTGTGTGTGTGTGTGTGTGTGGTCTTTTCTGTTCTTATGTCATGTGCAGAATTGGGAACATTTCTTTTTAAAAAATTCAAAATTCTGCACATGGTATATATATATGTATCAAATGAAGTATACATAGATCTTAATCATTTTCCTCTGGTGCAAACCATAAAAAAGAGACTTATCGTCGATCAGAGGGGATAAACTGACCAAACAATTTACTGACCGACAGAGGACACGTTATAGGAAATTAATCAATCCCTCAATCGATTATTGGATCCCCCTCCGGCCACGTCTGCAGCCATAGACAAGTTAGTTTAATCACCAATATAATTAATATACACCAGAGTTCAAAGAAAGCTTTATAGACAAATAATAATTAGATTTGTTTATGGTAATGATAATGTTCTAATTTGTTTTTCATAAAAAAAAATCATTTGAATTAAGTTGTCGCAATGCTTTAGTGATTAATCACGATAATGTTTTCTCTTTTTGTGCGCATTCGGTGGGGGGGGGGGGGACTGTGTCTTGAAACGTCTAAATGTATATACACAATATAGTGTGTACTATAATGCCTACTATATCGACCACTTCTATTTAAGAATCACTTTTTATACTGTAAAAACCTAATATAGCGACCACTTCGATATAAACACAAATGTCCTTATGTTAAACCAGCTATAGCTACCATTTGTTTTTACAAAGATCACACTTCTGTGTTGTGAAACCTGACAAAACGATCATTTCCATATAAAACCCATGTCTATATCGTTAAACCTACAATAGTGACCACATCTGTATTAAGAATATACGTTGATACTGTGAAATCTGCCCAAGCGACCATTTCTATATACATGTAGAAACTACATGTCTCATGTCTGTACTGTGGAGCTTGCTTTAGTGACCACTTCTAATAAAACGCCATTTGTCCGTTTTAAACAACTCTTTCAAGGTCTTTTCCTTAATATTTCAATCATAAACACTCTGTTTGAAGATTAACTGACTTTAAAGCCCATATTACTTAAGTCACGTGGAATTTCTTTCTATAAAACTTTTACTGCCAAACATCACTGCCTTTGTTTTAATAATGAAGAATAAAACATATAGAAGTAATTGAGCTTGAGATTTTAAAATAGAAAATGTCGAGTTGAGTCGAGTAATGGTGTTTAACGTCCCAGTCAAGAATATTTCACTTATATCGAGACGACGCCAGCTATAGGCGAAAGTGCAAAAATTTTGCCTGTGCGTTGCGCTGATGGCATTATACAGCAGGGTTCTTTATCGTGCCATGCCTACCATGACACGGGACCTCGTTTATTTTAAGTTCCCATCCGAAAGAACCGCAACTTTCATTTTGTAATGCCGAGTGCTTGGCGAAAGAACAGCCACTACCCACTTTCAAGTCTTGGGTCAGAACCGGCCGGGGTTCGAACCCACGACCTTCCACTTACGGAGCGAGCACTCCACCAACTGAGCTACCACAGTGGCCCGAAAATGTCGAAGAGCATAACATATATTGTCTCTGCAGTTTTTATTTTTTTTTATCACAGAAGATTATAGTTATACGAAAAATGCGTTCATTCGGTTGTTAGCGGTAATTGCAGTCAACTTGAGTTGTTGCATTTTGTGCTGTATTAAAATAAATCGCAAAAAATGAAAACACTTTCATATTTCATATTGATATTTTAAGTATGTTATAGAGTTGAGTTGAGTATTGGTGTTTAACGTCCCAGTCAAGAATATTTCACTTATATTGACCTCGCCAGCTATAAGCGAAAGTGCAGCAATTTTGCTTGTGCGTTGTCATTGCGTTGGGCTTATGGCATTATACAGCAGTGTTCTTTATCGTGTCATGCCCTCTTTAAGTTGCCACCCGATAGAACTGTGACTTTTATATCGTAATGTCAAGTACTTGGCGAAAGACAGACACTACCCACTATCGAGTCTTGGGTCAAAGACCCGGTCGGGGTTCGAACCCACGACCTCCCACTTACGGAGCGAGCACTCTTCCAACTAAGTTATGAGTTATGACCCAAAATAATGTAAAATCTTGATATGTGATAAGTTATGGGGTAGGGGTAGCTCCGGTTTTCCGATTTCCCTTCTATAATAGTAATAATAATAATAATAATAATAATAATAGTAATAATAATAAAAATAAAAGAACAAACTAGATGGATATTTGTTCAAAATCGTTGTTGCCGGTAAAATATTTACAACACAATTTGACCGTCTTTACACTAGAACAGTTGTATTCCTTCCCGTAAACCAGATTCGATGACAGACCAATATAAATACAAAGTTTAAGTGCACGGTTGATCAGAAACTCTTACACAAGCGAAAATGCCAAATGGTTTTTCGTATACATGTATTATCGAAATGATTAAATGTATTTATAAATTTTGTCGCAAATCAATAAAATCGCAAAGTGTGAATCAACCAAACGACATAAAATAAAACGTCTTAAGTCTCAGAGTTAATGTTGATAGTTATGGTTATGTAGAACCCTTATTGACAGATGCATCGGCATAGAAAACAAAGTACCGGATGTTGACAGGAGCAAGGTGCGTGCTACATCGATTGAAATATACATTTGTTTACGGTTCAAACCAAATTTCTTCCTGCAGGTGTCGTACGAGATTGAAGATGGAACGTCCGAAAATTGAAAAAACTTATATATTTGCCTTTGGTACTTCCTGGCATACCCCTTGTGAAATTTTGATCTGTATCTACGGTTGCAGAAAAGAGTGAAACCGCCTGTTTACAACATTTTTAAACGTTGAAAAAAAATTCAAGTAATAAAAAAAAGAAATAAAAATAAAAAGACAGAAAAAACATCGACAATGAACTATTTAAAAAAAAAGCTGAATAAATACTAGAATTGAGAACAAAATATTTATCTTTGCTAGAAAAATGCAAAATGTATGTTTATGTTGCAAGCTCCAATGTCTCCAATATCATGACATGCACATAAATGATAGAAACAGCCTTAGAGGACACACGCACATTGGGATCACTGATTTAAGCAATTGCTGATTATGGAGTGAATGTTTAGCGGTGTTTATAGTACCCTTTAAGGGTCTTCTCCCTATCCCAATGATTTTACAAACACGGAAATATATTTTGTCTTAAGGAATACAAAATTTAAAAATATAGATATATGAATGTAACATAACATGTCTTCATTAAAGTACATTTATTTGTTAAAACATCTTGTACTTTATTGGATGTCAAGATCTTAGACGGTTTGTACCTAAAGAACAATCACAGTTATCTAATATAATCAAACATATACATGTGTATATTACTTTTTCTTTATTAGTTTGGACATAAAATAAGCAGAAAATAGAATGTTTATACTAAAATCAGTGTCAAAACACAATCCGTGATCTGACATCCAACGATTTTAGTCTTTGAAGCGTAAAATATATAATAAAATGCTTTTTGGTGGTCTTGTCACAAGTGGCAGTAAAAAACATTAGTTTGACCAGCATTCTAACACTCCCCTGGATAAATTAAGGGACAAGCAAGGTCAGGAGTTTATTTCGACCATTTCAATAAATACTTTACTTATTAACCGTTTATTAAAGCTGTCGTTTTTTTCTTTGTAGGTTTTTTGAGAAGATGTCAAAAAGACAATGTTGGATATATAAAATATTATATGGCTATTATTTCTGGACCATCCTGTCAGATAAATCTCTTAACGACTATCATAACTGACCACAACCTCCATCACCTGGACATAAGTCGTTTTTACATTTATTTGCATGGTCAAAAAAGTATTTCCAAAAATGCTTGTTTCAAAAACAAAAAACAAGCACAGATTTGTTTTAGCTCTAGAAACATGTTTGTGGTGGACATGCCAAATTGATTTTTTTTTGCTCGCAGTCAATAAAATTTAAGTCTATTTGTTTACATACATATAAAAAATGGCTAAAGGTTGCAAAATGGTTTGAGAAAAGTTTATGTTTGAAATTTTTACCTTTCGATAGGCAAGTGGGGGTTATTGGGTTTAAGTATATCGAAAATACTTTAAACTAAATAAAACATTATATTACATATATAAGAACCAACTTGTCCCGAAAGAAATGCGTGTTGAAGCATACAAGCAAAACAAAATATGCAGATTTCACATGTCAAATGCTGAGTGGGTAGTTTTTTTCCGTTTAACCATTAAATCGAGACTTATACAGAAAAGGATCAAAATTGGGTTTCAGGCCTCAGTTTTACAATCATTCTTCAACTAAAATATCTTCATTTAAATCTAGCAAATTTAAATAGAAAAATGACGATTTTGTTGATTTTAAAGGTGTTATTTTGAAGATTGTTCTAAACAAAGAATAAACACCTATTCATTTATTTCAGTCATCCGATGTATTAGTAGTTTCAAGAAAATTGTCGAAAGTTGCTGAATTGAAGTTCAGAAAAAATTTAGTTAAGAAATGATTGTGAAACCGGGCCAAAACTTTAAAGTAATGTCTAATGCATTATTTTAATAGACATTCAAAATCAGCACATGACACTGGCGACAAAGCTGAGAGAAAGTCAAATACTGATCGTATTCGAATATTTTACGGTATTAAGCAAAAATGTTCTATCCTTTTGCCAAAATGTTTTTCACCGGCTTCAAGACACAAATTAGTTGGATGAATGTCGTTTAACGTTAGATCAGCGAATTTTCAGCTTTTCGAGCATGGATCTTTAATAATAATAATAATAATAATAATAATAATAATAATATTATTATTTTATTTTATACCTTTTGTCTAAATGGTTAATTTAAATAGAAATTTATGTGGTTTACTAATTTTATGAAAATGTTTCTGAAATGCTTTGCTCAAGTGTGCTGAAAAGTGACATTTAGAGAGTTTTTGATTTCACCATCTTAGCATATTCGACAAGGAAAACCACTTTCTTACTTGAGTTTGATCAGGGTTAAACTAACAGACATAACAAGTTTGCAAGTGATGTTTTAACAACCGCAGTGGCCCTTACAAGACAGAGAGATAGTCTAAGAAAAAAATTGCAAGTATATTGGCTGAATTTATACAAAACTGTACTGTTGAGTTATAAAAAGGAATGTCTGCTATAAGGGATAATTATTATATATTAATATGTATAAATTATGCTGAATACATTATTAATCTTTATATAATAAAACTTTGCAAGCAATAAACGCACAGGGAATGTCCATTTAATTGCCTTCTTTGAATGGTTCAACAAGTTTAATATATCCCTAACTGAAACTTTTAAAGGGTAAAATGCACGTTGTAATACACATGTACTCGTATGGGAATTTTAAAGTTGATTTTTGACATATGGCAGGCTTGAATTGTTGTATTGCAGGTGTGGAAAATTACTTTCAGTATAAAATAGTCATTGCTTTTAACCAATCAAACGTTGTTGCTACTTCCAGTATTACAGGTACAGGAATGACAGGCCTATTATTTGGTAATATTTAACCATTGAACAGCATAGCTATGGCAGTTATTGGATTATAAATGACATAGCTTTGCCAGGCAAACTGAATAATGCGCGTTAGCGCGTTATGATTGGTTTGCCTAGCAAAGCTATGTCATTTATAATCCAATAACTGCCATAGCTATGCTGTTCAATGGTTATATTTACATTATATTAGTTATTAATTAATGTTTTTGAATTTTTGTCAAATCAATTTGAATTTTCCCGCCTTCAACGAGAATTGGAACAGCGTAACAATGTAAACAAAATATAGTACAACATGAAAAAACACGGAACTCGCAAAAATTATGAAATATTTTATTAACAATCACACTGTTTTGCACATTTTATATAAAACATCAATTTAGTCACTTTAATAGCAATTTTACGAAATTATTTTAAAAAAAAACGAATTTCCTAAGGCGGATGACGAACAAGTGAACAGTCTCGAAGATTGACACGAAAATGATGTCTCACTCTCGCTGTCATTTTTGGAAATTTAAAAGTGCAGTGCGAGAAATTGGAATCTACGAAGAAACCAGGAGTGAATTAATTGGATGACGGAAATGTAATCTGCTTTGGAAAGTCATAGTTTCTGTCATTATTATTCGTAGAACTTGTGGAACCACATGATGCGACCAAGATTGTGACCCATTTAGGCGCGGTACAACAGCTGATTCAGTGTTTAAATTTTTTGCAGGGCGAGTTAATTCTGACAATGAGTTACTATGACGTTTTTTCTGTTGTGTTGAGACAGTTCTGTTGTAAGATTAGGAGAAGCTTCTCATTTATGGTTTGACATAAACAAATTTGTGCCGAGCTTCTTACCCCAGGTCATTGAGATGCTGAATGGCCGTCACCCGCAAACAGCAAGGAGTGTATTAAGTTTCAACTTTTGCAGCATGGCATATGTCGGATAAAAACGGGCAAATGTGCGTTTTAAAAGTGGTTTGAACATGAACCATATATCAGACTCTTCAGGACCAGCCATGGTTTTTTATTATATTGATTGAACAAACTTTGGGATTTTTGTCAGTTCTATCGAAGCACTGGAAACAGCGGTTTAATAACATTTTTACAGGACAGTCGACCGTCTCAGTTGCATATGTATTCTTTTTTAACATCTTCTATTTTCGTCTGTATGAGATATCTCCCCTCTGAAAAGTTTTTGGTCGATTTCATATTTTTAAGTTACATATTGTCCAGACTCGTCAATGTGAAACTCAATTATGACTGTGGTTTTAACTGGTGGTGAAATTCCATAGCTCAGGAAATAAAATTTATATAACAGATGGTACCATACACACTTTTTCAGTATTATGGGAGAAATTAGGGTACTTTTAGATGATTGGAAATATTCCGTTGTGTATTTAATTCAATGTATATTTTAAAATTAATAAAAAAATTTCTGAGGCTGTGTTGTGGTTTTGTTACGAAACTTCTTAAGAAATAGTCCAGAGAGTAAAATATTCATACGCATAGTGTGATGATCATGTGATCAATGTCAGTTATTGTACCGTATTTGCCACACGTCTCAAACATGTTTATATAGTAAAGTTGCAAAGCAAATGTAAATATAAC
The DNA here is from genome assembly GCA_029721355.1 of Tegillarca granosa. Classification (NCBI taxonomy): domain Eukaryota; kingdom Metazoa; phylum Mollusca; class Bivalvia; order Arcoida; family Arcidae; genus Tegillarca; species Tegillarca granosa. The sequence goes on along the minus strand of CM056609.1, from coordinate 23,110,247 downwards.
CACATAAATGGTACAGAATTCTTTTCAAAGCCTAAAAACTCTTCATGCTTAGCATTAATGTGCTAATGATCAATGGTGTAATTTGCAACCTCGCGGAAGTATCTCGACATATAGATTTAAATCCCACTTAAGTAGATTTAATGCTAAAATCTTCCTAAAGCATTTTTTCTGTGTCCTAAAGCTAATTTTAGTTTACAGAAGTTGGACAAGGTTACGAGTTTCCTTCACCTTCAAAAGAAAAAAACTCACTTAAATTAAGAAATATACATAGTGGTAGACGAGATCCGCCTGTCTGTTCAATTCTTTGCTCGATCATATTTTGAGCACAAAAGTCTCGAGAGCGAGAATTCGTTGGTTCGAACCCCGACTGGGTCATACAATATATTTTTAATTGGAGAAAATTCTCTCTGTATTAAGAAGATAAGTATTGTCTCTTTTATATCAAGATATATGCGTGTCTGGATGGACTAGCAAGCTAAAAAATAGATAATAATAATAATAATAGTAATAATATATTAATGATATAATAAACTATTTTAAAAAGCCCTTACAGACCATGATACAAACTTCACATCCATGCTTCTATGAACTCATTGGTAAATGAAATTTTATTGATAAAATGTCTTTGAAACATTGCTGATTCAAAGTTATTGATTTAACGGTATTGCAACAAACCGTAAAGTCATCTCCGTCTCTTCATACTATATGCTTTCATTGGGAAGTTTAATATATATATATATATATATATATATATATATATATATATATATATATATATATATATATATATATATATATTTATATATACAAACAAATATTTTTATTTTTTAATATTATTTACTCAATAAGAAATTCCCGATAGAACACCTGTGCAATAATTAACTTTAATTAACATTAATTAAAATGTCAAAATATACTGTTAAAATAATGGTCTATTTTATGTCCATTAGCAAGACGTCATACACGGCAAAAAACCAGGAAATAATAATAAAATAATGCGAAATATTGTTAAAATAATTCTTCAATTAAAAGTACTGAGTGATCCATTAATGGTTATAAGTTCCATCACCTTAACTTGCACTTCAGTGTGTGTGTGTGTGTGTGTTGTGTGTGTGTGTGTGTGTGTGTGTGTGTATGAGAGAGAGAGAGAGAGAGAGAGAGAGAGAGAGAGAGAGAGAGAGAGAGAGAGAGAGAGAGAGAGAGAGAGGTGTATGTGTGTGTGTGTGTGTGTGTGTGTGTGTGAGAGAGAGAGAGAGAGAGAGAGAGAGAGAGAGAGAGAGAGAGAGAGAGCATTTTATTGCTTTCGTAACAACTACTTCTCGACGTAACCATTTTTATATTGAAAGAAATTTAAGATATGTTTGTGGTTAAGAAGGTGTGATTGTTTTTAAGGTGAATTATCCAACGTTTATATCGAACCTTAATTTCGTATACAGAAATCCTGAAACAAATTTAGCTTAGTAAATGTACCTTCAAACTGTGTTTCGATGTCATTTTAATAAGCATGTCCTAATAATCTCAACGTAACAAATAGACAACAACGCATAAAGTTACATTTTTTCACAGAAATTGAGATAAGAATGTTAGCTGAAAAAACGGATAAGTGTAACGAGACATCATGTTGTGTTTGGAACATCATTATAAAAAAATCCTACTTTACGCTGCGAAACTACAAAGAAGTGTGAATAAATGATGTGTTACCCAAATCAAGAATATGTTACTGATAGTTGTACGGTCAGTATAGAGCTGCTTTGGAGGAAACCAGATTATCCAAAAATTCAACGACCATCGGCAAACATTTTATCCTTTATTATTAAAATTTAATAGTTTTTAATTTTCGATATATTAGTAACTCGTTTGCAAACATAATGATACTAGACACCTCTGGTATCTGATGCCTCTAGACATACAGTAAGGAACTAACCGTCCGAGCTAAGCTAAACAAAATATACGTGAATTCTCCATGCAATACAAATTACAGGAAAGACAATTATTGAAAGTTGGCACTATGATCAAACTTTGATCAAAAATTTTGATAAAAGCACTTTGAGGTAAAAAGTGTTTACATTATCCAAGATTCTACAATAAATTAAATAAGGCAAACATTTAGAAAAACTTGTAGTTTTACATTAGAATTAATAACTTACTTATTTATGATTTTCATTGTCTCTACGGGTCACTTAGATACCTATTTCATTTACATATAGTGAAAAATTAGCATTACTCAATTATACACTGCTATTGATAGTCTTAGCATCTTTTAAAGTAACTTTGATCAAACATTTTGATCAAATTTTGATAGTGTGAGCCTTCCTTAATTTATTCCTATTTATTAAGTTTATAACTTATATATCTTTAAAACTAACCCAAAATATAATAATAACCCAAAACCCCGAAATTAATATGACAAAATGATTTTGATGGGTGAGCTACTATGTCCTTTCTTGTTAACATTTGGTGCCCAACAAAATAAGCCACGAAAGGGTTGTGTGAGATTTCAAAAGTGGAAATCTCAAGATAACAAAGGAGAAATGTAGGGGGACTGAGTTTTATTGAATATGGTAGGTATAATAGAGTGATATACTGCCAGACTATCTGGTCCGTCCGGATCGTTTAGCCTTGTGGCAGAGCGCTCGCTTATTACCCCGGATAGACCGGGCTCGATCCTCAGCCGGAACACTCGGTGAGGATGGGTTTTTTTAAGGTATTTTCTTCCCTCCTGTTACATAAAAATTGTACAAGCGACAACATTTACGGCCTTGCACATCATTAGTAAGTAAAGCCGATATATCTAAATAAAACACGAGACATTTAAAACAAAGTATGTATTTACTTAAGCAAGGAAAATATATGGCTGAAATTAGTTTGAACCAAGCTACAGTTTAACGCCCATAGGAAGCCTCCGCTGTGTTCTGTCTAGCAGAAAATGAATTATTATGAAAGGTAAATGAAATGATATTTATTTCTATAAAAAACATAAAACAGTTTATTAATCCTTGGCATTTCTCTTTGCAGGTGAAAATGTCACATGATTTGACAGGAAGTTAAATATCTCTGATGTAGCTGTCAAATGAGTGATATAACGAGGGAAGTTGCGCGCGAATTAACCGCGGTCCTATCATCACGTGACCTGAAATGGACAAGTTTGAAGGTAAAAAACTGCTTATGATCGGTGAGATATGACATGTGGCCGAATATAAGACAAATTTATTAAATCATGAAATTAATTAAACTGACAACTGGACACGCAAAAGTACCCAAACGGGTCAAACTAATTTTAAGGTCAATGGGAAATTAATCATTCTATAGTATAAGAATGAACAAATGCTCTTTATTAGTGTTAAAAACAGAATAATGGCCACAAATAAACAATGCCAAATTGTCAGCTAGCCAGGTAGGGCTTCGTCTAATTTATATACAGGTGCGATAGAAAGAATTCGGATGTTAATGTGTTATACTAATGAGAATTTATAAGAACAAATGAAACATTTAGTGATATAATGGAGGAATGAATAGGTGAAGCTTTACCTACATACCTATTTGCCTACCTACCTCAAACATAATTATTCTATCTAATAATGTCTTCAAAGTCGATAGGGACAGTAAGTGATAAATGTGTCTTTTGTTATAATTGTTGGCAGGGGTTTTTGCGAAAAAAATCAACTCAGTTTATAAGTCGACAATCATTTTTTTTTTATAAAATGCATCTGAGCAAATACGCAAAAAACGCAAACAGGTGGTAAAATCTACAATCAGTTAATGCGCATGTGTGAATAATTTAGTAAGTCAATAATAATAATGATGATAATAATAATAATAATAATAATAAAAATATAATATAATATAATATGATATGATATGATATGATATGATATGATAATATGATATGATATGATATGATATGATATGATATGATATGATATGATATGATATGATATGATATGATATGATGTAATATAATATAACATAACATAATATAATATTAAATAATAAAATAAATAAATAAATAAATAAATAATATAAAACTTAATCTGGTACTTTATAATGGTGTTTAATTTCTTTGTTCCTGACGTGTTCGCAGGCGGTCAGTTATGGCATAAATAGGAAATCTCAGAAATAAAAACCCTCGACAAGTGACCCAGTGTGAGTAAGATCAACTGAATACTCAAAATTCGATTCTTTCATGGCTTAAAATAAATGTTAAAATGTTGATATCGAATAAAAAATAATTCAACTAAAAACATTGTTACAAATCTCTTGACTTGACAATATTCCCTTTTTGGTGATGATGATTTTAACTTGTGTAAATTGCTGACTTAACCAACCAAGTTTTGGAAAAAAATGGACCAAAACATTTTTTATACCGGAAAAAGCACTAAATGGTTTTGGTATTGATCATCCATGAAATACGCTTTGATACCCAGGGCACATGAGACTTGTGGCTAAAATCTCTTGTTTCTAAAACAATTTGAATATCTATGTCAAAGTTATATGAATTAATATTAAATTTTATAACTAATTATAATAAATAATTAATAAATTTATAACTATTTAATCCAAACAATTACGTTTCAGTGTTTCAGTTCATAAATTTTACCATCCCGTCAATGCATTTTTCGTCCATAGTTTGATTTGTGTCGTTGAATAAGAAGGTTCTTTTGGGCAATGCTTTCCTGTTAGAACATAAAGATGAATTTTAATTTGAATGGCTTTTTTTTCAACTCGACAGGTCAAAAGCAAAACGGTAAATAGTGTCAAGATACACTTGCTTCGGCTTGTATACGTACTTTGTACAATCTGTAAATTTAATAAATACCTTGAATTTTTTGAGCATAAAAAATCAAAGTTATCATATAAAGTAAACGTTGTTCCTTTTAATCCATATTGCAAAACCAGTATCTTTAAATTATATTCCATTATGGCTTGTTGTTTAACTGTACGTTACTTCATTGGTGTCTCTTGCTGTATATAAGTTATGTAAATCCTATCACGTGACCAGCGTGATTTTACCATTTCCGGATAAAAGGACTATAAGCGGGATAAGAAACCGTGCCAAATGGCGTCAACAAATACGTAATCACGAGTTCCAAACAGACAGTGGCAAACATTCGTATCTTTTATGAATTTATAATTTTATAATTTTTTTCTACTTTTCGACAAATGGAGCAAAAGTAAGTCGTCCTTTTTTTGAGTAATCGTTTGACGTAACTGGCGTTTTTTCTGTCAACGTCAGGTAAATTGCTTCGAGAGCTAGCTTAAAAATAATATTACCCTTCTATATATTCCAATCTCGGTTAATTTGAGATTGATAATTTTTTTATTCATAGGTAAATATAATGGGACGGTTATCCAGTAAAGCCGGTCTTGGTCCATGTACAGAACACCCATTTTATTCTGTATTGGTTTATAGAACTTGTTCATGAAGTTTTAATCTAGTTAACCAACTCTCGGCTCAAGGGTTGACGACATATTTTTTTATTAGCTGGTGATAATGAAACTGTATTCTTTCTTTCTTTTATTTTTTTTTGTTCACATGCAGTCTGCTCATTTGTGTTTTAGGCTACGACCATGCTACTCTTTTAGAGAACCCGGTCTCAGTTCACGTCTCAACTGCTCTTGGTTTATCTGACTCATGAATCTCATGATACGTCATAAGTTTCGTAGGGAACAATTACTAGTATTTCCAATAGATATAAAACCACTCTTCGCTAATGAAATGTGGTATTGATCACGTGGTACACTAGAGAATCCTATTGTTTAAAATTTGCAACATTCTATGATCATTTGGGACGTTCGGATAACAACAAGGTTTTTTTTCATTTAATTTATTTTAGTTCGATGCAATTTTATGCTGTAAACTAGTTATTTTGAGAGCATTTTATTTTCGCGATATCCAGATAATACGGTGCCCATGAAAGAAAGTTGTATTGCGGTCCCACGTAATGCTAATTCGTTTACATACAAAAACATTTTTTTCGAACGCGAAAATATTTATTCCGATGTCTCTTCGCGAGCTCAATAAGTTGTGCTTATAATACGCAACGAAAAAAATTGAATTATTAACAAATATTTTTATCACCAATCATTAAACATTGATGTCGCAAAATAGTTCTTTGTTCATATTTGCAAAAATTTGTCAGAAAATTAAGGCGTTTTAGAGGAAAACACAAATCATTAAGATATCTTGTGTTCCAGCAAATTGTTACTTCTATTCCTGAACAGTATCTGAAATTTGCATTAAAATCTTCGGTAATATACAAGAAATTATCTTTCTTGAAGCTGTCATAATGCATTTATTTTATGTATTTCACGATAAAATGAAAAAATGCATTATGACAAAGTTATCTTCTTTTTTTTTTTTTTTTTTTTTTTTTTGTAAAATATGTTTAACCTCTGCTTTGCGCATATAATATATTTACGTTTTAACAACAATTCAAAATATCGTGTGAAAGCAATTTCGTTTATATGAGCAATAAATCCGTTGATCTTGTAACTTGCTTATGACAATACGAATGACGCAAATTTCAGACTGTTCCATTGACTAAACATGCTTGTCGTAAGAGGCAGAATTATTGATATTTTAAAGATTTAAACTGCAAAATCAAACTAGAAAAATTGCGAAATGTTAATTAAATTATAAAACTGTCTAGAAATGATGTCCACATTAATATACCGGTCAATGCCGTGCAAAGTAAACTAATCATAATTCACAAAGGCGAGTTATTAAGTTTGCTTTGCATTGTAGAGAGAGAGAGAGAGAGAGAGAGAGTTTTCTGCAGACAGGTCAATGGTTAAGTGAATATTGAATGTTCCTAAATCAGTTATATTGTCATATGCCTTGTGCAATTTTTCGCCAAGAACTCGGCATTACGAAATGAAAGTCGGGATTCTTTCGGATGGGAACTTAAAATAAACGAGGTCCCGAGTTACGGCGTGGCACGATAAAGAACCCTGCTGTACATCAGCATCAGCGCAATGCACAGGCAAAATTTCTGCACTTTCGTCTATAGCTGGCGACTGGCGACGTCTAGATATAAGTGAAATATTCTTGACTGGGACGTTAAACACCATTATGCAACTCAACTCATTGTGCAATTTAAATGTCACATTTTTGATCTTGCATTTACAAGTAAACACACAACTTATTTAGGGAAGGTACTTTGTATCATATTGAAGACTCCATTATCAATGACTAGATGAACAACTCCAAACAAACCGAAGGTGATAAAGGTTTTAAATATTTACATGTACATTTTGTGGCATTTGGCATTTTTTCAAAACCACTTCCTGTTATGAAAGCGCATTCCTTGAAATAAATTTCATGTGAAGAATTTTCGGAGTTATTGAATAATGATTAAGTTTATTCATCTTTAAGATATTTTAATTTATTAATAAATTCGTAGTTTTTATACTAATATTTACATTTATTTCTAGTTTTAAATAACAGAAAGTGCATGCATATAAAAGTGCATTTATAAAACGCAATTATCTTTTTAAAAAATGCAGCCTCTAAAAGTACATTTTTACAAAAACAAATAAATTCATTAAGCCCTTAAAGTGTTTTATGAAGCAGGTATACATGATAAATACGAAACTGTGTCTTGAAAGAGGGGTAACAAATTCCCGTGCTAACGATGGCAAAGTTATGTCAAAAGGTTTATGTATAGAAGTTAATATCAATGATGATAGCTTCAGTAAAGTTCAGATAAAAGGGAGAGATCAAGGCTTCAAAAGAAGTTTATTATCTCATAACAATGTATATCTGCTTTTTGTATTGTTTAATGATATCACGTGATAAATTAATATTAGCTAGAGCCCAATATGGAATGCAAATAAACACAGGGCCCTTCATTACACAATGGGACTGAAAAAAACAAACAAACAGTTTTTTTAACAAATGTCCAGCATTATTTGAGTATTTGTTTAGATATTAAGAAAAATCATTTTTATTTTAAAAAGCATTAAAGATCAATTTATTTGTAGAGTTTTTATTTTTAAAGTTTTTAACTTAAAATAAAATCGTAATCGAAGCAATATGAAATAAATAAGAAAACACACACACACACACACACACACACACACACACACACACACACACTATTACAAGAAAGCAACAAACTTGAGTTTAGCTTTAACCGGAAATTCAATAAATAATATTTGAAGTTGAATTATCGAGAAATATTCTTTGGAGCAACACAGCGAGAATATATATTTAGACAGATGAACCAGTGTCGATCAATAGTAGTACAACATGAAGCCTAAGGACTCTTATTCTCGGGTAAGTGAATGCACAGGCATCAAATAAATGAAACAGGGCTTGTATACTAGGTTACATTTCAAATACGCAAAATCGTATTTCTCACTTTCTGTCCACCAATTTGAAAGAATTATTTTCTTGATTAAACTTGTCTAAGTAACAGAACGAATCAAACTGGTTCGTTTTTATCTCTAGTACGCCAATGTTGACTTTTGATTTGTAGCGAAGTTGAAATTAACTCGACTGAAAATAATCAAATGAAAAAATCCTTGCATTTACATTGGTTAGAAAACGTACAAACCCGAACGGTTCTAAGCAATGTTCACTCATGCACAAAGTGGCGATATATGAATATGACGTCATCAATGACTATATAGGCGTACTGACGTTTGTAAGGACGGGGGAATTATATCGGTACCTTTTTAATCAATATTTGTAAAAAGTGACTATGTTGTAAAAATATTTTTTTTGTTATCAGCAATTTAGTTATAATGACAAATGGGGTCATTAAGAAACTTAAAAGAGCGTTGCGCTTGCTATTTCACTTGTTTCGGTAAGGGATAAGAATTGGAATCAAGTTCTTTCACTTATATTGAGGCGGTCAGTTCTAGAATAGTGAAGGAAACCAGAGTACCTAAAGAAATTACCGACCACTTGGCCACCCAGGTTCCTATTTTCAATAAGGAGATTGTCAATTCAGGTGTGAATTTATCTTTTCTAAGATTAAGACCGTATGCTAGAGTGATTGTTATAAATTAAGAAAAAAATAGGAAAACTAGAAAAAGCTTTTATCCTTTCCACACAAAACAATGTAAAACCTTGATTGAGGTTAAAATTCAAATTACAAAACGACACCTCAGAGGGCAGGTAAAAGTCACGACAAATACCGTACAATAATTGTCGTTTAAAGCCAAATAATCTGAAAAGAGCTTAATTGTTAGCAAAATAACTGTAAATGTAATTTAAAGAAATAAATGACTTTAGTGAGTTTCTGGGTTGTATAATATTTATTATTCCCATTAAGACGGCCGACGTTGTTTGTAAAGTGTCTGGGAAGTTTATGGGATACTTTTCATTTATAATTATTTCTGTTAAACCATTAAATGAGTTCATTTGTTCTAGCTAAAATCTACATCTAGTTTTATTTATTATAATACATCTATACCTATATATAGCTTAATATATATAAGAATAGTCGACCGCAAATGACAAAAGTTTTTTTCCTTGTTGTAGGCCTTTACTAGCTGACTCGGTACCAGTATAATGGGCCGCCTGCAACATTTAAGACCAGTGCACTAGCACTTAAAAGGTTGCAATAAGTTCGCACTTGTACAATACAGATCAGGGGCGTTTGCAAATTGACGCACCGTACGAACTTGCGTTGAATTAACCCTTAAGGTTACTAGAACGTGACTGCTAAGCTTACTAGCCCTTTAAAGGACGCCATATTGCGCAAGAGTAAAAATCAAACAAATCAGAAATACTTGCATCATTATGACGTAAAAGATGTACAGGTGTTTAGATTCTCTTCAGGAAAAAAGATGAACCAACGTTGATATGACATAAAGCAAACATTTAATGCCTTCACTTGTTCTCGTTAAAATCTACAAATCGTTTTTTGTTCGTCATTAATATATCGAAACATATAGCTTAACAAAACAAAACTGAAAAATGTGACATAGTGGTTTATATTATCATTCAAAAGCTTAGATAATACCAAGACACTTGTTACTGAAAGGGATGCACTTGGGTACTACCAATTAATGTCACTAGAATGAAATAAAAGAAATGGATTAAAATAAGCCTCATAATATTTTTTATAAATAAATAAATTGATAGATAAATAGATAAATAAATTAATGAATAAATAAATAAAAAGTCAATGATTATAATTCGGTAGATCTACATAATGGTAATGAAAATCGCGGTCATTGAAATACTTCTGACGAATCATTAACATCAAGATAAGCATAATAGTCTAAGAACAGGTGGGGAGGAATTATAATCAAGATCTTCAATTTTAAACACAGATGATTTCTCCCGATGGACCAGGACGAATGGCGGCGAAGTCTTTGATTTAAGATTACTTATCACTTTATTAACAACTTTACAAATCGTGTAACCGGAAGTAAATGGTTTGTAACCGATTGGTTCCGGGTCATTATTACAAGACTTTTGAGAAATGTATTCCCTGTGATTGATATGATTCCGGCCACTGTTATGTATTCAAATGACTATGTGAGGTGTGGAAGCGAGATTGCAAGATGGTTTGTGGTTACAACGAGTGGTAATTAGGATAATTGTAGAGATATTAGGGCCCGCAGTCGCCATATGTATTCCTCGGCATCAAGCAGCTTATACCACCCACGTTATTTGAATTCTGAAGTTCAACATCATCATTTCAGTATTTTTATTTCTTAAAAAAAGATTTTAAAAAAATTAAATCGTTGGACAAAATATTTAAAAAAAATTGTTTTGTCGTTTGATCAAGCAGACATTCCAAATATTTCAAGTTCTTCAGAGCACAATTAATTATGGAAAATAGCTGTTATATTCTTCCCGATTTTTATGAATTTATGAAAAACCTTAATAGAAATTGCAACTTAACAGCAATATTATATTATTCTGTAAATGCTAATATAATGCGTCAAGCTTGTTTCGGAAGACATTTTCTGTTTTTCAAACCCTTTACCTAAGTGTTGAGAGATGCAAACCAATTGTCCTGTTCGTTCGTCCGTCTCTCTCTCTGTCTGTCTTTTGCGTCTGTTTCATGATTCGTTCCATGATATCTGGATGGGTTTTGATCAAAGTTGGAACTAATTTATGCAAACATAAGACGACTGATATGTACGTCAAAGATCTAGGTCACACGGGCAAATTCGAAAATTATGATGGGGTACGGGATCTTATGAAACTGCTTTAGTTTTGACATCAGTTTGTATATCATCATCATCATCATCATCATCATCATCATTCTTCTTCTTCTTCTTCTTAAATGCATTTTTTTTAAAACAAATAATCTAATTTCTTGTGTAACTATCTTTTTAAGGCTGTTCTCAAGAGATTTGTCAGCAATTTACGAAGCCATGCGTGTTGTATATTGTGTAAAAAAAAAAAAAAAAAAAAAAAAAAAAAAAAAAAAAAAAAAAAAACTGTAAAGTTCTCATATTGTTTACTAGAGTGAATATGAAAAATTTGCTCGATTTTCGAGAAATGAAAATCATAAATCACCAAAATAATTTATTTTCAACATTTTCTCTCGAGAAAAACTTAATTTACCAGCCTCATACAATGACAACATCATTTTTATACAAATAATGTAATTAATTTGCAATCCAGTAGAAAACAATTTAATGAGGTATGAAAATAAATATGTACTTATATCGTTGAAAAAAATTTCGGTGACGATTTCTAAGTGATAGTGATGGATCGTGTAGTCTCCTTGAAGCTAGTTTTTTTGTTTTTTTTTTCCAAAAAAAAAAAATAAATAAATAAATAAAATAAAAAACAAACAAATAAATAAATAAATAAATAAATAAATAAATAAATAAATAAATAAATAAAAATGAATGAATGAATAAATGAATAAATAAAAAATAAATAAATAAATAAATAAATAAACAAGAGAATTAAAAGAGGCTTTAGAGGCAGCGAGTACATATGAAGCTTCGTAATAAACGGTGGGTACGAGAACAGCTTGACTTGAAACTGAGAGCGGTAGCAGTGGCTCATCAGGACAATATGTCATCGACATTTGAAAACGCCAGATTTTAAGACGGTCAAAGTTTAATCTGTTGTCATTATTTTTCTATACATTTCCATACTCAGTTAAACCGAATACATATTTGATAAGTAAATTGATAGTTTGAGTTGTTTTGCAGAAATTAAAAGCGTGAAAAATATTTTAAATTTTCTTTAAGCAATTTCACTTATTGCTTGAGATGCTTTCGTACGGGAAATTAAATCTCAATTTGAATGTAAATCTGTCAATTATTTTCATTCAATATAATTGGCACCTTTTAGTAATTCTTAGGCTTGCATTGGCATACTTTAATCTCTGTGGTATGTTGCTTGTACCAAGAAGAAAACACTAGAATATCCAAAAGTGACCATGGCTGGCGATACATTACATCTGTATTGTACTAGTGCATTCTCGGCGAAAGGGATGGAGAGGGGTGTGGCTTTTAGGGGCTAACGCATCTGAAGTTTGTTGCCCCAAGGTAACAAATCCTGACACTGCAATTCGAAATGGTCCCATTTCAAGATAACAGCAAGGTCGGCGTGATTGGAATCCAGAGTCCTTTTATACAGAATCAGACTCTCTAGACACTTTATCATCGTGATTTTGGTCGGTTTTACTGAATCTGGAAAAAATCGAATAATGTCGACACGGCATATAACCAGAATAGTTGTGATCGATTTACTACATAGGGAGATTACCTGTCTGATACCTTAAGTGGCGGAGAATCCACAGACGCCCTTACGTATTTTTAATAATAACTTTCTATATAATTTCTAATTAAACGCTTGACCTGGTGTAAGAATTGTTTGAATTTTAGTAACTAAATTAACCTCAAATAAAGTTTTAAAGGTAACTTTAGGAAACGTTTTTGACCTGGTGTTAGAATTGTTTCAATTTAAGGTACTAAATTAACCACAAATAAAGTTTTAAAGATAACTTTGGGAAACGTTTTGAAATACGGACATTTTACATGTAGGAAATTTTTTTTTTAAAATTTGTAAGACTGAAAAAAATTATCGATACCTGTTTACGAGCGATATATAATATATTTTTGACCGCATTTATTAATCAAGGCAGGTAGAATAACATTCTAGTGCATAAAGTGGCGAAGAATCTCGCGACTTTTTAAGAATAATATACTTTTTATTCATCTAATAAACATTTACAATATGGGTTGATCAGTTTCATTTCTTTGATATAATGACTTTGTACCATGAGAAACAAGAACTTTTTTTGTAACATGATAAGAAAAAATTTTGTTTCATATTCGAAATTGCGAATATTTTCTTTTACAAATAAATCAAAATTTCGCATAGGATTTTAGTTTTAAAAGCTTATAAAACAGGATCTATTGCACGTAGACAATTATATATCTTTTATGATATTATTACTATCGGAATATATTCAAACTTGTATGATGTATAATAATTATTATTGATGATTCAACTTGTTACGGGCACCCCTAGTATAACCATAAACAGGTACTCCAGAATATCAACTTCCGGCCAAGATTAGAGCCAGTCATTAGCGGTAAGATGTAACATTTGCCGTGTCCATTTACACAGTAGGTCCAGATGAAAGTCCAGTGATATAACACTCCTAAGAGTGTCATAATCGAGATATAAACTTGATGAGTAATGCAATATAAACGTGCCCATTTCACAGCCATAATTTTAATCACCCCTTATTTTGTAGTCTACAAAGTTTAAATAATTTATTAACACCTATTCAGACATTGAAGTAATCTGATCATCTTCCCACGGCATTTAAAATTAATTTATGAGAGTTTCTGATTTTAAAATTATTGATTTATTATGGTGTTAATTAATTTTATTTGTAAGATGCATCGATGAAGGTATATGGATTTTTATTGTGATTGATAGGTCAAATTACAAGCACATATAACAAAGCCATATATATTTTAATATTGTGACGATATTGTGACCGATGTTAAAATCGCTATTAATTTTGTTTTATTAACTTAGACTTAAGAAAGTTAGTTAATTTTCGTTTCAGTGAAAAAATACGTATATTTATAATATCGCAATATTGTTAAAACACCGGTATGTATTTTCAAAGCAAGCGACTAACGTTAAACTCTATTTTTTCGCTCTTTCTCTCTCCTCCTTTCTCTCTTTCTTGTTTATTTATGTTTTAATTTCACATTTAATGATTAACCAACACATACAGTGGAGTATCCGGATTTACGCTTTCTTAAAAATATATTGAAAGCATACGGCCTCAAGTGTGGCTATGTTTAGCTGAATTTTTACAACGCTCGAATGTAGCTCACTGTCAAAACTAATTCAATTTCGTCCACATACATACGAAAATCGGAAAAAATGCTCATATTACAAAAACCGAACTTGTGTTTTTTTATATACTTATTCGTTGAATTTGTATAACAGAATTGACAATAAATATGTACATATATTACCGTACTTTTAATAATGAAACCGCGAAACTCCCTCTCTCTAACGTCTAGATATATAGGTATTCTTGACTGGGACGTAAAACCCCATTCAATCTCTCTCTCTCTCTCTCTCTCTCTCTCTCTCTCTCTCTCTGATTTTCCCAATAAATATTATCGTTAATAAATACTGAACTGAAGATATCCATTTTTAATTGGAAAAATGTTTTCATTTACTTTGATTTTATGTGCACTTATAGTCCAGTTTCCTATGGTAAAACTTACTTTGAAAAAAAAAAAACAACAATTTTTTTGGTAAAAAAGTCAAAATTTTTAGCGTGATTCATACATTAAAACATAAAAGTGAAAATAAAACAATTTTTACGTACACAAAGTACGAATCTGTAAACACAATACTAAAAAGTGAACACAAAACAATAAAACTATAAGTTAAGTAAGTTAATAACGTGACATACAGACACAATTAAAATTACATAAGTCTACAAGTGATGAAAATTAATTTATAATGAACCTGCACAGACATCGTAAAGTCCGTAGTCCATGGAGTCTGGAGGTGACAGGTTTATTGCTTACATCACAAAATTATAATCCGCTCGAACAAATGACAGGTGTGGTTTATAACTTAGATGGTTCAACTTTGAACTTTCAGTTTTATGGTGAATGACCATAATACACATTACAACATAATTATTGTCTACATAAATTACGAATTATACATTTGAGGGGTTTTCAATGTTAACACCTTTAAGCTGAAATCTCTCGGAGGCGAGCTTCACCGACTTCCGTCTATTCAGTCATCTCTCGGCAACATACAAGGTGAAAAAAAATTGACTTTATTTCAATGAACTTTTCATTTATCACTTAACCCGCATATACATCTCATCTTAAATACATTGTATTTGTCATGTGCTACTTTTGAATTGCAATTATTTTTTAAAATAAAAATTCAAAAGTACCACATGACATATTTAATCTTGCAACTTACATGTTTGCGTAAATTTCGATTGTGTCAAATCAGAGCAATTAGAACAAGTTCTTTTTATCGGGTGACTTTTTTCTATACCTTTTGGACAATATTTCTTAATCAAAATATATTTTGTATTATCAATTCTTCGAGAAAAAATGTGTTGATGTCAACGAAAGAATGAATGAATAAATAAATAAATAAATAAATAAATAAATAAATAAATAAATAAGCAAGTAAAAATATAACACTGTTATGAGACATTTCACTTATATTTAACTTGATCAAAATTTGTTTTAAAAAATACCCGAACCTTAGCTCTGGGTAAGTTGTTTACGTTGAATATATGGACATTGCCTTTCCACGTAGATTTGTATTCTTATTAAATTGACAGCAATAATAATAATAATAGCAATAACTAAAATAAATAAATAAATAAAAAAACAAATAAATAAATAAAAGAAAGAAAAAAGTAAAGAAAGAAAGAAAGAAAAAGAAAGAAAGAAAGAAAAAAGAAAGAAAGAAAGAAAGAAAGAAAAAAAGAAAGAAAGAAAGAAAGAAAGAAAAAATAAACCAGCAAATATCAATACCTCGCGAATAATTCTACTTACTATATTCTATGTCCTATTGTTCATTTGTTGTATTTCTAATTTCGATGATTTGTTGTGGTTGTTTTTTTTATTGCTTCTTCAATTGTTGAGTACATTTGTCAGAGTCTAGTAATAGTAAGGTTTTTTTGCATATACAACTTTTAAACGGAAAGTTGAAAAAAAGAACTATTTTCTGATTGTTTGATAGTATGCAGATAGGCAAAACTGGTTACATGTTCTCTTTGATAACAAGTACCATTACAATATTGCTTAATGAAATACAATATGTGTTTGTGGAGACCGTTTGTTGCACCAAACATCGTCAATAGACTTTAATAACAAGTTTGTTTTGGATAACTTTAACGTTTTACTGTATTTTTGTAATGTAATCCATTTGTTTTTTTTTGTCCATGTAAAAAAATTTCAATGCACGAAAAGCTAGCACAGACCTGTCTGCGAGGTTACTTGTACCTTTAACAGTTAAACATTTAAACTGACAATGTCGTTTCACTCCAAAAACATCAGTCCACTTTATAAGCATGTGTACGAAAAATGGGTCCAAATTTGGCTGCTTGTTGGAATAAATCAGTTTATAGGGGTGACATGTACTCTAATAGACACAGTGGTCAATTAATACCCAAATTATGCAAGCATTTAACGTGCAAGAAATTAAATGCAAAGTTAACTAATGGAATAATCATATGAGTTAAGAACAAAAGATTTACTAAATGCGTAAGCATTAGAAATGCATGATTATAGTTTAATAAAAAGGTGTGACGCCATGGTCGTATTTTCTTCACTAAAGTACAATGTGAAGTGCTCATGATGATAATTAGTAAGGATTTACATAAACAACGACACCTGGACAGAGTTATGTTAATGGTGTAATTTATAACTTACAAGATGATTAATTACTCTTGACGGAAACTTCAACTAAAGTTTTCAAAAATACCAAAAATCTGCTAAAATAAGAAGATATACGTGTCTTGGGGAAAAACATGTTCTGAACTTTAAAGAATGCATTATACTGCTTGATGATGAAAAGTGCAATGTTGACAAATAGCTCTGTGCTTTTCATTTAACACTTGACATCATCCACGACATTCATTTGATATGCATAAAAGTTGTACAAATCTCTGACAAATTGAAAATCTGCACATGGGTACTATAATAATGACATTGCCGCTTTAAAATGAAGTTAATTGATATAAATGAAGCCAGGGTTTTGGTTTTTCTATTCAGGCGAATTTTGCTCACATAATTCTAAAAGTTTTTAATTCATAAGTCTTAATTATGCTTATTACATATTTACATGTATCATAGTATTATCCGCTCACATTTCGCCTTTTGTTTGTATGTTGTAATTATTATTATCATCATTATTATTGTTGTTGTTTATACTTTTAGTCGCATTGCAAATCTCTAATATTTTGCTCATAAAAATTCTTTGTATTAAATTTATTTAATAATGCTCATTACATATATAAATATAAACGTATACAAAAACGTCGTGATTTTAGAATTTGTCAAAGAAACTAAAACAAAACTTAAAAAAAAACACATAGAGACAAAAATACATACAAAAAGCGAAATGCGGACGGACAATATATATATATATATATATATATATATATATATATATATATATATATAAATCACGACGTTTTTGTAAATTGTGTACAAATTTTAAAAACGGATAAGACATTGAAGATAAATAAATACAGAAAAATCAAAATATAGGCCATATAGATGTGATTCTTTGTTGTAGTATATCGTATTTTTTAACGGACAAAACGTTTTTTATCTGATCTGAGACATACCAATAAATGTCCTTTTCATCATTCTCCGAGACTGTTAATACCAAGAGGTATGGATTTTTCGAAATGTGTTTGTATTATATTTAGTTTGGCCATTTCGTGTGACATAATCTTGGTTTCTTTTGTTAAATGTCAATTTCCTAACACCGGAAAATTCATTTTTATTTTAACCCTGTGTGCTATGTACTCTGCTTATATTTTTTTTTTACACTTATTGTCTTAAAGTACTTTTGACATTGCATGATGAGCTCCTGAAAACCTCTGATACGGTAGGTCCTCTCATTTGTAGAAACATCTATTTGTTAACGCCGTGCTTAAGCCTTCAAAATGGTTAGAATATGTAGATTTCATGCAAATGTAAAATAACCTAAATTAGCCTTATGAGTGTGTAACTAATTAATCCACTTATTATACCGACATCTTTGTACTTTGTCACTCAGTTTTCCGGATTGTTAAAATATATATATATATATATATATATATATATATATATATATATATATATATATACTGTCCATTTTGTAGGTAAGTAAATATATTTATGAAGAACTTATTAGAATGGGAATGCTTATTCACATTCATGAGAGGAGACACATTGAATTTGAAAGCTAACATCTTTCTTGGCATGCGTAATGGAAGAAAAACATTATAACAGAAAAATAAATACCAGTAAACAGTAGTCACGACTGAAAATGCGAAAAATACAAGTTTTGAAAGAAATAGCCCAACGAGACAAGAAGACCGATATTTGAACCACTGATAATACAGCTCTCGACTTCAATCAATGCCTATTGATTAGGTGTAAATACATCTAGAAGGTTTTAACCATTCTACGTACCGACATTACTCCATAAATTAAAAAAAAACTGATTTACGGTAAGCGGCATTGAACAGTTAGCACACTTCAGGCCACACAGATATCGTGGCTCTCTGTTACATTTAACAAGGAAAGGGAAAGAATATGAGTATTAACATAGGAGGAGTAGAGTAAATTAAGAGTATTTTATGCCCCAGTCAACGTTATTTGTGGTGGTCAGCAGAGAAGGACATTTTTTGTTTTCAAAACCATAAAAGATTTAAAAAAAGAAAAGTGTGCTGATGAAGTGTATGATGGAGTGGATAGTGGGATCTGAAAAATAAATTGATTTTTTTTAGTTCTTTTGTAGTTAATGCAAAGTTATGGTTTTTCCATCTGCAAATTAATTCTAATCAAATAACGTTTTTTACGCCTTCCTCAATTTTTTTTTCTTATGCCGGGGCGGTCGGGTCAGAGATAGGAAGGAAACCCCTTCCGAAATCCTCTTCTTAGCCTTTGCAAGCTAAGTGGCTGCCTGGACGTAAAAAATCAGTTTTAAATCGTTTTCGGCTCCTTTTATGATTTCGTTTCATTTGTTGGAGGTTCTTTGGTGACCAGAAGCGTTCTACAAAGCGTGCTCTACGCATATGGGTTCCATTCACGCTCTTGCATATTCTTAAGTAAAACAATTTATCAGTTCAGATTGAAGTTTGTCACATTATATATATATACCCAGGCGGTAAGAGGCGCTGTGATCCTTAAAGGCGCGCTTTAGACCACTCGGCCACCCTATTAAATACAATTCTTGAAGCATTACTGGAAGAAACATTTTTTGAAATGTCAAAACAAGAGGAGACTTGAAGTGTTTTAATATCAAAGTCTAACGAACATCATAAGCCAAATGATATGTTAAACCGACAAATCTTAATTAAACATTTAAAATATATATATACATGTATTAAAATCCAATTTACACATAAACATGGCAACTTTCGCATGAATGCACATGAACCAAAACCAAAATGCACATTTTGAATTAACATGCACTAATGAATTGACAGTAAATTTTTGAAATAAAAATAAACCTTTATGCACCGTAAATATTTTAAAAAGACATTATACACATTTTGAAAGACATTTGCATAACAGAATTGGCAGTCATTTGTTATGTGATCACACATAAATGTAGTCTGGTCATTGAAATTTATAAATTCATCATTTAAATCCTAAGGCGGATTTTTAAATTAAGAACTATGCATAACTAAAGTTATGTGTTGAAATAATAATAAATTTTAAAACTTTTAAAAATCAAAAAATGTAAAAATCAAGAATGGTCGACCTTTGACTTAATTCACTAATGCGCATATTTTAGGTATACCTTCAGTGACAATGTTAATGGTCAAGACTGGGCGTATAATACGCTAACCGGGATCAGAAAAAAATTCCCGGTCATCAGTATAAAATAAACAATTCCAAATTAAAACAATGTTCAGCTAATGAATATCAAAATATATGAGTAATTGAACTTAATACTGATTGTGCTCAATCAAATATGACCTATTTTTAAAAAAAATTATACAAGCAAATAATTTAATATTTAAAACAACATGATAGATAGGGAATAATTAATTTTAATAATGTAACAACTTATTAGGGCCTGTAGGGCTCACCTGGTATGTTTTGCAATTGAACTCAGTATTTCAAGTTTTCATGCATGATTTTGGGTCTCCGTTGTGGAGTGGTTAAAGTCATCAACTTAAGGATAGCAGCGACTCTCATCGCCTAGGCTTGCATTACCGTAACTACTTTTGAGGCAAATGAGGCGGTTGCCTCGGTAAAAATAAATAAATAAATAAATAAATAAATTAAAAAAAAAAAAAAAGATAAAAAAAATATTTCAACCTGCTGATAAATTTATGATAGGTTTCATTAGAGTTGTTCATTCAGTCCGTCATGACAAAAATGTCCATTGGGTCAAACAACTAAATGTTGGACACCAAACAAATACTAAATATATGCATTTATAATAAGAAATGATGCACTGAAATGGTTTCAGGATGCACCATTGTAAGCTATTTCTTTAAAGCTTTTCATGGGAAGCATGTCCCTGGATCCCCCTTTCCCAAAACAGGAAAATCGTCTTTGGCGCTTCGACCTGATGCCTTTTCGAAAAAAATCTCCCTAGTTAGGGTCTAACAAATGGTGTCACTGATTAGGACTGATTTCCGAAATGTGCACATATGGCACATCAAAATTTAACATGTATTTTTGTACAACGATATTTTTAAAAGAAAAAAAATTCATTAGCTGATATATGTAGCGTACTTAAAGTAATGATGGCTATATCGGATTTCAGCCGGAGATGTTGGATACTGTATATGAACTGTTTCAACCAAGATTGTTTTAAATTAGCAAGGGTACTGAAGGTTCAAGTTTTACCAATTGACACTTGGCTTACCGATTTTCTTCATCAAATTTGACCCAACAGTTAAAAATAGAGTAAATTTGTTTACTGTGTAAAGCAGGACGACGCATGGAAAAAATCTGCATTATCGTAATAGGTCTTGAAGTAATATTTTAATTACTAAACAATTAAATAATTTCCAATTAATAAACATGACAAATAATTTATTTAAATAAAAAATAAATGTAGAAACAATAAAAAGTTAATATGTCTGCATGTTCTCATTAAAGTTTACATCGTATGTTAAATAGAATCAGTCTAAAATCCTGAAAATCATTACCCCGAAAGAAAACAAAAGATGAAAAATTATAACTACCCCAGGCCCTTAATTTGTAGGCAGCAAATTTAGATCTAATTACTTAATTCAAAATTAATTCTTAAAACATGATGTTTAATCATTGCACTAATGAATTCAAGTGTCCTCACCATCACCATACTTGTCAAATTTAGTTGACGTTCTTGTGCACTAACCGTACGAAAAGAGAGATATTAATTTCTTTATAATTAAAATCATAATGTAAATTTCCATCATAGTTATAATAATTTGATGTACATGTCTGTTTGAATTTTGTATAACATAATTTCCATCAGAAAGTATCAATCATATTCGTAATTTAAAGCCTCTATGACAGTTAAAGCCATGTTACGCATGCGTTAAATGTTTTTAAAACAGTGAACTGTTTACATACAAATCTTTCATCCGAATTACTTGAAATTCCTTTTTTTTAAATTTTCTCAGAGTTATCTTATAAGGCCCCTGTCAAATCTCAACTTTTCCTAAATCATAGTTTCATTCTTTGAAACTTGAGTCCTTAATCATTTTTGCAACATTTACCAATCAGAAACCACACAGGTGATCTGACCGACATATTGTTTTTTGTCTCGTCATGTGCAGATTTAAATGCATTATGTTAATGAAAATTTAAAATCAGCACACGCAAATGATAGTTTCATAAAAATCGACAAAATTTAACATGTTTGTTTATGTTGAGGAATATTAGTGGTGTCATATTCAATTTTTGAATTTAACTAAAAAAATACATTCAAAAATGGAATATGACAATTTATGGTTTATTTCAAAAATGGAATATGATAGTTGCTTCAGCAAACAATATATTGTTTGATTCGCTGACTTTTCCGAGGGTAACTAAATTACACGTCTATAAAAAATATTTGACGAAAAAACAGGCACACTTAATATTTACTCGTAGACTGAACTGCCTTGGATTCAACCAAATCCAGTTCGTATAATAAACATAGTTTCTTGTTGCTATGTATTTCACGGCATAATCAGCAATGCAGAAAATCTGTTTAAAGAATTCTTTAGCTCAAACTTGTTTAACTATTAAGCAAAAAGGTGAAAAACATGTGTTCACGGATTACATCGGCTATTATTGTTAAGGACCGAATCCAAATTTAAATCTAGCAAATACATCCAGGTTCGCTTACGGAATGTCTATAGCTGAAATTTAAAAAATCCTTTAACTTGAACTCTGACTTAATTTGTAGCAAGTTTGTATCTAGCTGAAACAAACAAGACGATTTTATGAAATGACCAACTCTCAAATTCAGAGCAGCAACAACATTCTAAATTTTGCAAACTCCTAAGTTGTTTGCAATGTAAATTCATTTATTGTTACATGTCTTTCAAATAAATGCCCTTTCTTTCTTTCTTTTTTTTCTTTCTTTCTTTACTTTTTGTATATTTCGGAAAGTTATTTTATGTCTCTCTTCTAAACAATAGCAAAAATTTTCCCAAATGTTCTCGCATTTCTCACAAATTATATATTTCAACAGTACAATGATATAAATACAACATACATAAAATTCTTCTTTTTAGATTATCTTCAAAACGTTTGTGCATCATATCGCACTTCTTTGGGTGTATTATTTACAAGATGATTTAAAAAAATGTTATATGTTATGTTATATGATTATATGTTATATAATTTTATAACTAATGCATTAAAAATGTTATAATTATATAACGATTCATAAGTCATAAGTTATCAAAAATTCAAAAAAGTTTAAATTGATTTGTGCATCAAAAATAGATAAAATTAGATTACAATTTTTTACAAGAAAATACTTGATCTGTGATTTTGGCATTGATCACGTGTAAGACGGATTTTACGATGTTTTTGATCAATCAGTTGACCTAGTTGTCAAACATTTTTATTAAAAGTTTTCAACATAAAATCTTTCTATTTACAGTAAATATTTAGTACATCTGAAATACATTTATCACAAAGAAATGGAAAATAATGTTTGATAATTTTATTACGCGCAAAAACCTGATAGAAGAAGATTTTTTGTTCATTTGGCTAGGGGGCATGTTACTGCAAATTAATTACAATACTGACGTGCACGTATCATTACCGATAAAAACTGTGGGAATATTTTCACCTTATGCGCGTCATATTTCGTTATGATCAAAATTATTACCCATAATGTCCATTGAACCAAACAAAAGAAACCATTATCTGACCATAAACTCACCACACCATTACTATATATCATTTCACCTTCTATGTCCAGTCATGTCATCTGACGTGTTATTGTCCAGAATTGTCCGAAAAATATTAATTATAATATTTCAATTAATTTGTCAAGTGGTCTCAATGTCATTATTTGACATTTTCATTTATATGAAGAAACAATTGACAATATTGTGCTATCAAAAAGTCAAACCACAAAGCACCTGCTAAAATTTTTCCTTATTTAAATTTATCCTGGTAAACCACAATATCTGGACAAAAATAATCTAGACTTAATAAAAGATTGTGTAATTTATCTTCTGTGTCCTACTGAATTAAGATAATAAAGATATAACATAATATTATGTTATATTATCCGTAAGAGAACGCTTTGGGTCACTCGGCATCTACGTCCCATTTTTATGAAGAAGCGATAGAAATATACTTATCGTGGTTCATTGTGGTAAAGCATAAATTCTATATATATGTACATGGATTGTTAAACCATTTCAAAATGATCTCGATCGGTGGCAGAGTGGCTGATGACCGTGTGATTACGAATCAAAGCATATCTCTAGGTTCGAATCCCATTCAGAAAATTGTAGTATGAGAAAGTTTGAAAGTGGTTTTCCCTATGTTGTCTGGTCTCCTCAACCATCCCAAATACTGAGCGCTTTGACGGAATCTTTACTTGGGAGTAAATTACCATTAGTACGCTCCTACTACACATCTTCACATATTCTAACAAGCCGTTCATGAAGTGCCACGATGTCCTTTTGTAATTTGTTTCACACATTACTTTAAACTTTGTGGAATGAACAAATTTGAAATAACACAAAGCAGTTTATTGAACTATTCAAACCAATATAACTTTGATATGACAAATAATTCTGTCATATACCACTTTTTGAATTTAATCATTTTTGAATGTATTTTTATGATTAAATTCAAAAAGTGGTATATGACAATTTTATTACATTTAAAAAAGTTTGGTTCCCCTTTTGCCATATGTCTGATGTTTGATATTTTTAAAACAGATATTTGCCATTGCAGTTCGTCAGTTTATGTAAAAGCCATGATAAACCGATAAAATTTGTGTAATCTATTTGTATTTAAATCCGGTCCGATGATAATAGTTTGAGATTTTGATTTATAGGTTGAACTGATGATGTTTAGCTAGTAAACCTTAATTTTGTAACTAACAAAACATCGTTAGATATTCTCTGTCGATCGGAGTGTAAGAGATGCAGTTTAAAGTTTGCACAAATCAACATCCTGCGGCATCCAAGATGGCTGCCGTTACTATAAATAGCAAAAAGTGAAAAATGATTGATACACGTTTATTTATAAACCGATTTAGTTCAAATTTTGTATATAGAAAGTAGATACATAGCCATTTAACATATTTAATGGGTTTTTCAGAAACATTTTTATTGGGTCGCTGTATATGCATTATGTAACAAAAATACCTGTACAATTTTGATGTGCCTTATGTGCACATTTTGGTATATCAGTCCTTATCAGTGACACCGTGTTGCCGAATGCGGTACTACTCCAAGGCGGATCTTTGTAAATCTTGAATACATGTAGTATGGTAAACATAGACAGGGCTTCAGTTGAGATAAATTATCTAAACAATCGAAATAATGCCATTCGAATTTTCCCCCTTTTTACTGTTAAAATCGATTCCAAACGAAAAGATCCACAATAAAATACAGCCAAAACTGTCTATAAAGGCCACCCATGGAAATCAATAAAAGTGGCCTTTATGGACAGGTGGCCTTTATATACAAGTACAAGTTATATGGATAAAGAGCATTTGGGATAGAATTTTATTGGCCTTTATAAGCAGCTGGTCCTTTTATAGAGAGGTGGCTTTTAAGGCAGGTTCGACTGTATAGATTTTATTCAAAGTTTGCATCTCATTTAACTTTTCACATTAAATACTGAAAAAATTAAAGAACGACCCATCATTTATTTCAGTTAACGGGTTTTAGGAAAATCCACACATATCAATATTTACCTTAAATCTGCTATTTTTTCATTCTTATTTAGTCTACATGCATTTGTTACATATTAAATAGTTACAGTCATTTTCTACTTTTAAGTACAAATGATTTTTCAAGCATTAAACAAAACGAAGTTAAATTTTCTTTTGATAGAAAATAGTGTTATTTTTTACCTAAGAAAAACGATTTTTTAAAAAGGACCTTTTCAGAAAGAATTTTTATGACTTTTGATACTGAGGATAATTATCTGTAATAAATACACAAATTAAAGATAATTAATTAATTATGTCTAATAAGAAACATTAACCAAGACAACTTTAAATAATTATCCTTTTGGGAAAAAAGAATAGTTTTACATACTAATGGTTAGAAATTTTGAATCTATTTTAAGATAAATTATTTCTAAACCTTGCATTTAGAATGATGGCTTAGGACTTTTAAATTAAAATTTTCACATTGTATTTTTTATAATTTATTATTTTTCAATGCCACTAAAAAGCGACTGTCCTTGAGTGCACTCACTGATCACAGTGCCTCCCACCGCCGCGGTTCAAAACGCACTTGGGCCGACGATAGTGTGGGAAAGTTTGTAAGTTCGCTTGACATAAGAAACGTTTTTTTTTCTTGGCGCTCTTCTTACCTCCACTATCTCCGAGCTTACCGCCTAGATGAAAGTGAAAAATTCTTGCCATGGATGTAAACACAATTTCTTCTGTATTATATATGCGGATATACGCTCGTTTACTGTAGTATTTACTGGATTCCAGCGTACAAGAGTAAATAAATAAATAAATAAATAAATAAATAAATAAATAAATAAATAAATAAATAAATAAATAAATAAATAAATAAATGAAATATATGAAAAATAATATTGATAAAAATAAAATAAATAAATGCAGTAAATGAATGAATGAATAAATAAATAAATAAATAAATAAATAAATAAATAAATAAATAAATAAATAAATAAATAAATAAAATCTATGAACAATAATATCGATAAAAATAAAGTAATTAAATGCAGTAAATAAATAATAAATAAATAAATAATTAAATAAATAAATAAATAAATAAATGAATGCAGAGTTATAAAACAGGAGTTATGAAATTAATTGATAGTGTAAGTAGTTTTTTTTTTACAACTGAACAAAATACCCCAAAATTGATATGTAAAAACAAATTTCTAATTCACTTTTAATAATTAACATTTTCGATAAAAATAAATTCTGCGTATATACATATCAAAATAGTAAAAACCAATAATATAAATCATTTAAATTTGTGAAAACAATTCAGTTTTTTCACACATATTTTTCAAGGGTGGGAATAGACATTTCAAAATCATTATGCCTTATCAGTGGAACCCTGTCTAAAGATTATGACGGCAATCATAAAATGATAGCTGTTTCTTGAAAGCTTTTGTTGTATTTGGTTTCAATTTGCAAGTAAATTAAGCATGATTACCATACCGTCTTGGTCGTAAACTTATATAATTCAGATTGATGAGACAGCTAAGATCATATTAATGTTAATTAATACGGTGGCTTATAATTGACATGTCTACTTTTTAATGTGTTAATGAAGTGGTGTGATGATAATTGACGCCATAGTCAAGATTCTTGAACGTACATTAAGGATGTTTGTTTTGGTTATAGTGAAGAAAACCTGAGTACCAGACGACTTGACAAACTGGCTCGTACTAGAACTTTCCGGAATCGAAGTTGAAACTAGTCAGTTAGAAATACTGCTTATATAACCAAAGGCTTTTATATTCAGCGGATCTATTTATTGAATATACATCTTATGTATATATTCCTTGTAGCAACTTATTCTACTTCTGTTTCATATTATTGCTAGGTTAGACAGTTAGCTTAAACATTGGCGACAAAGTAAAGAAATAAGTGTTATGACTTTCACTTGTGCAATATACAATCAAACCTGTCTATAAAGGCCACCCATAGAAATCAGTAAAAGTGGCCTTTATGTACATGTGGCCTTTATATATAAGTTCAAATTATATGAATAAAGGACAGCTGCGATAGAATTTTTTGGCCTTCATAAGCAGGTGACCCTTATAGGCAGGATTGTCTGTATATCATTTACTCACACGTGGTTCTGTCCCCGTCTTTGGCACAGGGAACTCGTTGGCCGAGTGGTCTAAAGCACTTTGTTTGGAATTTCTCTCAGGCAGATCCGAGGTTGAGAAAGAAGTTTAGTTGGGTTGCCAATGGTCGGGTTTTCTACAGGCATTATGGTTTCCCCTACCATTCTTAAACTGACCGCCTTGATACAAGTGAAAGCATTTTGACTGTGAGGTGTTAACATCATCAACCCAATCCAATCTGATCCAAACCAATACTTTTTTGAGCAGGTGCGCAAAAATTGGCCAATCCAATCCAATCTGATCCAAACCAATACTTTTTTGAGCAGGTGCGCAAAAATTGGCCACCATACTTTTTTTTACATGACTCTAGGTCGCTTTTTATACAATCAAGGACGCGTTATTTTAATAACCATTAGACAATTACGTTCTTGTTTGATAAAGGTTTAATTTCTTGATATCAGTCTAATTATTTCGAATGACTTCCAACAAGGGTGTATAAAAATTTTTCTGTCAGATTTATGCTAATTTAAGTATGATATCATATTAATTATATTCCCATAAAATCCTAAGTGGATTCACACGAAATGTCAAGTAAAATTCAATTAATATTGCTTTTGCTAATGATCGAATTAAATCAACATGACCTCAACACATAAATATTTCAGAAAGGTCATCATTGTATAATTATATGTTTTGTACCTGTCAATCAATGTCCCTATCAAGGACTGAAATGGACAGGTTGGAAAAGCACATTTTTTAAAAATACATGCAGTTGTTTAAAAAGATAGAAGAAAAAACATCATTGGCCTAGTAATGGTCTAAAGATGATCGCTTCCCTTAGTGTCCAAGTAAGAATTCCAGTCGAAATTTCTTATGTGATTTTTTTTTTATTTTGATTGCTTAAGCTTGAAGGTTTTCTCCGGGTACTCTGGTTTTCTTGCATAATCACTTAAATGACCGCCTTTACATTTATAAAGTAATTTCGACCAGGCGTAAAACACAATGTACTCACCAATCTACACAAACAAAAACAAACACAAAAATAGTTAAAAGTTGTGTATCGACATGTTTGTATAAGAGTTTATTCGTTATTTAATTATTAATTGCATTATGTTTATATATATATATATATATATATATATATATATATATATATGATTGTTGTAGCCATGATCAGAATATGCTACCTGTAAAACTGTAAATTGTCCTATAATACTGCCCCTTTTTCGTGTTCATTTGTATTTTTGTTTTTCGAGAGTACGACTTGATATCTGAGAATTTTGTTTGTAACAATTATTTACGTTGGGTATTAATTGAATTGGGTCGTTTGAAAGTTGACGTTTTTTTCCCATAAAACCACCATATTTCGGTTCCGGTTATTTGTGACGTAAACATTTTCAGTGTTAAGGAGTTTTGATCACGTGATACACTTATCCATTTTGTTCGGTTGACTTATTAAATTATTTTCTTTCTTTATTTTTCAAACGCGACAGTCCGGATATATACCACACCAGGTAACTTAGAACGTCACAGACAAATTAGCTATTTATTATACTGGTATAGAGCAAACCGACAACGGAAAACCTTTTGTTGGTCAGGATCGAACCCACGGCTTTGAAGCGCTTGAGTTAAACCACTAGCTATCGCGGTCACGCCCTGTAGTTTGGTGTCAGTGAAAAGATGAAATCGCCAATTAGGTCAAGTTCAAGTTCTAGGTCAGATAAACTTGATTGTTTCGTGATGTCACAGAGAGTTGTTTTATTTTGCGGAGTGTAATTGTACTTAGGAATTGAACATTTTTACTGATCACGTGACTAAACTTCCACACACTGTTACATAATATTTAAATATCTTAATCAAGCAAAACAACAAATGTCTAAATACAAGGAAAACTCCTTTTATCTAAATGAGTTGAACCCGTAGCAGTTTATGACCCCGGGTTTTAGTAGCTATGCTGCGGTCTCTTAAATTATACAATGGTAATCGTAACCACATAAAATATTTCTGTAATTGAATTTTTAATTATTGAAATTTACATTTTAAAAGGGTACCATATTTAAATTTGAAAATTTATTAATTAAAATTCGTCTGGAATATGGAGACAGAGCGTGTCTAAATCTGTAAGCAATTGTTGTTTTTAAGATAAAGGTGTTTCATAACAAAATAGATAAGACAGATATGGGTCAATATCTATTATCAGAATTAATTTAATTAACAAAGCAATTAAAACGATATAAAATAAATGCAATTCATGATTAAAATATTCGTCGAAATATTTGAAACTCATTAAACACCTCTCATTGAAATTTAAATAGATATATTATGTATAATGTCTTTTTGTTTAAGAAGATTTTAAAATTTTAAAAAGACAAATTCGTGTTGAATTTAATTCTAAATTTTAAATTCAATTGTTAAGTTTTGAAATTTATTACATCTTTAATTTTTTTTTTTTTAAAAAAATCCCATGCTTAATGTAATTCTTGAATGAGAAAAACAATAGAGAGAAAAAGGTTGAGAACAGTTATTTCGTGCAAATTATTTTTGCAGTATTTTGCATATTATTAAGATTAATTTATTACAACCACAAAGAACAATTTTGTCTTGCAATCAAAACAAGGAAATCTCTTTGAGAAAACAATGCCCCTTTGTGTAAAGAAACATTCTGCATTGCAATTTAATCTCGGGAACACTTTTCACCACAATTTTGTCTCAGAAAACACTCTTTTATCTCTTTGGTGTCATGAAATATCTCTCAATATCTTGTTGACCCATAAAGCACTTTTTAAAGTTTTTTTGTCTTAAGAAACGCATTCAAATGTTTTTTTTCCAAGAAACACACTTCATTGCTTTTTGTCCCAAGAAACAATTTTATTTTCTTATTGTTAAAAAATACGCTTTTTAATCCCATTTTGTCAAAATAAAATTAAATAATAATAATAATAATAAAAAATCTATCTTCATTATTTATTACCTCAATAAACATTTTGAAATAATTTTGTGTATCAAAAACATATTCCATGTTTTTTGTCTTAAGATACAACCTGAATGCTGTTCTGTCCCAAAATAAATTTGTCTTACGCAACACTTTTCAATTTGTTTTTTCTAAAGAAGCAGTCTGATAGCCTTTTCATCCCAAACTGACTTTTTGGTTCAAAAAACATTTTTCATTTTTTTCTCTTTAAGAAACAACCTTTAACACCTTTTTGTCTTAAGAAATACCTATCATTGCCTTTTGGTCTTAAGAAACATTTTCCAATGCCCGTTTGTTTGAAACAAATAACCTTGTGTTTTTATTTAAGACAAGAAACCCTTTGGAGTGCCTATAAAAAACTTCAAGAAAAAATGTTTCTTATGATTATTCCTATCAAGAGAAATCTTTATTGCAATTTTGTACCAAGATAAACACATAAATACTTTTGTCTTAAAAATTTCTCTTTATTACCATTTTTTCTTGAGTAACAATCTTTTAAGTCTTTTCTCTAAAGAGACAATATTTAATGCCAAGTTTGTCTCAATTTTTTTTAATTGCCTTTTTTACTATAGGAACGTTCTTCAATGTCCTTTTCTCTGGAGAAACAGACTTTCAGTGGCATTTTGTCTAAAACAAAAAAAGCTCTTCAATGGATTCACATTGTTTTATTTCCATGTTTTTAAGGTGTTCATAGCTCATTTTTATCATGATGACATTTTTTTTATTATACCTCATGTAATTTTTAAGTAATTTGATTGGATAACTAACTGTTTGAAAATAAAATAATATCACCCTTAGATTTACTAAGAATAAAGAATGGCGCGCGTGCTTCAGGGTAACATTAGTTGAGGAGTTATGGTAACGGGTAATATTACAAAAAATATCACATGCGCAAAAGGAATCCTAAATCACAAAACCGAGCACATTTCGATCACAAGCAGCTAAACGTTTGATGGATACGATCTTTTATTAATATACAATTTATTCATATGCAAGCGTTTCCTTAATCAAGACTACCTGTCTGATATAGTAGCCAGGAGAAGTCAGCTGCAGTGTATGGATTGGTACAGTAATCATTTTTATAAGTAACAGAGAATCTCAGTTTAAGAGAATATCTGGAGAAAGACATTTGGCATAATAAAATAAATATAACATTCATAAGAGGGTGATTTTGCATATTTTCACCCCTCGGAAACCATTGTCAACCTCGGCTTCGCCTCGGTTGTCAATGGTTCCTCAGGGTGAAAATATGCAATATCACCCTCTTATGAATGTTATATTTATATAATATAAATATACTATATTTCATGTTATTATTAAGTATATAATTCCTGCGTTTCTGTGTAATACACAGCTGGACAGTATTTCTACAGGAAGAACCAAAATATAAATCAACAAATAAACAAACAAACAAACAATCAAATAAATAAATAAATAAATAAAATAATACTAGTTGGAATGTTTTTCATTTCAGTGATTTTTATAGATATTTCGAAAAAAAAACACAAAATGTTATATTAAAAACAGAAAAAATAGATTTTTCGAAAAAAAAAGAACAAAGTAACTTCAAAACTAAACATGTATTGCGTATAAACGAAAGATAAAAAAATCTATTTTTTGCGCTGCATATAACCCAACGTATGTTTTTTTCAAAATACAAGACTAGAGTAAAAATACTATTCATTTTCAAACTTGTTTTACACAAGATTGTTACTGTGTCATGTACTTTTGAATTTGAATTTTTCTGTTATAAGCTCATGTGCTACTTTTGAATGTATTATTTCATAAAAATTCAAAACTTTTTCTTTTAATTTTTAATGAAATAATACACATGACAACAGAGTTGTTTTTTTTATCAATTGTTTGGTACCATTTTTTAAAAAATATTTGTGGACCGCTAGTTTAAAATAAGTTAGAAGAGACCCCTCCAATGTTACAAAAATCCCCTCACATAACATTTACTCAAGCCGGCCTAACAAGGTTTTTACAATCAATTGTCCCAATTTGTATCTGGCTTCCCTTGTCTTTGTCGGCATTTTCTTTCATCAGGGTTGGATTGCGATCTGTCATGTGCTGATTTTGAATTTCTATTAAGATAATACATTCAAAATCAGCACATGACAATTGACATGTGCTGATTTTGAATGCATTATTTTAATAGAAATTCAAAATCAGCACATGACAGATCGCAATCCAACCATGAGACAGGAATCATATTGAAGAACATGAAACCAGGGTCTGGAAATGTTCTGCTCAAAATTGACGCCAAACTTCTTTTAAATGCAACGTATTAATATGATAGAAACTATAATTACAGTGTCTTTTAGGTAATGAGGTGACTCCAAATTCTAGATTTAAACGACACTGTCTTGATGCCTTTTGACCTGCAGAGTACATTAAAAAATACCATTTTATCATTTGATACTTCCGACAGTACACTTACAAATCATTAATGTTGGTCGAAGCAAATCTTTATTGCATCTTAACCACATATTTTTTCAGCTTTTGGAACTTTGTTAAAGAGACACGAAGCTTAAAGCCTGAAAATGTCATTATTTACTTGACTTTATGAAGAGATTTGATAAAAAAAGTAAAACAAATAAGTCGAAGTATAATGGTTTAAAGATCGGTGGTTCGAACACTATTTGAAGATTTTTGTTACAGGTTAAAATAGAATATTGCATGTTATTGTGTATCAATGGCATTAGGGATCAGTAGCAATTTTCATTTTGAACAGAGAGTATCAGTCACAATACCGTACTGAAACTTGGGAATGTAATGATTAGACTATTGTTGTTTAACTGTGCAAAAATCTTGTCCAAACCTCTATCTATCGTTTTTTTTATTTATATTTTTTTTAATTTACATTTATTTTATCAAAAATTTAAAAGTTTATATTTTGTGAGTTGTTTGTCTTTTCTGCCTGATTTTTTTTTTCAAGTAAAAACTTTTAGTTGGTTAATGTTTTAAGTTCAATTTAATTAGAATAAATTTATTTTGCACATAATTTTTTTCTCTTTAATTTGTATAGATATTTCATGTATACTTGTATAGATAAAATCTTTCGGAAATACTCAGACAGTTTCGGAAACTTTCATATTGCTGTCAAAGTCAACAACAGTTATGTCATAGAAATCATACAGCGTTATCCCGATTCAAGGAAAACAATATGTGAAATTCATAATTTTAAAACATTTTTTAAATCACAGGGAAACATTCTTTTATTATATTTTATTTCATTAAAAATGACAGTAATTTTTTGTAATGCAAAAATGAATGTTTTTTGCATGCTTTTGATATCACACTCCGAGTAGAATTTTACATGCACAAAAACATTAGTATTTTTAGTATTAAGAGAAAACTTAACGGGCATTCATAAAATCCTGAAAAGAATTTATAATTTAACCCAATTCCAATATCACTTTTTGTTTCTTTTCTGTTGCATTGAATCAAGAGAGGTCACATCGCTAATGTTGCATAATTTGGAGTACTGTCATGTTTACGCGATTTTGTAAATTAAGGATTGGTTTTCAATTTTTGCAAAGTTATTGAAGTATAACCCGACGATGACGGATAACAAATTGTATAAAATCGCGTAGCGTAGCGAAGTCGGGTTATACTTCAATAACTTTGCAAAAATTGAAAACCAATCCTTATAATTACAAACGTTGTCTCTTTATTAAAATGTTCGATATCAGTATCGAAATATCGAACTAATTTGTGTACAGTGGCGCATGGATACAATGTGACATTGTTTACGTTGGCTGTGACACACTTGGATACGTACGACATAACACAAAGTTGATCAACGAACAATTCTTGATTAATAATAAGACACTGTGATTCAACAAGGTTTGATGTTTTATTACGAATTTTAAATGTTGTTTCATCATTTTTTTTAAAAAATGTGTAAATTGTCACTGTCACTGTTGAAAAATACGTATACGTGACGTCAACATGCCGTTATTTCGGCACCAAGTCATGTCGGTACCGCGTCAATTCGGCACCGGCAATAGTTCGGTCATTCGAAAAATTAGCTACGACGACAGAAGATCGTAATTTGCAACAACAACAACTAATAATAATAATAATTATAATAATAATAATAATAATAATCATCATCATATTTAGCTTATGCTGTATTTCTATTTTCCACAAGCCCTGATCCGCACACTTCAAAAGAAATTCTGATCAAACTTCCTTATACCTGTACCAACATAATAAGGTCTTTTCACTTTTCAGACCCATATCACTTGCTTTCTGTCGCCTTTGGTATCCGACTTCAAAAGAGGTTATATGATGATTATACATGGTCTAATGATCTGTGATATAATATGTAGGATAACTGTAAAATTAACATCTTATTAAATTAGTAATTAAACTTACTAAATTTAAAAAAAATAAATAAATATTAAATCTGTACACAAACATGAAAACCAAAAATAATTTTTTGAAATAAATCAAAGATATTTTTCTGGTGCCGAATTTAATCTTTATTTCTTTTCTTTCTTTCTTTCTTTCTTTTCTTTTTTTATTGTGTCGAATTTAATCGTAGTCGGTGCCGAATTGACTTTCAATTGGTGCTGAAATGACTGTTTACAGTGGTACTGAATTGACTTGGTGCCTAAATGACTTGATACCTCGTGTCATTTACTAAAAAAAAGTTTGCTGAAAACCGACATGTTTGCAAGTAAACAGTTCGGATTTAACACCATAGAAGGGCATCATAGGATGGCACATCTATTGCTTTGAGAAATGGCGAAGCATCTAACAAAATATTGTCGAATTTGTTCGCCGTAAGCAGATATACTAGCCAGCATTAAGTTACAGACGGAGATTGTTTTTCAGCAAATTGGAGGTCAACCATTTAATTTTACTAGTTGCATCTTATTATTATTATTAACTAATTTTTACATATAATTGTGAAAAACGGATAATATATTTTCAACTCTTTCATTGTTTAATAATTTCAAGTCCTTTTCTAAATGCCGCGAGTGTTGACTTACTTTGCTTTTTGTGTGTTGCCATTGTAAACATTGGTCTTTTAATAACGGCGGAAAACACCGAAAGTAATTCGGCAAAAGTGTAAAGTTATGTCAAAAATGACGTCATACAGAATACATCCACCAATCAAAACAAAATAAAACTGGACATTACGCGCAGTTTGTAGTTATATCACGAGATTATTCGATTCGCTACAAGTAATGAAACAAGTTTGCACTGTAAAACATTGCCCCCATGGTAAAGTAGATTAAAGCAGTGAGAAGTGGAAAAAGTTAACTGTTCGAAGACCAAATTCATTTGTGATAAATCTTTACTTGAGTGTAAAACACCACGATTTCATTTCAATTCGCCATTCTTTTAGTGTTGGCAAAAAAGCCACAGACATGCAAAAAATGTTTTACATTTTGAAGAGGAAAAATATTGATCTTTATACAAGT
The DNA here is from genome assembly GCA_029721355.1 of Tegillarca granosa. Classification (NCBI taxonomy): domain Eukaryota; kingdom Metazoa; phylum Mollusca; class Bivalvia; order Arcoida; family Arcidae; genus Tegillarca; species Tegillarca granosa. The sequence continues at coordinate 23,074,181 of CM056609.1, read as the reverse complement.
TGTATTGAATTAAATTGATTTTATGTTGAATTTGAAAAGCGATTGATAAACAAGTCATAGATATGTTGTTTAATTCTATGCCGTTGGTTTTAAAATCGCAAACAAAAAAGTAACTCTTTCAAACAATCGACTTTTTAAATCTGAATCGATCTGAGGGCGACGATTAGAACCTGGCCAGTACAATCGAACTGTTTAGTGCTTTAGATATATAAGATTTGTGATATTTTAACCAAATGGTTTTTCCTAATTTAAATGAAATGCTCATTCAAAAACAGGCACACACACACACACACACACACACACACATACACACACACACACACACACACTCTCTCTCTCTCTCTCTCTCTCTCTCTCTCTCTCTCTCTCTCTCTCTCTCTCTCTCTCTCTCTCTCTCTCTCGTTTGTGATATCTTTTTAAATCTTGTAAAGCCCGTGTCCTTATTGACTTTTTTCCGAGCTCATACATTTTTCGACTTCAAATTCCTTCCATTTTAATTTATCTATTTTATATAAGGCCATTAAAGCCGGAAATGAAGGAACAAAACACAACAGATTCCTTATTTAAACAGTATTTTATTATAATTAACTTGACTCCAACATGAAAGGATGGTCATGAAAGTCTCAAACTGGCAGTATACATCCTTTAACACCAGCTTTTGAAAACTGATTTATGTGCATTTCATACAAATTGAAAAAGTTATAATTAAAGTTGTAATATGCAAAAATGCAAATAATTAGAAAATTAATGCCTTTATATTTCTGAATATTCAACTAAAAGATGCAAAAGGTTGCGACAACAAACCCAAATGGCTGCCTTTAAGCTGTTGATAATATGCCTTGTGCACTGATAAATGTCACGATTATCTTAACCTTTTCAAACGTCTATATAAATGATATAATCGTTGCCAAAAATAAATAAGACTTTAATAAAAAAACAACTTATTTCTCCATTCAGACTTGTTGGACTTACAAAAGTGCTTACAGGAAACATAATAAGGAAAATGTGAGTATCTACACCCGGATATTTTATTCATGACTTAACTCATAATTAATGCTGAACTAGGTTTTTTTTTAAATGCAAATATTCTTGCGCAGGTTAAAATTATGACAGATGCAATTTATTTTTATGATTTTTCTTTTTGTTAAAGGACTAAGTTGTCATTTAATTTTCTTAATTTTCTTAATTCATAAGTTGAATGATGACGTAATATAGATATTTATAATTAATGCCTGTGCAAAGTCAAGAAAATAGTCCGCGTGTTGTCGGGGTTTTTCTTATACCATGCAGTTGATAATTTTTCCCCTTTTTTCTCGTATCTATTTTATTTATGCATTTAAATATCTTTCTTTTTTTAAATTATATTATTAAATTAATAATTAATTTTTTCATTCATTTTAAAACGAATATTAAGCTGGAATTTTATTTCATTGTAATTAAACTGTACTATATATTAATAGATTCAATAAAAAATTATTTTCAAGTCATTGCATGCTATGATTATGTGGCGGTATTATTTTAAGAAAATTTTATTTTCTCTCAAGCAGGTTAATTCATGTTTTACCACTTAGTTTGTGTTATATAATGGGATGATTTTCGTCATCTATTGTTGAAGTCACTGTGTTTGTGACAGAGAAAAATGCTTAATTTTCAATATATTGAATAAGTTCAATATTTTTTGTTTACTTAAGTCTGGTTGTAGCAAAAATTTGATATGCGCATTCGCGATAACTAAGGAACATTTTAAACACGGTAAAGAAGATTGCAGCTATTGGGATTTTGCATGTTGAAAAACAAGTCAAAGGGTGGATTTTTTTCGCATACGACGTTTTGCGTCACCAGGAACATCACTTCCTGTGGAAACGTCGCTTTTTTTGACATGTTATAAATCGAGGAAGCTGCAACATTTTTTTTTACAGAAATAGTTTCTGATAATCGAGGATATGAATAGTGATTTTGTAGTTACGGCTAAACTCAAGTAAATGAAAAATACCAAACATCATTCAAGTTATTCGGATTCTATATAAAAATTGGCATAATTCACTGCCACGAACACAAAGCATTTCTTAGCTGGATTTGGATTCATATAATTTTATAACTTTAAATTCATTAATTTTCAACTGTTTGGCTTATGTTTTTTTATCTATCAATCTGTTCTGTCCCTAGAGTCACTGATGAGGAATGATTTTCCGAATTGTGTGCATACGGCACATCAAAATTTAACAGGTAATTGTGTTATATATTTACTACCCCTGAGCGGGTACCGCTGCTGGGATAATAAACTTCCCAAGGGTAACAATAACTCAGTAGGCAGTACTTTGTCCTATACCATCTAGCAAAATTTCCAGCCGTCTTCATTTTTGAAATTTATTTAAAACTAAGGTTAGTTCCCGCATGCAAAGCATTTCTTAGCTGGAAATGGATTCATATAATTTTGGAACTTTAGATTCATTAATTTTCCACTGTTTGGCTTTATTTTTTATCTATCAAACTTTTCATGTCACTGATGAGAAAAATTTAACAGGTAATTGTGTTATATATATATATTTAAAATAAATCGTCCAAATACTGTTTGTTTCTTGTTTTGTCTTGTTTTTAATTTATTTTTGAATTATTATATACTTTAAAAAAATAAATCATTGCCTTGGTTGTTTCCAGTTGCACGTGTTTAATTTTAAATTTGTATACAATGCCTTTACCAATATACCGACATTTTGTATACAATGCTTTTAAAATAAACCGACATTTTGTATACAATGTCTTTAACAATATACCGACATTTTGAACACAATGTCTTTAACAATATACCGACATTTTGAACTTAATGTCTTTAACAATATACTGACATTTTGTATACAATGTATTTACAATTGTTATATAACTTAAACCTTCTTGTTTTTACTTTCAACATTTCAAAATACATACTTTTTATTGTTTAAATCATTTAAATATTTTAAAACAAAACATATTCTGCATTTCGAGAAGAGCATATTTACAATGCATTCATCATGGAGGGAAGAACTCCTATTGGCTTATTCTCAATATCTCGCCATCAAAATTAGGTTTAAAATGACGGCTTAGAGGAAGCTGATGTATGGACTTAAAAATGCGAGTTGTATAGATCCCTATGGAAGGCTTACAGGAGGTTGATCTACGAACTTAAAAGGCGAGTTGAATAGATCGCTATTGAAGGCTCACAGGAGGTTGATCTACGGACTTGAAAGGCGAGTTGAATAGATTGCTATGGAAAGCTTACAGGAAGCTGTTCTACGGACTTAAAAGGCGAGCTGTATAGATTTCCTTGGAAGACTAACAGGAAGCTGATCTACGGACTTAAAAAAGGCGAGTTGTATAGATCCCAAAGTAAGGCTCACAGGAGGCTGATCTACGGACTTGAAAGGTAAAAGAATAAATGCACATCGTATGTCTGCGGTAGAAATCTACAACGACAATCCTAGAGAACTATAAGGATTGCATAAACAAACATGAATTTTTGTATAATGGTTATCTAGACGGGTAACTATAAAAGCGGGAAGCCTTGCATGGAGTTTTTCTTACTCCGATTTAATAACAAAGTTTTATTATTTAAATTGTTATTAATATTTGGTTTGTCATGTCTTATTTATTTCCAATTACCTTGTATGATGTATTTTAAATTCTACTCTAGTAAACGAGTGTATTCCCTCATGATGTAAATCAGTTTGAAAAGAAAAATTGTTGATGGCTTCACGCGCTTCTGTTGAATTTTTATAAAATATTACAATTTAAAACTAGCACATGACTATGGTAACAATAAATTATTATGAAACGAACTGACAAACAGAGCAAAAGTTTGCAATCATAAACTATATCTACACATTAAAAAGGTTTAAATGCAAAAATAAACTAGCAATGGACTAACTACTTATAAAAAGAGTTTTCGGAAGAAAAATGATAAATGATGGTAAAATACTATCAATTTTGTATTTTCAAGAAGGGGGGGGGGATGGTGTCATGACGCTTATTTATTTTCAAATTTTATCGTTAAATACACTCAAAAATGATGTTTTATGACAGGGGTATTTAGGAAAAAATGGTCAATTTATTAGAGATTTACTATTATGTTCATAAACATGCTGAGTAACTCATTTATTTTGTATTTCTAATTAAATAAAATGATTTAATCTAAAACGTATAAATGAAAATCGAAAACTTACTTGTAAAAACAGATACTAATTCCTGAATGCAGTTAGGAGCTGTTTGCAATAAATAAACAGATAAATCAATAAATAAATAAATAAATAAATAAATAAATAAATAAATAAATAAATAAATGAATAATATAATAAACAAACAATAAATACACATAAAAATAAATAATATATAATAATAAACAAAATCAAATAAAAAATAAACTAATTAATAAATAAACTAATTAATAATAATAATAATAATAATAATAATAATAAGAAGAAGAAGAAGAAGAAGAAGAAGAAGAAGAAGAAGAAGAAGAAGGAGAAGGAGGAGAAGGAGAAGGAGGAGAAGAAAAAGAGGAAATGAAACTATTTATTTAGTAAAAAGCCATTGTAATTTATGTCTTACGCCATCTCCCACAATGTAAGTTTTGGATATAATTCGTCTTTAGATTATTTTCAAATAATTTACATTATTATGTTAAACAATTCTTTTTCTAAAAAAAGATAATTATTAATTATTCAAAGTTGACTTGGTTATTGTGTCTTGTTAAGGGTGTTAGACATTGTGAAAATCTGTATTACCAGAAATGGATTGAGGTTGTTACTTCGTCTGAAAAATTATCATAATATAACTCTTAAAAATGAATTTAGTTAAGCAGATTATTTAGCATTTGGTTTCAATGTATCCCTTTTGAACAAATTACGCGTGGGACATTGCGATAAAATGTTGAATCTGGCCGCTATACTGACATTCCAAGGAAAATGATGATTTGTTCATGTTGTGTCTCGAACTGTATAGAGACCGATTATCACTTTCTCCTTTTATGTCCTGTTCCATACGATGTAAATACTTACTGTGTCTGCCAAAAATCCATTTATTTCGAACAAAGTTAAAAGTAGACTAATCTCCGACAAGGAAACCGTGTATTTATCCATCTAAAGCCTGGTTACTTAGATTAAAACTGCTCAACATCTGATTGTTCTTTGTTGATTATTTGTCATCTTGTTATATAATTTAAAGCTGCTTTAAGTTTTTCAATTTTCTGAATTTTTTTTTCCTCTAAAAATATATTTTTTAAAAAATAGATATCCTCTAAACACGATCCGTGAGATTAATTTTTTAAAATTTTAATTTCTTTTAGTTGTAAATAAACGGAATTCTCTGACCGGTTGGTCAATGTTTAACAGCTTAGAGCATACGCACGGATGTACGGAAAAACCCATGAATCGAAGGTGAAATATGACAAATTGCATTAATTGTCCTTAATTAATATCCAGATGTACTTGCAATGGTGTTATGTATCCCTTACTGAGTCACAAATGACAAATTCAACGAAGTTCTGTGTTTATCGTATTGCACCGTTTTTAAAGTTGTGTTTAAATGACCCGGGTTTTGATGACGTAAGCATGTTCTAATATTAGATCCCAAATGCTGCATCTCGCTGGGTATTTACTGTTATTTCTGTGTTTATTCGAGTTTTTATCGTTGAACCATAAGGAACATCATTAATTAGATTAGCACCGTTTAATGTTTTTCTTTGGATAACTTAATGCTTTAATCTACTGTAATGCAATAGCATTTGTTTGTTTTGTTTTTGTTTTTTGTTTTTTGTTTTTTTTTTGTTTTTTTTTTTTTTTTTTGTTTTTTTTGTTTTTTTTTTTTTTTTTTTTTTTTTTGTTTCTTGTTTTTTTTTTTTTTTTTTGTTTTTGTTTTGTTTTGTTTTTGTTTTTTTTTTTTTTTTTTGCTTTGCAATAAAGTATTATTATTATTATCATTATTATTACTATTATTTTTTTTATTACTATTATAATTCTATTGTATTTTAACAGACAAATATCACCAGTTTTAGATTTATGAAAATTTTTCCTGGAAGGTCCCTTTTTTCTTAGCGATTATAATATATTTTTTTCTGTAAATAAATTTATGAAGAAAACTTTTTTTTAACCAAAGGAAATTTTTACTGTCTAAAAGCATTTTCCTTTTACATAGATTTTTTTTTTTTTTTTAAATTATCTAAAAATTATTTCATTAAACAGTAAAAATATTTGAACTAATGAATGCTTTGAGTTTTTACGAACAATGTTGATGTCAACGTGTCAAATAACCCTAACACTCATTATTGCAAGTGTATTCTATAATTAAGCATAGTGTGCTATAGATAATTATTTTTCCGGATATATTGACTAGATGATGCCAATCTTTTTCTAGCAATGGTAAACCAATATAATATTTCTACAACTGGATTTTTTTACTTCAATGAGCATGGCTTTTCTATTATATCCGAAGTACCAATTTAAAAAAAATTATTTATTTATTTAGATATTTTTTTTATTTATTTATTTTTATCTTTTTAAAGCATGGATTTTATCATGGGTTTAAATGATCTTTTCCGATTTGCCTGCATCTTTCATTACTTTTTTGTTTCGTACGCTAGACCGCATTGATTGTTACTTTCTTTCCTTCCTGTAATGTATTGTATTTTTATTTTCATCATTTTGTTTAATTATCGTCATGGCAACTACTAAGGCTTACCATATTTATTTCAAATGAGAAGTTTATCAGTTATATGAGATACAAATTATTTTCACAAATTCTTAAAATTCGCTTCAGTGGCTCAGTTGTAGAGTCCACCATGAACTTGAAAAATCTTAGATTCGAATCCCGACTCGGTTACACGCAAGATTTTAAAATTTAAGATACGGCTTACTCCCTTTGAGCTTGACTTAAAAAAAAAAGACAGGATATCAGTTGGTACGTCCGGTGCCAGGATAATGCGACTTCGGATGTGGTATGCTTTTCTGCAGAACACTGACTCATATAGAGCTAGCAGCTAAGCAAATATCTACTCAGAATTTTCTATAGAATTATCTATCTTTTACAAAGGTTGTAAGATGACAAATTGTTGCTTTTCCCGTACAGCCGATGTAACTCCAGCAATACGCAACGTTTTTATTTATATTCTTATTTATTTATTTATTTATTTATTTATTTATATTTTTATTTATTATTTAGTTCTTTTTTTAAAAAAAAAAATTTAAATAGAATTTATCAATTTGTTATTTATTTAACTTTTATTTGTATTTATTTATCCTGTTATTGTGATTATCATCACGATGTATTCTGAAAAACTTCATTATTTGCGTAGGTCAAATTTATTAAAAAACCGAACTGTCTTAAGCGTGCTTACGGGACAAGACAACGTCGGGACAAGACAGCGTACACCGTCTACGTGCAAGTCCCACTTTAGGGAGATATTATAATCATCATCTTCTTCTTCTTCGTCTTCTTCTTCTTATTATTTTTTTCTTCTTCTTGAAAAAAGATTATATAACAGTAGAACAGTTTAATTCTTAAAAACGCAGTCAATAAAAAACCAAGAACGATAACTCTACCGTGAAAGGCGGAGTGACGCTTTACTGCTCATAAAACAGTTCTATTCATAAATCGTCCCAGTCCTTTATGTCATCATAAACATGTAACGTTGTTAAAAAATATGTAAAATTATAATATAATTATAATTTAACGATGTCAAGTTTACGAGCATAATTACCATTTACAACGTGATTTATAAAAGGCACAAAAAGCCGACAATAGGATTTTATAGAAAAACAATCCTATGTTTTTAAAATGCTTCGGTTTGACAATCTTTGAATATTTTAATTTTTTGCACCATTAATTAAGATGAAAACGTTATTGTTTTAATTCGGTGATAAATTAATAGAATTCATATATAAAAAAATCTGGTATGAAATGAGTTTTTGATTGTTTGATAATTATGATTATGAGACGATGTATTTGTTATTTGTGATCTAGTAATTATCAGATGTCAATCATAATATTAATTATTGACACTTGTCAGAAATTTGGGAGATGGTTAAATTTGGTTTTATAATATTTGAAGTTAACAACCCCGGTGTTCTTTGTGTGGCTTTGGTGTTCGAGTGGTGTAAAACACGAGCTTACGGATTACAGTGCCTCTCCATCGCCTAGGTTCGAATCCCACTTGGGCAGATTTTTATGTAAAAAAAGTTTGTAAGTTCGCTAACAGAAGAATAATGGTTTTGTAGAGAAACTCTGGTTTCATCCACCATTTTAGAACGGACCGCCTCGATATAGATAGAGGAATAGTGACTTGGGCGTAATACACAATTAAGCCAATCCAATCCAAGTTTTTCACATGATCCATCTACATCTATAAAAATGAACAATATGGCCTTGTGCAGTAGCTCTCAAACTTAAGGCCTTTTGGATATTGTGTTTTTTCCCGATTGTCCGCAATAAAAAATGGTGTTCTTCCTTTTCGTAGGCATCTATGCCTTTTTCTTTGATACCATTGTATTGAACAGCGTGGTCTACGTCGTTTATATTCGAAATCGCGGTCGAGTGTCCTAGCAATCGTAAGATCATCACGCGTACGCACTAGTACAATGCTAATCAGAAACACATAAAACTCAAACACAGCAGGATAAATCCTTTTGATTATCAGAAAAAAAATGTTTCGTCGCGAACTGCTAAAATTTGAAGATGTGACGTAAAACAACAGTAAACCAACAAATCATTAACCTGATGAAATACAGGTAAAGGATTAAACAAATGTTATTGTTTGTAGTCAATACGCCATAGATTTGCAGTGGATTTATTGTTAGTCAAGTTTCGTATTAAAATAGTTATATTTGCTTTTAATTTCAGTGATTCTGAGAATTAGGTAAAATGTAAGTTTTAATTAAAATTCCTCTACGAAAATGGCAATAGTCTATGTAGTCAATGAGAGACTGTTCATTGAGGTAAATGCACAAGGGAAATAGGAACAGCATTTGTACAAAAAACAAGTGAACATATTATAAATGTATTAGTGGATAGAATTGGCAGATAAAAAGGCTCCGCTCTTTTATAGTGGCATACCCCACCCCGTTATGCGATTATTGCATCATGATTATCTATTCTTTAAAAACTATTATTATCATCAGCTGTCATATCTCAATCTACCCTATTACGCCCATGAGCATAATGGATTTCCTTTCTTAAACAAGTTTATTATCAGATGCTAAATGAAGGGAACTCGTTGCAATAAATTAATTAAATAATGATAATTATTATAAACAAAAATAACAACAACAACAATAATAATAATACTAACAACTAATAATAATCATCATCATCATCATCATCATCATCATCATCAATTACTTATGTTTTCAAGTTATGGTGTTTAATTTTTACAAATTCAGATTTAATTCAAATTAAAATGAAAATTTTCTTTCGAAAAAATTCACCAAAAGATTAATATTCTTTAACGTTTACAGTCAGAAAAGAATAAATGATGAGAAAATGTCGCTTACATTAGCGACTTGAGCCGTCCGAAGCGTTCACCAAACACCATGGTCACGGACAAACCTTGTTAATGAAAAGCTTTTTTAATTCCATTTATCTTACCTTTTTTAGACGTAAAAGTCAGTTACAAACTAGAGACGCCACTTTTTAAAACATTTATAAGTGTATTTAGTAAATCTTTGTTGATATAGAGCATGGCATATATAGCATTCCAAGAACATTTATTATGAAAAACTGACAATTGTGTACACTTTTAGAATCCAAAATTTAAAACTAATTGAAAATACAGCAAATGCATAATGAGTTAAAAGTTGGTGTGAAACACAAAAACGTGACCAATTAATTAAGTTTGTTATGGTAAAAAGTATGGCCATGAAATGTTTTTACTCGTAGCTTGTAAAAACCTCGGTCCAAAATAAAGTAAAAAAGTTAATATTTTATATCGGACACACAAGTAAAGTTTCCGCCTCGAGGGCGGGATGTCGGGGGTTCGAACCTTGCCGGGTCATACATAAGACTTAAAAATTTGAGATACTGCTTCCCCGCCTGACGCTTGGCATAAGGTATCCACTCGTTCACAGGTGCAAAGAAAATTTTACTTAGGCATCGTATGCTTGTCTGCGGCATGCTGACTTGGTGGGCTAGCACTTCAAGAAAAAGTCGCCCTAGTAAAAGGCAGACCGCATATCTTAAACAGGCATAAAGTTGTCGAAAGATGAATTTTTCAGAGATTAATAACCGTGCTCTCGTCGCAAATAGCTTAAAAAATTGAATTGCTGAATACGACAGTGAAACAACATTTCATAAAACCAAAAAGACAATATGTGCAAGAAGACTTTCTGCGGCTAATTATATGATGACGTATCAAGCATTTATAAACTATTATAGATGTTGTATTAAGCTATAAATTAAAGCTATGACGGGATACATTATTACTTTTACTGACGGGATAATACACTGTCAGTATTTTAACATGATCTCTGACTCCCTGAGACCCGTTAATGTTCCATGAAAGAAATTGAAAAATGTACTCGACCTTTAGGTCGTACACAAATTAACTATTATTTTCATGTTACTATTTTAAGACCTTTTTGTCACATCGTAAGTTTAATTCTCGTTCCCGCAATGTAAAAAAAATTAAGTATATATACACATGGTTAATACGAACGGGCGTTGAAGTTTTATGTGACGAAAATTTGATAAATCTGTTCTTTGGTAAGGTCTTTTGACATGTCAAGTCTCTGTTAAAAAGGTTGATTATAACCAAGATGAACGCACAACGATAGAGCCCTACAACATGGTGAATTCTTAATGGACGACATAGTCCTTGACCTTTCTCATAAAACTAAATTAAAGTTCATATAGATTGACTTCTTGTCATATGAAAATATAAATAAATAAATAACAGTTAACGTACGTATACTTGTGTCACAAAAAAAAAAAAAAAAAAAAAAAAAAAAAAAAAAAAAAAAAAAAAAAGACCCGTGTGTTGCTCAAGATTACGATTGTAAAGACAAATTAAAGACAAATTCAAATTATGTGGCTACTAAAATATAACGATTGTAAAAAAGATATATATAAAAAGATAATGGAATCGTTAGGTAGTTGAGAGTCAAATAATCATCTTGATTTACAACTTATGACCATTAAAGGATGAATTTACATTAAAGAATAAGCCTTATTTAGCTAAAATGATGAGCCAACAATGCAAATCGTATACAGCAAATGGGGGCGGAAATGCCTTGGGAAATAAAACACAATCAATGTCCAAATCAATTCTAAAAAAAAAAAAAAAAAACAGAGTAAAAACTTTGAAAACTGGCCAAACGCTAACGCTAACGTTTTATTACGTTCCATGAAAGCAAGGAATGTTAAAGAAAACGTGTCGTTTGCAAAAAGCATTGCCATTACAAACTTTAAACAAGACACCAGAGTATGAGTTGGTTGATTGATTAAATATTGTTTTACCTCACATCAACATTTTTTCAAATACTTTGACGAGAAAATCTTTATAATCTCGAGAATTAATCTTAGTACAATTTCTTGTATTGCCTTCGAAGGGTGCAAGTGTCTCTGATCTGTAATGTACAAGTGTTCACATATGGCGTTCTTATGAATGCTAATACACTCGCCAGCAATGAAACAGATTAACATCAAAGACATCTCAGTTCATTAAACTGGTACCACGCAAATCCATAGAAACCTACGGCAAAGAAAATCATTTTTACTTACGGTCGTTCTGGTTCGAACCCACTGGCAGAAGCCTTAAGTTTGAAGGCTAACACTTTTACTTCTTGGTCACCGTAGCCTCATATATGAAAGTAAACGAGACAAAAAAAGAATCAAGTATACATTGTATATCGAAACTTCTTATTCCTTGCCGACCCAATGCATACATATAATTTATGTATAATTATGCTTATTGAAGTAAGCATTATAGTAACAAACAAATAAACAAAACGGTGAAAAACAAGCAACAATCCAACGCTTTACAAGGCTTGAACGATCCAAATAAAATTGAAACAAAAATATCAAAATGACAAAAACAAAAGACATTATGAGTAAGAAAAATAAGAATATGTGATATTTGCTTATATTTAAATTTCGAAAGTAAACAAACGTGCGTGAAAGACAATAAAAAGGTTTTAATTTTTCAACTTTAAATATCTCATAATATATTAAAATGAAAAAAAAAAAAACATCTATTACCAGACATAGTAACTCTAAATAACAATCAATTTCTAAAAAGTGAAAAATTGAAAAGTTCTTGCAGGCGCCTGACTTTGTCTATTGTAAAAAAAACACATAAATGAGTATATTTTCTCTTTGCCGCCATTAAACGTCAGCAGCTGCAGATAAACAAAAAGTTTTGTCATTTCTTATAAGTCGGGTCACGCTCGGGGTTTGTACTCATACAGTATAATAATGACTAACTTCGGAGAACCAGTCTACCGTAATTTCTCATTCCGGTTTTTATGCTATTCCGTCTTCATCGGGGTGTTTATGATACGCATAAAACCACAAATTTATCAAGTTTTTTCTTTCTAATGCAGACAATATGATACCGAAAAACTCATTATTCTGTTAATGACTCAAATGATTAAGCTGAATTCTTCCAAGTATTTCAATTAAGAGAGGGAAGTCATTACTTCTCTTCATAAAAGTAAGCATATTTATGCATTTATGAGACGCCAATTTTGCAAAACATTCAAAAGACGGGCGCTTGTAATGTAATAAACTTTTAAATCAACGAGATGTTAAAATTAAATTATTTGCTTTATTAAGCCATGAAATATACAATTAACACTGGTTAATGACATGTACATGAATATACTTTTAGGGTGGCCATAAACTTTTAAGAAATATTAGAAAAAAATATAAAGTTTATTTTTTGTTGCAACGTTCTTGGCAGATTTTTCTTTTTCATATACATATTTAAAATTAGAAGCATTATATTGTTATGTTTACAAGGATTTGTGTCAAAAATGTAAATATTACTTAGAGACTTTCGCGTTTTTCTTTGAAAGAGAAAAGTTGCGATTATATACGTAGATTCAGAAAAACCCTTTTGTAGTATGTATATATAAATTTAACCAGAGATTGTAATATTTTCTGTCCAGACCAGGCGTAAGCTGTTCTGTGGTAAATGTATCTTAGACCATTATTATAAATAGAGCTATGATTGTTTTTAACATACTCAACATGTTTACAAGATTTTACAAAAAATGAAAAATAAAAATAAATAAATAAATAAATAAATAAATAAATAAATAAAAAAAAAATAAATAAATAAATAATTTTATACGTAGAGGAAACCGGAGTGCCAAGACCGACCTTTAACAATTATTTGAGAAATATCTTTGCATTTTCATTTGCTCAATTTTGGTGTAGACAAGTAATTTGAACCTGAAACCGGCGCCTCAGACCACTTGGTAAGCCGGGCTAATAGCCTCTAAATTTAAACATTCCAATCTTATACAAATACATGCCAAATTTTTTAAGTTGAATATAAATACATTTTTTAAAATGTTTTTTTATGAAATGAAAAATACTCGACAAAAATTCAAAAAAGATATATATATATATATATGTTTTTTAACAGAAAACCGATATCTAACGTTCTCATGAAGTGTAAATTACAGGAAGACTTCATCGTGTAAGCTTACAATGGAAGTACATCTCAGACCAACACATCTTCAATAATATTCTATTTATCATTATTTTGGATATCCAATCGTCCAAATTAAGCAATAATAATAATATTATTACCCCCCCCCCCCAAAAAAAAAAAAAAAAAAAAAAAAAAAAAAAATTGAAAAGCATGCAAATTAAAACAATTTTACATAATTGCAGGAAGACAAAAAGGTTAAATGTGTGTAAGAGAGAGAGAGAGAGAGAGAGAGAGAGAGAGAGAGAGAGAGAGAGAGAGAGAGAGAGAGAGAGAGTTAGTTTACTCTTTTTTTGTTGAAATATGTCTTGTGTTCTTGAAAACATTTTCATACTATTATTTTTTTCCCTGTAAGCTATAGTTTTTCGGATATATGTCTTATTCTATTATCTGTTCTGACTTTTATATATATTCTCTAATGTCTTTTGCCTTTTTCCTTCTTTAAAGGACTGAGTTAAACTTTTGATATATTTCAGAGGATTCAACTGTTAAAAGTAAAAAAAAAAATTATTTTTTATAACCCGATAATTAATAACCTCGTTCCGATTGCTTTCGACGTCATCAAGTACATCACATTCGTGTTGGTGTTCACAATGGTTCATGCTGCAATACATATATCATGGGTACTCACTTTTAATTTTCGTGTTTACAAAATTGCAGATAGCGCTACAATTTGCCAATTCAGCTAATTGCAATTTATAATCATTTCTGGCTCCAAAATTTGATTTATTATTTCGAAATTTTCATCAATTTATTTGAAAGGCAAAAAAGTAAATCAAACTTTTTTATAGTAAGCCATTGCTATATTTTATAATTAATTATCAAAAACAAATATCTATATAGTTGATAAGACTTAGTAAAACATTTGGTTACTGTCGATATTTAAGAATGGCACGTTAGCTCATAAATTGATCCCAAATTTCAAGTTTCGGCTTCTTATTTTTTTTTTTTTAATCCAAGGCTAACACTTCAAGATTTTGGCTGCAAATGTTCCATTTTTGTGAATAATATATTTCCAGCACTAAATAAAATTTTTCATTTAGGTAACATTTTTGCGTTAGTCACTTCTAACACTGTGCATGCGCAGTGTACATCAAGTATATCTCTCAATAACCAGAAAAAAAATTATATTCAGTGTATAAATGTAAATTTATCAAGCTGAATTTAAGTATTTCTTTCTTATTTTTCATAAACTTACTTTCTTTTCTTTATTTTTAAATCCACATGAATATTCCATAATGTTTTAAAAATTAAATACATCTTTTTCTGACAAGGACAACATCTATTTTTTCGTTTGTCAGTTTTTTTTTTTTGAATATTGTTGATCGATTTATTTACCCAGCACGTGTTATATATGTAGCTGCAAAATAAATTTCATTTAACTTTTTCCGTAAATATTGTGATTCAATTACTTGTTTGGCTATATAATAAATTACCAATGATTGAAATATTTTCAAGAAAAATTAAACTGTTTACAGGATGCGATCACAATAAAAACAACATTATAATATCTTATTAAGTAATAAAGAGATATCAATCATTTTATGCTTTGATTTATATGAAAAATGAAATTGACATCGTAAACAAAAGATCGATTACTCCATCATCCGGAAGATGATCAGTTTTCAATGTTGAGAAACGAGATTACAAATGCGGACGCATGTATGTGTATGACGTCATCATATAATGTGAACTATTCTCGAAATTTATAATAATTTTGACAGACGACAATTAATGGTTTAATTTTTCCTCATCATTTATCTCTAAGTAACTTGTGGTATCATTTCTCACGGATATGATTCACCAGTCTCCGAAATATAATTGTAAAAATAACCTAAAACAAAAAGAATGAGATTAATGAATTTCTTTGTATTTATAATTTATAACTGCGTTTTAAAATTTAGACACAAATATGAAGATTAACGACAAACCGAAACGTCAGTATTGAGGACCTGGCTGACTAAATTAGTAAAAAATATGCTATGGAATGGAGCAAAACAATATCAATTTCTATATTTCTTAATACTGATTATCATAAAGTTGCAATACATTTGTTCCCTGTAACATCAACACACACACACACACACACACACACACACACACACACACACACACACACAGAGGAAACCAACAGAACACAGTGCATCACGAAAAAAAAGCGAGACTCTGCATAACGGAATACGAAATATACACAACACGATAAAATACACATACCACGGATAAAACGCGACAAACAAGACGCTTCACAAAAGAACACAAACAAAAAGAAAAAGGCAGGTTAAAAAAAACAAAAAAATCCATTATTGGACAAAATTCAATTAGCAAGATACATACTTACAGAACATAATTAAGCAAGACTCATCCTGAATGAACACACCAAATTAGGACTCATTCTCACAGAACACAAGACTCGCCCTTATAGAACACAACAAATTAAGACTCATCCTGACAGAACACACCAAAGCAAGATACATACTGACAGAACATACCAAAGCAAGACTTATCCTGACAGAACACACCGAATTAAGACTCATCCCGACGAAACACACCGTAGCAAAAGACATCCTGAGAGAACACAACAAAGCAAGATACATACTGACAGAACACAACAAATTAAGACTCATTCTAACAGAACACAACAAAGCAAGACACATCCTGACAGAACACAACAAAGCAAGATTTATCCTGACAAAGCACAACAAAGCACAAGAAAGCAAGACACATACTGTCAGAACACAAAAAAGCATCATATCCTGACAAGGCACAACAA
This sequence comes from Tegillarca granosa, assembly GCA_029721355.1. NCBI lineage: Eukaryota > Metazoa > Mollusca > Bivalvia > Arcoida > Arcidae > Tegillarca > Tegillarca granosa. Next base: position 23,057,736 of record CM056609.1, on the reverse strand, counting down.
AACACGACTTATTCTGACAGAACACAACAAAGCAAGATTTATCCTGACAAAGCACAACAAAACAAGACTTAGCCTGACATAACACAACAAAGCAAGACACATCCTGAAAATACACACCAAAGCAAGACTTATCCTGACAGAATACAACAAAGCAAGACACATCCTGACAGAACACAGCAAAGCCAGATTTATCCTGACAAAGCACATCAAAGCAAGACTTAGCCTGACAGAACACAACAAAGCAAGACACATCCTGACAGAACACACCAAAGCAAGACATATCCTGACAGAACACAACAAAGCAAGACACATCCTGACAGAACACAACAAAGCCAGATTTATCCTGACAAAGCACATCAAAGCAAGACTTAGCCTGACAGAACACAACAAAGCAAGACACATCCTGACAGAACACACCAAAGCAAGACATATCCTGACAGAACACAACAAAGCAAGACACATCCTGACAGAACACAACAAAGCAAGATTTATCCTGACATAGCACATCAAAGCAAGACTTAGCCTGACAGAACACAACAAAGCAAGAAACATCCTGACAGAACACACCAAAGCAAGACACATCCTGACAGAACACAACAAAGCAAGATTTATCCTGACAAAGCACAACAAAGCAAGATCCATCATGACAGAATACGAAATACGTGTATGATAAACAATACCGTAAAAACAATTTATTCTGGCTAAGAACTTTCTTTATATACAGAGTTCAAACGCTGTAGTTTTCAAAAGACTGCAAACAATTAAACTCTTCGAAGGTGATCGAATCTTATTACTACCGTCTCTTTGAGTCTGACGGTTTTGTCCACAACAACGGAACTTATATATACCCGATTCCGTAAAGCGTAGGATTTTTTAATCTATATTATCTAATTTTTAAAATAAATAATTAACTCGAAAAAAAAAAGATTCCTGAATTCAAAAACAAATTGTCAATATAAACTTATGCGGTTTGTTAGTTCAACTCTTGGTTAATTTGTACTTTTCAAATTTTCATTTTTGATTTCTTATTCATAGAGAAGCAGAAAGACTTCTTTCCCTCCAAAGATACAACAATTATACAATAGACACAGAAATCGGATTTTTCTCATTTGATACTAGAACATGTTTTTCTTTCGGTCTTGTTTTGTTTCATTGTTTCCTATCAATAATTAGTATATGATTTGTCTTTACACATATGTACAGTGAACTCTCTTTACAACGGCACACTTTATAACAGCATATCCAGTTGTCGGCAAAAAATTGTTGGGAACAAATCTGTTGTTATGTTGTTATACTTAAAAACGGCAATGAAATGTCGGGAACGGATGTACAAAATTAACACTGTTTCTGTACTATATAACGGCACTGCCAACTGACTGTAAGATCATACAAATGTCTTTAAGATGGTTTTGAGGTTCAGTTCAATTTTTTTTTGTCGATGCTTGCCGACCTCTTCTTCTATTTTCAAAGCAAGACAGCGTAACATCGCATTTTGGAACACAAATTATCACTTATCGATTAGGGTCAGTCATTTTTCAAAATTCCACAAAGCGAATGAGCCGGTGCCCTTTTGACACTAACTGGCATCGTATAATCCCGGGGTTTTTTATATAGAAACTGTTCTGACCCTACACACTGCCGTCAGGCATAAAGTGCATTTAGGGTCAGAGAAAATTCGGACTATAACTTGTACTATGCCATGTTTTGGTTACGTTGGTTTTTGTGGAGTTCATTTAATTATAATTAACATTTCTATATATTATCATGAAAATTAGACGTAACATGATATGTCTAGAAGCATAGTCTTTACAATAAAAAAATAAAAACGCGAAAATGCTTCAAAAGACTTGTAGGAGCCAAATGAATCGTGCAAACTGTTTAAGCTATTTAGTAGGTGATTATACCATATGCTAAATGTAAAAAAAAAATACCAAGAAAGAAATTCATCCTTATTATGCTAAATGTTTTGATTCTGGACACGGACCAATCCAAAAAAATACCAAATACATATTATAAATAATAATCAGAAGGGTTGTTCCGACAGTTATGTTTCAAATCGGTTATATATGGCGCTATGTGAAGATAATATTAACAATGTTTATATAATAGAATTAATGACAATGCTTTACTGAAACAATTCTATTATATAGACGCTGTATCGCAAAATTTTGACGGCTTATATCACAATTTGTGACAGAGCTTTGAAGAAGAAAGTAACAAACTGCATATAAATCTTCATAGAGTCAGAGGCTGGATGAATATAATTTGTTTAACAATTAAACATACAATGGACCGCATTTATTTCTAAACATCAAATGGAAATCTGCAGCTGCTAAAGTAATGAATTGTTCCTTCATGAAAGATTGATTCAATCTGACATAGTGCATCTGTGAGGTAATGTCAAACAAAAATTTAAAAATAAAAATGAAATAAATATCAAAGATGCATTCTGATATCTTTATAAAATGAATATTTAGTAGTACGTTGTCATTCATTTCAAGAAAACGTCTTTTGGTTAACCAAACTGTCTTAAGTTTCAAATGATTTAGATGGAATATCTGTTATAAAACGTGTTATAAAAGTATTCTTATTGCAATTATTATTATTATTTCCACAAGAAATGTGATCAATGTGTAAAACAATTACTCAACACGAATCCCTAATGTTCATAAAATTGTGTCCGGTCTTATAAATACATACATACATACATACATACATACATACATACACATATATATATATATTGCATTATGAAATGTGTGCAAAGATGGAATTTAAAATTTATTCCAATGAAGGCTTTCCGCACCACTTAAACTTTGTTTAAACGTAAGCATATTTGTATTAAAGTGACATGAAGTTGTTATTATCGGTAAGTCAAATTAGTTGCTAGTTGTAAGCTGTCAGAAAAATAAAATAATTAACATTTAATAGTGTCTAATTATAACATAAACTTTTCCGTGTAGAACCAAATACCCCACGCTATTTCATTTTATTTGACCTTGATTGTTGTACGCGATACATTATCTCGTTTTAGTGTACATTTGTTTTAAGTTAGATTAAAATCCATCCATAGATTTTATTCTTATGGAGCAGACAAGATTTAACACCGACAGACAGACGGAATGACACAGACGGACGCCATCATTATGAGTTAGTGGACACCATTTAAAAAGACAGGCAGAAAGAACGATGGACAGACAGACAGGTAGACAAACATGGCTATTTCTATTTACCCTTTAAACTTAGTATTTTTAGTGATAATAATTAAAATATTTTAATTTAATTTTAAAATGCAAAGTCTGTCCTCCTGTCCTACATGCAAACTTTATAATTATTAATTTTTTTCTGAGACTGTTTTTTTTGTTTTCAAACATAAGCTGCAATGGTTTTAAGGCATCAACTTTATCCATTAAAATTGGCCAATTGGTCAATCTTGTATTTTTTGTCTAAGCTACAATTTCTCATTTGTTTTATCGTTATGATTACATTATCATAATCATTCCTTAGCTTATTTTATACATTATCCAATACCAAGTTACTTTTTTCAAATTAGAAATTTTGATTTATGTCTAATACTTCTGATTTATCAAATATTTTTTTCAGATCCTGTTTATTCTGTATATAAAGTGTATGTAAAAAAAGATTTATTTTAATGAAGTCAAGAATATTTCACTTATATCGAGACGTCACCAGCTATTGGTGAAGTGGCAAACATTTTTATCTTTGTCTAGAGCAATGAGCAGGGAATGTTCTTAAACGTGCCAAGTATGCCGTGACACGGAACATCGGTTTTTTAGTCTGTTCCTAAGGATCTTGTGTATTTTATTTCTAAATGATTGGCGAAAGAACAGTCACTACCAGTATTGGTCTGTAAGAAAACACAAGATAAACGTATTTATTGATTAACAACATGTGTTATTGATACAATACGTTTAAAATCTGCCTCGTCATCAATTCACAAAACTGGGTAAATATGAGATAAACAATATGGGCGCGTGCAAATATTTTGACAGCTTTTTATTAAAAAAACAAAATTACTGACCACAAAGCGCTTCAGAAAATCCATCCAAAAGGGGTAAGTGAAAATTAATTTTTTTCTGATTACAAATATGTTTATTTTATGTAAAAAAGTTGATTCTTTTTTGGGAAATTCAGTAGATTTTCCACGTGTTAAAGAAAAGCGGTTATCGTGTAATATCCAAGTACATTGTATATTTAATTTTTCTTAAATTAATCTAATTCATTGAAGCAAATGAAATTATTATTTCTAATTTAAAAGAGAGAAAGATTACATCTGATTTATATATATATATATATATATATATATATATATATATATATATATATATATATATATATATATATATATATATATATATATGTACATCGCATCTAAGAACACAATGCAATACAAAAGCCAGATAAAAGAAACAAACAGGACATAACGAGAAAAAGACTAGTTAATTGGGGCCACTGGTTATAGATTTCTTGACAATGGAAGAGCGTACATGCTGCACATGTAAGTGCAAATTTGTCAAGCTATACGGTAAACGTACTAATTGAACGCCAAAAACATTTCACTTAAAGTTAAAACATTGGGAGTTGTAAAATAATTCTTTTTCGTGCCTTTTTTTTAAATAGATGTGAAATGATTTCTCCCAAAGTTTTTATAACAAAACTCTTTTTAGCCATAAAATGCTTCATTTAGATGATAGTTAAATTATTTTTGTCTAATGTTTCTTCAACAAAATTCTTATTTTTTACACAAACGCCTCGTTTGAGATGATAGTTATATGGAATTTTCCTATGTTTTTATAGGAGAATCATCATTTATAAACAGAAAAAAAATCTATTAAAATCTCATTATTAAATGTTAATACATTGGCACTTGAAATTTATTGGAAAATAGTTTTTTTTATTTTCAAATCTTTGACAAGACGTTTGTCACAATTAACACTTTTTGTTTAAGAGTTATTTTTACATGTTTCGCGAAGTTTAACAAACCGCCTAATTCACCAATGTTTAAATATATGTACAGTAATAAAGTTATCAGTGAAGAAAGATATCTTGACAATTTTCTTATAAAAGTATTTTATATGTCTCGCCTGTGTCAGAATTTTACACGCATGGTAAATCATATTATAAACGCATTTATTTTATAATTGCTGTTACGACAGTTATACTCATATAGTCTTCATAATCTGTTTTCTTCAAATGGCGTTGATGAATATTTTAAGAAACAAAGGTCACATTTGCAATCATTACAAGGGCATAATTAGAGGGTTGTAAAATTTCACCGGGTAAATTAGTTCACAAATTCAAAACATTTGCTCTGCTAATATTAACTACATTTTGATGAGGCATATGCATCACGCTTTCATATGAATCACCATACATTTCGAAAAAGAAAGTTATGAAAAATATACAATAGGCCAGACCAATTTCATTTAGATATATTTCGTAACATTTAGTAAAATTATCAAATTGTCTAATTTTGCAAGCCGTATTTTACAGAGAAATTCAAAAAAATTAGCAATGATAGTTCCGTAAATAGTTTGTTTATATTTACTTTAGTCGATTATAATATTTTCAGTTCAATTATTTAATAACTATTTATTTTTTTTTTAGTTACGGCTACTACATGTTGAATTACCGTGAAGCAGCTTTTATTAGTTTACTGTTAATCAAAATCATAGAGCGTTATAGTGCCTACATGTAGCGCATTGATGCATTTTAATTGTTCCCTAGGAGGGTTATTGATAAGCTTGTGCTTGTTCCTGGATCCAGTTTACAGTTTGTTTTGTTCATTTGTTTGTAATAAACAAATTAATAAAATATTGTTTAAACTAAATAGTGTGTAAATTATGCAATCGAGAAGGGCCTGTTGATAAGACCTAAAGATCATATTTGGTATAATTAATAGCATTCGTTTCAGAACTTTTAAGTAAAAACAATATGAAAACATTTAACTTTAATATTCAAATTCAACACTTCGTCATTTTAATTGTATTTGTTTCGTCAAAGCTGGTGAAGTCATGATTTAAAAGTACTAAGTAGTTTAACTGCTTTCAACCTACGTTTGGAGAAATGATGATTGCAAGTGTTGCACCGGTCAATAATATCCAATTCTTAAATGGCTTTTAATATAGTCTATATTCATAGTTTGCTTGATTTCTAAATAATTGAAGAGCTATACGAAGCCATTATTTAAAGAGCCACAGCATTTTAGCATCACCATGTTCAATTCTTTTAAAAATACATCCATTTAATATAAAATCAAAACCTTTCTTTGAGCTGAATAGGAAAATGTCATGTACAAACTTAGATTTTTTTGTCTTAGTTCAATTATCATGTATACGATCTTTTGAAAAAAAAGACAAAAATACAAAAAGACAACTTCACTTTACTGTAAAACCAAATCAAAACTAAAAACAATGCACTTAAAGCAGTACATTACAGAATTCTGAGTGTAGAAGTCCGTATTTCTTAAAACATAAGTTTAAGTTAAGTAAAAAAATCTGGCTCGCAGTCTGTTGAAGTTCATTCGATCCATGAGTAAAAAGGAATGGAATAATGAACTTTTCGCCCCAATCAAGATTCTTTCACTGAAATGAAAGCGATTACATTTGGGTGATGAAAGAAACCGGGAATACCCTTAGAAAGCTACCAACTTTCGGTAAACCAACCTTCAAAACACAATTTGATTGTTCAAGTCTTTGGGTACATGATCAATGGGAAATAAAAAAAAAAGCGTTACCACTCAATCTTTCATTTAACGTTAACGACGCCAACGTCGGTTCTCTGACGCCAAGTTACAGTGAAAACTTTTACTTCCGGGTACAACAGTAAATTATTTCTGCCTAGACTTACAAGAATGCAGCTAATAAACTGGCGTCGAGCCAAAAGTAGAAGTTCATTACCAATCGCTCAAAACCGAATCACAAACGAGACTTTTGGAATTCCAGACAAAATGGCCAACCACCGGGATATAGCGTCTTCTCCAAATGGTGGTAAGCATATTAATTTGAAAGCGGACAGATGTATGATTATTATAAACAGATGTGGAACATCATGTTGACAATAAATGTCCAGATTTATATATATTACGAAAGCTTCTCTAGGATCCATGCGACTCAACTAACTACACCAGGTAATTATACCTGTCACAAACACTTCTAATCTTTACTCTTCCTTAATAAATCATCGCAAGCAACTTTTGAAATTTTGGAAGTTTTTGCTGGTTTTATATAATCGTTTTTGTTGTAAAAAAGAGGTTTTTGTCATTTAAAACGGAAATATCTTAACCAACATTTGACCATTTACAATAAAGAATTATGTCATTAAATAGTTTTTATTGTATCTTAAACATTAACGCCTAAGAATAATTAGAATTTCTTTAATTTGTAATTTTTTGATTGTCAATTTTTTTGGGTTTATAAAAAAGGAAATACTAAAAAGGACACGTTTTCTACAGTGGTGACCATATAATGAGGAAAATTTCTTTTTAGTTGCAGTTTTTCAAGGCCCAAGACCACACACTTACTTATGGGCAATTAAAAAAGAATAAAAAAACTTTTTATACGTTTTATGTTGTATTCCAGGAATAATTTTAAAAAATGGACATTTTATAAACAAATAAAACAAAAAGCCAGTTAAAGGACCCGTATAACATTATACAGACCCATTATTCTGAAATAAAACACAAACATACCAGTCCATGGCCAAATCACAATCTCTAAAAACAAATTAAAAAAATTAAAAACTTGCCAATTCAATTATACACGAGAACTTCCATCGAGGAAGTGAGGTCGGGTGCTCCGGAAGGGTAAGCACCTCCTGTCTAGCTAGCTACAACCGTCACGTGCAATGTCAATTTTGAGAATGAAAGGAACAAGGAACTACGGAAAGTCAAATATATCCAATATAATATTTTCTCTAATAAACGAAATTTTGATTATACCTGAATACGGGATTATTTTATATGGAAAGTTTTAAGGGAGCGATAGAAATGACGTTATCACGTGACGTGACTTTACGTTCTAAGATGGTAAAATACTAATGCCAAAAATAGATAGAACTAAATATTCACATCCAAAGCCAATGATTGTTTCAGCTGTATCATGTGCTGAATCAAATTGCATTATTTTAATAGAACAAATTCAAAATCAGCACGTGATTGCTGTAATATTATTTTATTGCAAAATAATCCCTGCTTTTTTAAATTCGGACTACTGTTTGATTACTCGTTGACGGAATATAAGTTTGTTCTACACAAAAATTTAAAATTTCCTTTATTTCTTTTCCCTCTATTTTATTGATGTATGTATAAAGCACTTCCGTACCGGATTTCACATACATATGTTTTTTCTCCGTGCTTGCACCATAGAAATGACGTTTGCCTTGAAAGAAGTGACTGTTTAATACGGATGTTTCGGGTTACCGTTTTCCGGGCCAGTTCCGGATATTTTATATGCCCAAAATCACGTGATTTTCTGTTTTGGTTCCTCATGCCTATTTCCGGTTTGGATGCAATACACATTAGCTGACCATGAAAACGAGAAAAATTAGCTTGGTAAGTAATAATTATGGTAAAATTGAAATGAATCTAGGGTTATAAGTTCCTTTAATTCTCAAAGCATCATAAAAAGAGAAAGTCTGATATTTTATATGTGTTCAGCTGCACAATCGGTCATACTGTAGCTTGAAATTCAAGTTGAATACGTAACGGGTATATAAGAAGTTAAGTTATATATTAGAATAGACCAGGAACCAAAAACTTTTCCCAATAATTTCTTGACTTAATATTGTTTCCCCACAGTCCACGAATTGCTTGGTATGTCAATTAATCTAAATATTTATTTGCTTGAAAACTGTTGTCAAAGTGAGACTTGGTCTTACCAAAATTAAAAGTTATACGGTAATGCAACCGTACATAGATTGAGCTACTATACTGCTTGCAAACCTATTCTGTTGTATGTATTTATTTTTTGTGACCTAAGAGATGTCTTTATATTGTTCAAGATGATGACAATTTGATTATTGAAATTTGAAAACCCTTTTAGTGTTTAGGGGGATCAATACATGGATATATTGGCTTGATATTTAATTAGTAGTTCCTAACATTTGTGAAATGATTTCAAAACAACTTTGTAAAAGTCCCATAAACTGCTTGAACTGAAAATATGTGCTAGTGATTTAGACATACATGTTGATTGTGTTTTTTTGTTTTTCTTATAGAATGTGTACCCGATTCCTGTATATGTAAAATTGCAAAATAAGACTGTTGTGAATCTGACAAGCCATAGTGACATCTGATCAGCTTGCATTGACACATCTGTTTTATTTTGCATATTTCCAGCTCAAAAATATAGAGCAGTAGAATATCATGTTATCTAAAGTACTTAAGAAATAACAGACTGGTTTTAAGATAAGCATAAAATAAATATTAACTTATGTCAATTGGAAATTAATTTAGTGAAGATTTCTTTGTGACAGAGCTATATTCTTTTGGTTTTATTGGATTTCTGGAGACACTGCTTGGGGTTGTTGGTTCAGAATCAAGTCATGTTTTGTGCCAATATCTGATTGATATAACATTGCTTGGTTGCACCCAGTTGCAAAACTGATGTCAGATACTGATGGTCTACCAGATACTGCTTGATAGGATTTGTCATTGGTATTCCCTTTGAAGGGAATCTTGTACTTTTGGTATTAGTCACTTCATGTAACAAAAACTTGGATAAGTACAAATTTGATCAAACCATAGTCTGGACTCTGGAGTCTTTAACATTAATGGTACAGTCATTGGAAAAATGTGCCTTATAGTCAATGGGTTCCTAACCCTTTAGTAAGGACAATGTCACTACACAGGCAATCTAGTTTACAGTGCCATCTGTTTAAATGGAAGCCCCTTTAGAACCAGTTTGTGATAAGAATATATCTGTTTACACAGATTGGTATAACAGAGATCAGATAAAATTTTAAGACTACTTGGGACTTTGTCATGTAATCAGATTTTTTGTGTACTCATCACTAATTTAGTTGTAGTTTAGCATAAAAAGGTGTAATTTCCTTTGATTTTTGTATTTTAAAATTACAATTTGACTATTTAAGAGTATTCAAGAATGATGAGTAGAATGGATCTACTTGTGATGTGCCTAGTGTAAATTAAATATGTATATGCTAAATATGCATGTCATTTTTTTTATCCATTTTCATAAGCATACTGATGACAACATGATATATTTTGTTTTTAATTTTAGATTTGCATGTGTATATCTGAATGAGTATTCCAGCCAAAGGAGCATTGACATTAAAAGAACACATGGAAGATAAAAGATGTTGTCAAAATATGATTTATTATATGACATCAAAAGATAGACTTTTGTGCATATACAAATGTATACATTTTTCGGCTAGAAAATCACTGGATGTTTGTTGTTGTTTTTTGACTTGTAAAAGCCATCAGACTTTTGTGTGTGTACAAATGTACACATTTTTCGGATAGATTATATCTCTTTAAAAATATAGTACACTTTGCTAGAAAATCACTGGATGGTTGTTGTTGTTCTTTGACTGGTAAAAGTTATCAGAATGAATAGCATGGCAAAGCTTATATCTGTTTGTAAACTTTAATCTTCTCCTTTGAAAGAAGGGCTTTGGTTTCAAGGCAGTTAAAGCTGCATTAAGTTTACCAATTTTCTGAATTTTTTTTTGATTTTCTAAAAATATATTTTTTTAAAAGTTAATATCTTCTAACCACGATCCGTGACATTCATTTTCTAAAATTTCATTTCTTTTAGCTGTAAATAAACGGAATCCTCTGACCGGTTGGTCAGAGTTCTACGATGATAATTATGAGCTTGGAGCATGCGCACGGATGTAGGGAAAGCCTAGAATCGAAAGTGAAACATGACTGATTGCATTAATTGTCCTTAATTAATATCCCGATGTATTTGAACTGGTGTTATTTATCCCTTACTAAGTCACAAATGACAAATTCAATGAAGTTCTGTGTTTAATTTATCGTATTTCAACATTTTGAAAGTTGTGTTTAAATGACCCGGGTTTTGATGACGTAACCATGTTCTAATATTAGTTCCGAAATGCTGCATCTCGCTGGGTAAATACTGTAATTTCTGTGTTTATTCGAGCTTTTATCGTTGAACCAAATGTAACATTGTTCATTAGAAACATCAGTTATTAGATTAGCACCGTTTTAATTTTTTCTTTGGAAAACTTAATGCAGCTTTAAGGCATCTCTCAGCTATGGTTTAGATCCCAATCAACTGAATTTGTTTACTTTGCATCAGCAATTTTTCAGCTATTCTTGATAAAACAAATAAAAAATGGTAATCTCAAGTGTTGATTGTAGAACAATTTTACTATGTACATGATTACACAAGTATTTATGAGCTGCTTGTACTAGTGCATACTTAAAGTGATTTTTAGAGAGTTTAACTAGTCTACAATGTAGAAGATAAGAATTGTAGACCTACAGTCCATAATGCTGGTACCAAGCTAGGCAGTAGAGGCCTATACCAAGAAAAACATGTTCTTAATTTCAGTCAACTTTTATGGATTCCACAATGGGGAGATGCTTTAGATTTAGGCTTATGTTATTTTTGCTGTAACCACTTGGATTCTGTAGCCAGTGACTTAATAAAAAGCGGATTTATCTTCTAAGCATTCTGTAATGAGAATAAGCCTGTGGTCTTTGATAAAAGTTTTATAGATGCTCCATATCAATGGGTGTGTTAAGATAAGAAATAACTGTTTTGTCATTAAAGCAGCAGACTTATGCAAAATTATTCCACTTCATCTAATATGATGTCTCTTTTTAAGACAAATGATCTTGAATAAAGCAATAAAAATGAGATTAACTTGACTTTGTAAAGTATGACATATATGTACCCTCTTAATCATTGTTGATATTTTAAGATTTGTTAAAGAAAGATATTAAAAGTTATTGTTTTAATTCACTAAAACTCCTAAAGGTAAAAAAGTAGCTGAAAATATCAAAAAATTTTAGTCAGGTTTCAAACTGAGCCTTGACTGCATAGCTTATTGGTCCATTTGGAATCCTGTGTAAGTCAAGCATGTCTAATATATATTACTTTTCAGTAACAATACATGAGCTGTTTCTGAAAGATAGATCTCACAAAAGATTCCATTTCTTGTGATTCAAAATTAAATCCAAAGTGAATAGTTTTTAATCATATTATCTCTAGCAATATATAAAATGTTAAGAAGCAAACATTAAAAATTTGAGGTTTTAATATGAGACCAGATGATTATATCCATTTTGACACATATTGCTTGTTAGGCAAATACTAGTTCAGAATTTATATTTCAATACTGGAAGTTGGCTACATTTTTGGTCAAATAAATCACATCATATAATTTTTTATGAACACTTGATCCATAGTCCTTTAATGGAACTGGTTGAACATGATTTCTTAGACAATTTGGGAAATAAAATGACTACAATAAATAAATACTAGTATCCAGCTTGTACCAAAGTAACCAATGGCAAACGAAATCTTAATAACATATGTGATAGTGACCAACCTTTTATTTACATTTTCGTGCGCTCTTTGATAATTTTAGCATAACAGATGATAGAAAACAGTTCTCATATAGATTAAACCGAAATTCTTTCGTGACAAACATATATCTTTGAATAATCCCGGTGCTTGAACTAGTGGACTGATTTGTTTACACGTAAACCGTAGTACCGGAAGTGACCCTGTGGAACTTTTGTTACATGTCGTAGACACTTTTTATCTTCAAAGATACGAGAGCGCGTAACCCGAAACATCCGTATTTCTAAACCGAATCTGAACTGTCTGGAGGAATCCGGAAATCTCACATTGCGTCACACTGTGAGACCAATTTGACTGCATTAAAACATATCAGATCTTTTAAAATTATACTTGGGGTCAATTTATTTATTTATTATATATTTATTGTTTTTACAGTGCTTGATTGTGCACTGGTGACAAATTTGTAAAACGAGTAGGAAGACGTTATTAATAAATTTATTTACAGGTGCATCTTACAAGAATAGGTGAAAAAAATTATTTTGGTCTATAGTTCTTGATTAGCATATCATTTATCTATGTTTTTTACTGCGACCAAATAAATACATGTACAGACTCACACATCTCGAGCATGCGCAAACTTGTTTTTAGATAAATCCATAGAGAATAATAACCATAGCTTTAGTTGAAACATTGCTGATGCGAGGTAAAACAACAGTACACCACCATTACCACCGCCGCCACCACCACCACCACCACCACCACCGATCATCATCAACAACAACAACAACGCCGACGACGACGGAATAAACAGAAGAAAATGAGGAGATAAAAGTCTTATTTATTTTTTTAATAATCTTTTATTCTAAAAATGTCACAATTTAGTAACGAATTCAAATTTTATTTAAAAAAAAAAAAAAAAAAAAAAAAAAAAAAAAAAAAAAAAAACCAGTAGTTTACTCGACTTCACTTGTTTTTATTGTAAATTTCAAAGTAGTTGAAAATTGTAACTGTCAGAGGTATTCCGGACTTTTTTTGTCTAGGCGTGTACGTACTTGTTGTGTTGTGTTTCGTTATTCTTGAGTACAACGATAATCAAAAGATTGTTTTAATAAAAAAAATTAAAAATTTTAACCTGACGGTCTAGTCCAACCAAATTACAGTTACGATTTACTGGTCAATCTACCGTAGGCCATTTCCGGGAAAATAAAGATGTCTTAAACACCTGGGTCCAGAGTTATGACAGCTCCGAATAATTAAAATAATTTTTTAAAAAGAAAAATGTCTAAATTATGCCTATCTGCATTTAACTGTCTGTTTTAAGTAGCCAATTATTAATTGCTGTAGCTGACCAGTGAATAATGCGTGTCTAACATGTCAACTTGTTGAGAATAGCGGTAGTCAAATTAAATCGTATAGATAAAATATTCGCAAACTTAATCGAAATTGTTCTTCATATTATAAAGTAATTTTTAAAAATAGCTAAAACATGAATTTTGCCCAATAATTACAACACAACACAACACAACACAACACAACACAGTAAACGAAAGAAATGAAAGGGGTATTGGAGCCGCGTAAAGATGTTTTATTTCCTAGCCAAAATTCTTTCATTATATCTACCCGTTTAGTTTTGGAATTGTTGGGGGAGGGTTAGAGTACCCTGAAAAAAATTTTCCGTCGACAAGCAAACGAGCAAATCTTTTTGACGCTAGGTGCTGCAAGAGTGGGATCCAAAACTTAACACTGAGAGGCTCTTTGATTTTTAACTGCGAGATTCAGTCCTCTCGTCTAGGATGACCAGTGAATGGAAGAAGACAAATTTGATAAAAATAAGAGGAATAGTGAGGCAATTGAAAACCTGTTTTAGTGATTACCTCTGAATAAAGATTTCAAATATATATCATCACTTCTATTATATTAAAAGTGTTTTTAGATTTTTTATTTCATTTTGTGAAATAGCTAGAAGTTGCTTTTAATATATTTCAAAAATCAATGCAGATTTTTATTCTGAATGGTTTTTCATCATTTTGCTAGATAAAGTCAAGGCTAATGTTTGGTCTTATTAGGACAACAAGAGCACTGACTATATTAATTTTTTTAAAATTGTTTTTATTTTGATATTTTTATAATAAATTTGGATCAAGGTTTTATTTGTTTATTTTTAATATTTTTTTAAATAATTTTTGTAGACGTTTTATTGCATTTGGTTGTAAATCTACCATTCATTGTTTTAATAAGAGAAAGATTGGGCTTTGTTTTTCCATGATCATGAATAATACATGAATAATTATCGGTGTATCTGGAATTTTTCATCTACTTTTTCGCTCCTGTACTAAAAGTTGCTTTTTAAGCTGAATCTTGTTAAAACCTAATATTGAATTTATAACAAAATATTTTACAGATATAAAAAAGCAGTTCTACAATTTGCAATATAAGTAATTCGCAATCTTTTTAGGCGATAACGGTATTTCTCATTGACTAAGTCTGACTTGCTGAATATTTATTTAAAATATTATTGAAATACACGTAAATACATTTATAATGGACAAATGGTTTTGACTTCAATTGTTTCTTTTCTTTTTCTTTCTTTTTTTTTTTTTTTGATAATAACAATTTTATGCATTATCTTTTGAACAACAATTTAACAAAAGGTTGACTTTTACAGGAGACTTAAAATTAGCCATTCAATATGTCATATGTTCTTCCTTTGTAGACATCAGAATTCGGTTGCTGAAACTTTCGTTAGTTTTAACTGAATAGTTAGTGAAAATCAAATCAAATAATTTTTTCACGAACAGAGTGTTTTGACCTTAATTGTTTCCAAATGATAAAAACAAGTGTGTTTGCATTATATTTTAAACAGAAATACATGTATTGACTTATCCACAATATTATCACTTACCAGCTGGTTTAGCTAACGAACCTTTGAACAAATGTGTCTAGATCGTCCACAACCTTTGCTGCTGAAAACCCTCTATAGTGCATCTTGCTATATCATTGTTCAGAATTAAATTGTTGTTTACTAATTTAACTAGAATATTTCATAGTACAGCCAAAACATACTATGATATTTTTTTTGAAAGGAAAATGTGTTTGTATGACTGTAAATTAAATAACTAGTGTACGTTAAACTTTCTTTGGGATTAAGTAAAAGTTAATCGTTTTATTATCTGTTTTCTAGTGCTTTTTAAAGCTTGTTTGTAATATCATTGTTTTTTTATTAGTTAACTTTTTTTTTATTTTCATAATTGTGAATTTTTCATTTATTTAAATTTCTATTGGTACTTTTGTTACATTACATTTTTCTAGCCTCTAATAGACGCCGCACCAATGTAAAATGCGGCTTTAATTAGTAAATTAGTAATTAATAAATACAGTAATTCTCTCACTCGCGCACTAGTGTGTGTGTGTGTGTGTGTGTGTGTGTGTGATGTTGTTTCCCATAAGAATTTAAGAATGGCTTAATGTATTTAATGTTTCGTATCGTAGTTGTAAATTATATGCTTAATAAAATTTATCATCGGTTGTGTCAGAAAAGTTTCAGACATTTTGCTTATAGTGCTGCGGAACTGGTAGGCTGGGGGAGTATAGCTACTTATTATGGATTTCAATTATATTCACTGGTTATTAACTACATATTCAATAAAGAGAAAAGTTTATAATGCTTCGGAATTTCTAAAATTCTATGTATGATTTTGACACGCCAATCAGTTTTAAAAATCTTTTATAATTTTTTAACAAGTCAATATGTGATTTTAATTACCTGCATGATTCTGACCCATAAACCCTTTTTTAAACCTATCCTTATAATCAAATTAATATTGTTAGAATAGGAATATGATGCACATGCATTCTTTTAATTCCTTTTTTCAATTCTTAATACTTTCAGAATATAAACTGATTTTTTTATTTTAAAAAAAATCATTGTTTCATTGCTCATTTTCCTGAGATTTAATGAAATTTTCTTTACGTGACTTTTATAGTGAATTAAAAAAAAACCTGCTTTGTCAACACATGAACAATTCATTCAACCAACAGTCCAACTACAAAAAACGTTATAACGCATGCGTGTTTGACAAACAAAGTTTTTTTTATTTTGGCCTTTACACAGGAGGGATTAAAAAAGTCATTAACTCATAAAACATTAAAATGAAAGACTCAGGGATTCATCACAAGTCTGCGTCTTAATATGCCGCCGTACCAGTGTCAAATCTGTTACATAATGAAATAGCGTTCCCTTTGTGATCGATAATCTTTAAACAATAGCCTCGTTAATCATCGGTTCAAACGCTTTCAATTTTTGTTTTACACTTTTCTAACGAGAAAACGCATAATAAAATCATAGAAAATGTGTCAAATCTCATCAAAGTTTGAATTATGTGACCTTAATCTTGCAGGTGAAAGCGCTCAATCTACACAGATTCTTTGAAATGTCAGATTCGCATAAAAAACGAAACGATATTTTTAGGGGAGCGTAAAACCAAGTGATATAACGTTGATTTCTCATGACATTAAAGAGGCGGTGTTTAATAGTTTAAAGAATTAACATAATTATTATCAATCAAAGATAATATGTAATTTGTTCTCATTACCGACACTTCAAATAATAGTAGTTGATTTTGTGTGGCAGACCTTTTTACTCTCTGAACGTGCAATGAATTTTTATATTTGTTAAGAGCATTTAAGCATATGTTAATTCTTCTTAATAAAGTATGTCATAAATTGACAGGTAAAAGTTCTATTGATGCATGTTTTGTTGTCCAATAAATCATTATTTGTGGTTTTCAAAAAAGATTTCAGAAATATGATTTACAAAATAGAGCTTCATTCCGACCTAATTTTGAACCTTTTGATATGTTGATACTAGAGTTTGGAAAAAAACACCTTTGCGATGTAGTTAAAATTATGGAAATTTGGAATTTGTGGTTGTGTAAACAACGAACTTTTTAAGCGTTGTTGATTCACTATTTCGTGAAATAATAAAAACCGCATATTTTAAAATTATTTTATTATCTTAATATGTGAATTTATTATGCCCGGGTTGTAAAATGAGATCGTTAAGGGAGCTTCTATAGAACAATAACCATATTACTGTGCATTTACGCCAGTGTCTATTCAGGACTTATAAAGAAGAGCCAATATCCCAATATGTCTTGATTTGTTTTGTTTCCTGTCTTGTACTTTTTATGGTTCGTGTTCTTGAAAAAAAAATAAAAAAGAACCCCATATTGGTAACTGATAACTTGAGCTCAGCAAACGAAATCCCGTTGGTAATTGATACGTCTATTAACCAATAGCCAGCCAAAACAAGAAAAAGCATTAAACGTAAAACTCCATTGGTATCTGAAACGGGTAATCAGCAATAGCCAGCCAAAATCAAGACAAAACATACGAAAACAAACAATTGATAGAAAAAGTGTTCTTAGATATAACCAACTGAAATAACACACACACACACACACACACACACACACACACACACACACACACACACACTGTAGCAGAAAGATGTTCCCGTTTATAGGTAACAAATAACACGAAACACCAAATGGATAATCAATTATTAATCGAAAAGTATTTTCAGCAATAGACAATCAAACTCTCAAAACAGCAAATGACAAAATCAAAATCTGTTGGTGAAACATGTTCTCAAAAATAACCAACCAAAGGGCAAAACAAATCATTAATGAAATTTTCTCGCTTTTGGACGGACACTGAGTGCTTTCCAGAATATTGCTAGCTGAAAGTGTAATCAGAAAAAGATATCATCAAAAAACAAAAAACCTAACAATACATGACAATGGACTGCAACCCTTCCCCCCCCCCCAAAAAAAAAAAAAAAAAAAAAAAAAAAAAAGGGTTTATAAACCCATTGGGATGTAATACATTGATCAGCTGAACAAAAACATGAATTAACAAATGAATAAACAAATTGGTAAATTCGTTTGCTAATGTACTCGGCAATAGTCAACCGAAACTGCAAAGCAGCGAACGAAAGCCCCCAAAGAAAACTGATAACAAATGCTGAAATTTTAATGCAAATGATGCGGAAAGTTGGTTTTACTTGTCTGTATGCTCATATATGTTGTAAGTTAATCTTAAAACGTCACATATATGGTTTGTTGAATGTTATCGTTAAATATTTTGGTTTTCTGAATCTCAAAAATGGCTAAATCTCTCACTCCTTATTCAGCAGCTGGTTGAATTGAATAAAGTAAAATCAAATATCTTACCCAAGAAGAAACCATGCAGTTCGCCACTTTTTAACATTTTTTAATTATAGTACAATTTTGAAACCATTCTACCAAATTAATATACCTTGAATCCGTACCATAACCAGAATTTAACCATTTTATGGAAAGGCCAAGAAAAAAGCCAGCTATCGTTACTGTCAGTTCCTTAAGCTGGCAAATCAAAACCGAAGGCTTGAATTGCTGGAAACAATAATGTCTGTTGGTTTAAATATTTGATCTCTGTCTTTGCAATGAAAAGAAAAACTATGTTGCTCAATGACTCATTGTGCAATTTGGATTGGGCTCAAAATTAAAATTAAAAGTCATTAAAATTATAATTAAATGTCATTTTCATTATTTTTGAGTAAAAAAATTCTTGTTATTGAGTTCGCAGTTTACCAGAAATACATTTCTCTAAAAAAGGTAAAATTTGTTGATATTTCTACCCTTTACAGTTGATGTAACTGGACCGATGTTAAACATAAATGTCTTTCTCATGACCAACATCATGCATGCAAGACTGGGATCGAAACAGCGATTTTTCAACTTTCTTTCTCGACGCAATTTCTGGGCTAATTTTGAATTTAAATGGTTAATTAAAGAAGGAAACGTGATCAAAGAATATCATTAATGTTGAATTTTTTTTAACATTTTTGTTAAGTAGTTTCCTTACGATTTTTGCTATTTATTTCACATTATAGTTATAAATTAAAAAAAATTATTTTAAATTAGTTTTAAAAGTACATCTTAATAGGTTAATCGTGGCGTATTATAGACAAATTGCTTATGCCATAAAACTTTATAAAAACTTGGTAAGTTATAATAATCTAGTTTTAATTATTTTAATGATATTTTCAGTGCAACCTTTAAATTTAGACTAGACTTTTCGCCTTATCTTACTTAGAGCATGGGATTTATTTACAGGTGTGCTTTATATGGAGGTTGGTTTAGTGAATATAAGAAACAATGGGGCCTTAACACATTAGTTTTTTTATAGATTGGTGGCATTTATATAATTAAACACAAACATTTCTGTCCATATCCAACTCAAAAAAAAAAATAAATAAATAAATAAATAAATAAATAAAATAAAATAAAATAAAAAAATAAAAAACTAACTTGTACAGTAATGTCAACAAGTCAACAATTTTTGTAAGCAGCTTGCTTTGTTGCTGAATGTTCCCGTGGTGAGATTGAGCTCAACAATACCGTGTTAACAGTAAAATACATACACCATACGTATCAGAAACAGGAATAATGCTGCATTAAAACAAAAAGTTGTCAATAGAAAAACAAGAATTTCACGTATTTAATAGTCTCGCCTGGTTAGTTTTTGACTTTAAAATTAACTTTCACAATTTCACTCGCCGCCGCCGCCACCGACACCAGAACAGTAACACCTAAGTCTCGCCTTATGGCGATGCCAGGCTCGACAAAAATGAAGTCATCACGTTTGTTATATAGCTTTAAACGTAATCTGTCGCTGATGTCGTAATTGAAATATAAATCTAAATATGAGACAAGATACGAAGAATTAATCGTATCTTAATGTTTTTTGGTTGGAATATACATTCATGGTGGTCCTTGAAACATTGGTTGTAAGGAACAGGTGGTCTTTATCAAGAGGAGCTTCATGGTTGATACATGTAATAGTTATTTTGGGGATGTCCTTTTAGTGGATTTTACTTAATCGGTCTTGTATTGTTTTTTACGATCGTTTTTATGCTGCAATCTTGGTTGCGTTTGTTAGTGATAAGTACTCGTGATTACCCCACTATCTTTGGTGTTTTTTGCTTTATTTAGTTACAAAATATCCAATAGATTTCGGGACTTTGAATATACGAGTTTTTAGAAAATGTTTATCTCCATGCATAACATTTAATTTCATTGCATTCGTGTCTTCCTTATATATCTATAAAATAAAGAATTTTCATTTTGCAGCCAGAGCTGCGAATTCTTTTCGCAAACACCACTGAAAAAGCTCGCAACTACGAAGAGCTTTCACATGTTGATGGAAAAACATGTGAAAATCCGATTAAAAAATATTAGCGTTAAGTCGACACTTAAGTGCCACTCTACAAAAGATATGACCATTTATGATCGCAAAAAACACAATACCGTGTAACCGTTTGTAACCATTCTATAGTGAGGCTTACAAATGCTGATATTGCGTTTTTGCACACATAATTGGCCATATATGCTTTACAACTACAATTGATGCTTGATGTTGCTGCTATTGTTGATGATTTTAGGGTTTATGAGATAAACAAATGAAAATTTAATAAATAATAGATGGAAATAAATAAATAAATAAATAGATAATATCTTTTTCAGTTCAATACGTACTTCCTTCTATATCTATTTGCATGTATTGCGATATTAACTGTTCGTGATATATGTCGCCATATTTTTATTGCGCAATTTGTCTTGATACTTTTTATCCCAAAGTGTGCACAAAATCATATGTGCATATGTCACAAAATCCAATAAAGCCCTCATTTAAAAACTAGAAGATAATAGATATGACGTCATTTTTCGTGTGTATTCCCGTTATGGGTTTTTTTTTAATTATTTCATTGGAACTTCTCCAATACAATCGGAGATCGTAAGCCCTTTTTCATTCATACAGATAATTGGTGCTGTGGTCTGCAAAACTGGGGTAAAAAATTATAATCAATACTGATTTAATTTTTTTAAAAATAAAATTTTATGTTGATAATTGTTATTCTATGTTCAAATCATTGGTAATTTATCTTCCAAGAAATCTTGACCACTTTTATTTAAGTAGCTCAGTTTTAAAACATTCGGGTAGAGATCAGAATGTCGGGGTTAGAATCTGTTAAGAGGACAAAGTATCAACTTATTTACCTGGTGCTTCAGTAATGGTTTAGGGAGGTGGTGTGCTTTTCTGTGGCCTACTTAATGATGATTTAGCAGCTTACCAAAAAGTCGACCTGACTGGGCGCTTGTACAAGACAGACCATTTAGCACATTTGCGCATCCCAAGCATA
>CM056609.1:23025947-23030947 GCA_029721355.1 Tegillarca granosa | reverse complement strand
CAATTTGTTTGGTTGTGAAATACAGTTTTTAACATGCGGCAAAATGGTGTGTAAGGGTTCTGACATCATTATAAGGGGTGGACGTTGAACAAGGCCATTAGCAGTCCCCCCCCATTTAGAGTTAAATGTTGTCCATCAATTTGAATCGTAAATTTGTTTTTAATACATGTATAAGCTTTTATTAAGCTAAATCCTAATAGAATTATTATTATCATTATTATTATTATTATAATCTTAAAATGGTACTCGAAATACATGTTGGTTGACCGAGTGGTCTATAATTAGTGCTAAAGAATTCACAGCGCCTAGGGTTCGATCCTTGTGTGAGAAGTTTTTTTTTCGAAGGTCAGGGGTTTTGTCCGGACACTCCGGTTCCCCCTACATCCATGATTTAACCATCTTGATATAAGTAAAAAAATTAGACTCATGCGCAAAACAGTATCACCCATTAATCCTACAATACATAGATATTTTGAAACTGACAAAGCTTCCAAGAATCTTTGCCTAATATATATGCCGTAGAGTGAGAAAGTTTGTCAGTTTCCTTGCCGTAGGTCGGTGGTACTCTCCGGGCACTCCGGTTTCCTCCAACATCCCAGAACTGACCGCCTCCAATTAAGTGAAAGAATCTTGACTGGGGCGTAAAACTCCATTACTCCACTCCACCCCTAATATACATTTTTGTATATGAATAAGGTAAAGTGGATTTTTGTTCAGGAACTTTTTTAAAGTAGTAACTTAATGCATTTATTGATTTGTTTTGTGTAAAATACCTTATGTAGCAAACTTCTCAGTCTTACTACACAAAATATATGAAATAATCGTGTCGCCAAGTTTTCTTAAGTTCATGGTAAAAAGTTCAAGCATTTATCAATGGAGAAAATGAGAAGTTATTTACAAGATGTTTAAACCATGCACGCAAACGGATATTAACAGTTTATCAACCTACGTCATGAATTCATCATCTTTTTTTTTAATTTGTCTAGATATGTTCTTTCTATTATGTGTCGTTTTTCTATCTTCAAAATCATTTCATTTTCAATTAAAAACTTTCGATTCGTAACGTTTAACTTTTCATTATATATTATCTTCTGTTTTCTAAACTATATATATATAATATATATATATATATATATATATATATATATATATATATATATATATATATATATATATTAAAAAGTAGACTAAAAGTGATTTATAGCACAATAAGTATTTAATTTTCATTTGTATTTTTTTTTCTTCTTTTTTATTTATTATTTTTTTTATATTATTTTTGTTTTATTTAAACGAACCTTAAAAGTGATTAATAGTCCAATAAGTATTTAAATTTGATTTTTCATTTTCGTTTCGTTTTTTCTTCTATTTATTCTCTTTGTTTTTTTTTTTTTTTTTTCGTTATTTTTTTTTCAATTACTGCATTAACTTTAATGTTGGTGCGCATTTCCGCGGTGCACCATAATTGATTAAGAGTATTCAAGACGCCTGTCTACATCATCAAAGTATCACGTGATTATAAATAATTTATCAACAAAAAAAATTAAGAATTTAATTATTTTTTACAAGTTTTTTTTTTCAAATTCTTTTTTTTTCAAATTCAACAAAGGGGAGACGAGTTAATTTTTTTTGTTTCTCAAAACCAATACCTTTAATTGATTAGTGTGAACGGGTTGTGATAATTCTAGAAATAGACTTAAATTCTTTATCATTGTCAGATGAAACTGCTTATTCACAGTATATTATTACCTATTAGTTATACATCACAATCCGTTTTCCATCTCTTTGATCAAACTTTAACTAGCTGATAGATTTATCTTCTCCCCATTAAATCCCCGCAATTTAACGCGCCTTAGATCAAGTTAAAAATGATGATAAACAGTATATTATTTGATTTTCATTGTACAAACTCCGTTTAATAAATTATATCTCCTTCACAACTTTGTTATAAACAAAATCTTCTGTATCTATTTCAGTGTTATGTTCCATATTGTAAATTTTTTAATATTTCAAGGTGAAAATTAAAAAATCAACAATATTTTCATGTGCTACTTTTTTTAATTTTTATGAAATAACATTTAATGCATTTACAAATAGCACATGGCAATATGTTACATGTGCTATTTTTGAATATTGTATTTCATAAAAATTCAAAAGTAGCACCTGGCAGTTTTGCTTATGTATTCTCGTTTTGTATGCCAATTCAATTTTTAATGCAAAACAAACCTTTGAGAGAATGCCCATTAACACATGCTATGTACAGTATTGCCATGTGCTGATTTTGAATTTCTCAGATTAAAATAATGCATTCAAAATTATTTGTCATGTGCTGATTTTGAATGCATTATGCTAATAAAAATTCAAAATCAGCACATGACAGTGTATATTAATTAACATTTGCTTATTTTTTTCTGTATATAATATATTAAATATCGACAATGCGAATGTTGTACCAGTAACGAAAACTGTGCCATGGCATGGGTTTGTGTTATTTGATAAAATAACGTTGTTATAGAAAACGACATTTGACTAATCAAAACAAAAGAGTTGTCTTTCTTCTTTTAATTTTTTTTTCGTTTATTATTATTATTTTTTACATAAAAAAATATTTTTAACAAATTTATTAATCAGAAACTTTTTAAATACTTAATGTCATAAACATTAAAAATTTATCACGTGACTGTTTATGAATTATTCGAAATTAACTAACCAATTTCGGTTTTAATGAAGATATTTATCACATGTTCAATGCGCTTATTTTAGATATCGAAATGTGTGATGAAAGTAATTGAAGATCCTCACCCCCCTCCAAAAAAGTTTTGTTTTTATCTTCATTCAATTTTTTAATTTTTATAAGTGCTTATTCTCGGTGCGACGTATATCATTACCAATTAGTTATACATCACAATCCATTTTCTTCCTCATTGATCAAACTTTAATTAGCTAATAGATTCATCTTTCCCTATTAAATCTCAGCAATTCAACGCTTTTTTATATTAAGCACGACAAAATGTTTATTTTGTGTCCATTTCTTCAATTTGTTATCTGTGTCCTTTTTCAAGGATGAGGGTCAAGTAATTCATAGATTCAATTGCTTTGAAACAGGTTTTAAAAATGTATATCCTAACCATACCAACGTAAGTTTACCAATTTGTTTATATAACGGGTAACCGTTCAAAGTCAATACTTTTACAATCAGGGAATTTAAAATGCGTTTAACAATACGAATGCAAATATAGCATTTTGTCTAGTAACCGTTCAATGGCAATGCTGTTAAAACAGGAAATTTTTATGGTGTTTCGTTGTATTCGTGACAGCTTATTGCAAGTAGAGCTTAATAAATATTTTATATAAGAAAAACGTAAACGCATTTTCTAACACTGTTTTTATTCTTGAGTGAGCGAGCAAGCTAGTAAGTAAGTAAGTAAGTAAGTAAGTAAGTAAGTAAGTAAGCAAGTAAGTAAGTAATAAGTAAGTAAGTAAGTAAGTAAGTAAGTAAGTAAGTTAGTTAGTAAGTGTCACAGTTATATCGTCTTTTATCAGGTTTAATTCTTAGACGATCATCGGGTAATGGCTTTAAAACTTCTGTATTTTATGTTCGTATATCATTTCACCTTTTAAGATTCTTGAATAAAAACATTTAAAACTATTATGTATAGAACAATATTAAACAAATATTAAAATTGAAATAATTTTATAAGTAAGGTGATTATTTTCCGTATGTGTTATCGTAAGAAAACAATTCCGATTTTCTTGATTAAAGTACAACCATTATTTTACATCGTAGCATATTTTTAAGTTACATGTCTTTGAAAGACTGGACAAATTTGAAGGATACAAATTTTCTCACCCGGTCAAAAGAACCGAAAATCTTCTCAATGAGATGAAAAGATAATTATCAAGGTGCGATCGGTTCTTTTAAATTACTTTTTGTATGGCCATTCAGTATTCTATCATTTCCAAAATTACAGCGATCAACTTTATTGGACAGTAATAAAGTTGTTATGTCCAACGTGTTTAATTACTGAAGATGACCTCTGGTCATATTCTGGGCGGAATATTTTCTAAACTCTTTAGAGTATTATTAAATCTAATTATGCTGTAACAAACTGTGCTTAAAACACGTCTTGAACAAGCCCCTTAGGTCATTAACACCCCTAATCTAACCAGAAATTATACCAAGTATGGGAGATTTCTGGTTATCACCTTGTCTATATGATTTGTACAAACATCAGCATGTGGGAAAATTTTATTAGATTAGATTATTATTTGGCAATTTAAAAACACTTAAAACTAACAAACAAATACAGACACAATGAGGTATGTTAACAAAATTGATTTTCGATAACCCGAGTAATTCTACCATAGTTTAATTGTCTTGTTAAACGGCTAAATAGATAGGGACAGATTCACACCTAGAATGATGATTTACTGGATAAATGAAAGTTTAATGTGTATGTGTTGTCTTTGTTGTGTTTTGTTTTGAGAAAAATCTGTTGCGGTTATTCTTGTTTGTTTTTAAAACTCTAAAACATGGATATTCAATGTATTTGTTTTTATTAATGCATAGAAATAAGTAATTGAATTATTACACTCCCCCCTCCTTTACATTTTTTCGTCCCTGCATTTAATTGTCCAAATTCTTTATTTGTTGAATACTATTAGGGGGTTATGTATAAAGATTT
The DNA here is from genome assembly GCA_029721355.1 of Tegillarca granosa. NCBI lineage: Eukaryota > Metazoa > Mollusca > Bivalvia > Arcoida > Arcidae > Tegillarca > Tegillarca granosa. The sequence goes on along the minus strand of CM056609.1, from coordinate 23,026,265 downwards.
TGATATTATAAATAAATAAATAAATAAATAAATAAATAAATAAATAAATAAATAAATAAATAGGAATAATAATTCTATCCATCCATGTATTATTTTTTCATTTAAGGGATACTACAGAATGGAAGATTAATTAATATTTTGCTTGGGATTAAGTTGTGGATAAATTGAAATATACATGACTTTGAAGAAAAAAATTCACTAATGTATGATTTTGACGTCACTTTGATAAAATTTAGTGATGATCGTGCCAGGAAAAAAATCATAAGGTAGAAAAAATATAACAAATCAACTGGGGATTACTTAGCTAATTCTCTAATT
>CM056609.1:22983447-23023447 GCA_029721355.1 Tegillarca granosa | reverse complement strand
GATGAAAATGTATATTGCATGATACGAATATAATCTGTGTGTGTGTTGTGTGTGTGTGTGTGTGTGAGAGAGAGAGAGAGAGAGAGAGGAGAGAGAGAGAGAGAGAGAGAGAGAGAGAGAGAGAGATGTTTATACCTTTATCACTTGACGGCGAACTTTTATCTGAACAATCTAGATACTCGTTTCCACTGGAATTCAGACTTTCTTCCGTACTGTTTGACATTTCTTTAGTTAATTTTAAATTGCCTTGGCAATTTGTAACGGATTCATCGTCCGATATAATATCGTCATCATCGGAATGCAAAACATCCGAAACTCCTCGACATTTTTCATTTTTAATTTCGGAATTTGTACCGATTGGAACTTGTGAATTTCTTGGAAAATGTTCAGCATCATTAACTGTTCCTTCTGAACTATTATCGTCTGTTACACGGAATTCTGACATAGATTGCATTTTGTCTAAAAACAAAATCTCTTCTTTCTTTGATGTTTTATGTTTCCTATTGTTAAACACACAAAAATAAATATAAACAAATCGCCATAATTTAAATCATATCCAATTAATCAACGTCTTTTTTAAATATATATATACATATAAAAAGTCAGTGCACAAAGATACTATGTTTGAAAGTTTCAATTTTTTCCAAGACGCGTATTTTAAAATTTCCAGGTAAACATGTAAAGTTGTCCTATGGTGTTTTCCAGGTGCGCTCGCTGAACTTGAAAACAGTTTAATGATTACTCGGTGTAAGATGTTCTTGTTGCCTCGTGTTATAATATAGCAACAAATAGATAAAATATCTAACTACCTGTCAGTTAGGGTCGGAAAGGACATCCCCTAATGTGCAAACTTGTCGTCAAATGAATGAAGGGGCGGTAACCCTGTTTATCAGTGTTAAGAAAGTTGTAAAATGAACAGACCGTAACGAATCCATGACAGTGATTGGCTAATTGTTTCGCAAGGTTAACCAATTGGAATGATCCTTTCTCAAACTTTGTAATTGATTAGATTATACCTTTGCTTTTATAATGAAAATATCATTAAAAACGGTTAAAATTCTATCATGTATAAAGTATTATCACCGGACTGTGAAAACGACATTTTATCACTCTGATTTAAGAAACCGGCGAATATAAAAACGCAGGATATTAAATTTAGAGTTGGTCGTATAAATAATGGCTGCCGACTAATAGCGACAAAACACTTTATCTTTGAACGGTTAAAGAGAATATTTTGACATTTTATTACTTTCGATGGGCATAGGATCTAAAATTTTGGAAATTTGAATAATACTATTTTGACAGTTTAATTCTAAAGACGTATGGTTGTTGATAAAGCTTTGAATATGGAACAATCGTTTTATTGCAAGCAGATGCAGTGTTGGGCTCGTAATTAGATCGATGATTCTGGATAATAACAAACAATTTTATTGGTCAATTGACAAGAAAAGTGTCAAATTAAATTGCTTGATTCATAAACTAGATGCAATTATTTATTTTGACCCAAAAGTAGAATATTATGAACATCGAGGTAAATACCTTGTTCGGATAATTGGTAATAAACGTTGTAAAATTTAATTATATTCATTTTACTCTCCTCAAATTATTAGCAATAACGCTAAAACATTTGCGACACTTGACCCCTGACATTTCCACACCTGACTAGAGATTTATTAAAATTAAATGAAATTAAAAGTTGTCCGAAACTAAATTTTCTTAAATGCAAATTTCAGACCAAATCATCGTTTTATCAATTCCGACACACACACACACACACACACACACACACACACACACACACACACACATATTATATATATATATATATATATATATCTGAAGAGGCTATTTTAAATAAAAATTAATAAAGTAAAAATAAAAATGTTTGAAAAATATTTGATAAATCAGAAGTATTAAATTGAAAGTAGAACTTGTTATTATTAGTTTTTGAGGGGAAAACAAAGGATTTTTCATCAAACAGTTGACACTTTAAGTGTTATTCTGTATGCCAATTTTGAACACTTTTTCTCAATTGATATGTCTGATTAACGCTTTTTGAAAAAAATCATATGTGTTCTGACAAAAGTGTTTTCAATAATAAAAAAAAAACTTGAGTTTACTTTTTCAAAACAGATGGTATCACGGTTGTTTGTGCTGTTTTAATACCCCATGCACTTCTAATAGAGTCGCACATTCCATATGTCTCTCCTTACATTAACCCATTAAAGATGAATACCCTCGAAATAAAAAAAAAATGTCATAACTACACACTGATTTTATTGGAATATTGAAAAATACCAAAGTCCCATTTTTTTGGTGTGTACGCCGAAAAACTTTTTTTCATAATGCCAAAGTAAACGTTTTATAAGTTTCTATTGCTGATTCACTGTCGGAATCTCAATTAATGATACTTGGTTGAAACATAATTTATTTGCTAGTCAAGAAAATTGATACAATGTCGTAATATAGCATCTAAATAATAGTGACAAAAGGGATCCAGAAACAAGTGTCCCAGCACTTAAATAATAGTGACAAAAAAGATCCAGAAACAAGTGACACAGCACTTAAATAATAGTGACAAAAGGGATCCAGAAACAAGTGTCACAGCACTTAAATAATAGTGACAAAAGGGATCTAGAAACAAGTGTGACAGCACTTAAAAAATAGTGACAAAAGGGATCCAGAAACAAGTGTCACAGCACTTTAATAATAGTGACAAAAGGGATCCAGAAACAAGTGTCACAGCACTTTAATAATAGTGACAAAAGGGATCCAGAAACAAGTGTCACAGTACTTAAATAATAGTGACAAAAGGGATCCAAACAAGTGTCACAGTACTTAAATAATAGTGACAAAGGGTCAGAACAGTGTCACAGTACTTAAATAATAGTGACAAAAGGGATCCGAAACAAGTTTCACAGTACTTAAATAATAGTGACAAAAGGGATCCAGAAACAATTGTCACAGTACTTACAATAATAGTGACAAAAGGGATCCAGAAACAAGTGTCACAGCACTTAAATAATAGTGACAAAAGGGATCCAGAAACAAGTGTCACAGCACTTAAATAATAGTGACAAAAAGGGATCCAGAAACAAGTGTCACAGCACTAAAATAATAGTGACAAAAGGGATACAGAAACAAGTGTCACAGCACTTAAATAATAGTGACAAAAGGGATCTAGAAACAAGTGTCACAGCACTTAAATAATAGTGGACAAAAGGGATCCAGAAACAAGTGTCCACAGGCACTTATAATAGTGAAAAAAGGGATCCAGAAACAAGTGTCACAGCACTTAAATAATAGTGACAAAAGGTATCCAGAAACAAGTGGTCACAGCACTTAAATAATAGTGACAAAAGGGATCCAGAAACAAGTGTCACAGCACTTAAATAATAGTGACAAAAGGGATCTAAAAACAAGTGTCACAGCACTTATAATAGTGAAAAAAGGGATCCAGAAACAAGTGTCACAGCACTTAAATAATAGTGACAAAAGGTATCCAGAAACAAGTGTCACAGCACTTAAATAATAGTGACAAAAGGGATCCAGAAAACAAGTGTCACAGCACTTAAATAATAGTGACAAAAGGGATCTAGAAACAAGTGTCACAGCACTTATAATAGTGAAAAAAGGGATCCAGAAACAAGTGTCACAGCACTTATAATAGTGAAAAAAGGGATCCAGAAACAAGTGTCACAGCACTTAAATAATAGTGACAAAAGGGATCCAGAAACAAGTGTCACAGCACTTAAATAATAGTGACAAAAGGGATCCAGAAACAAGGGTCACAGCACTTAAATAATAGTGACAAAAGGGATCCAGAAACAAGTGTACAGCACTTAAATAATAGTGACAAAAGGGATCCAGAAACAAGTGTCACAGCACTTAAATAATAGTGACAAAAGGGATCCAGAAACAAGTGTCAGAGCACTTAATAATAGTGACAAAAGGGATGCAGAAACAAGTGTCACAGCACTTAAATAATAGTGACAAAAGGGATCCAAAAACAAGTGTCACAGCACTTAAATAATAATGACAAAAGGGATGCAGAAACAAGTGTTACAGCACTTAAATAATAGTGACAAAAAGGGATCCAGAAACAAGTGTCACAGCACTTAAATAATAGTGAAAAAAGGGATCCAGAAAACAAGTGTCACAACACTTAAATAATAGTGACAAAAGGGATCCAGAAACAAGTGTCACAGCACTTAAATAATAGTGACAAAAGGGATCCAGAAACAAGGGTCACAGCACTTAAATAAAGTGACAAAAGGGATCCAGAAACAAGGGTCACAGCACTTAAATAATAGTGACAAAAGGGATCCAGAAACAAGTGTCACAGCACTTAAATAATAGTGACAAAAGGGATCCAGAAACAAGTGTCACAGTACTTAAATAATAGTGACAAAAGGGATCCAGAAACAAGTGTCACAGCACTTAAATAATAGTGACAAATGGATCCAGAAACAAGTGTCACAGTATTAAATAATAGTGACAAAAGGGATCTAGAAACAAGTGTCACAACACTTAAATAATAGTGACAAAAGGGATCCAGAAACAAGTGTCACAGCACTTAAATAATAGTGACAAAAGGGATCTAGAAACAAGTGTCACAGCACTTAAATAATAGTGACAAAAGTGATCCAGAAACAAGTGTCACAGCACTTAATAATAATGACAAAAGGGATCCAGAAACAAGTGTCACAACACTTAAATAATAGTGACAAAAGGGATCTAGAAACAAGTGTCACAGCACTTAAATAATAGTGACAAAAGGGATCCAGAAACAAGTGTCACAGTACTTAAATAATAGTGACAAAAGGGATCCAGAAACAAGTGTCACAGCACTTAAATAATAGTGACAAAAGGGATCCAGAAACAAGTGTCACAGCACTTAAATAATGGTGACATAAGGGATCTTGAAACAAGTGTCACAGCACTTAATAATAGTGACAAAAGGGACACAGAAACAAGTGTCACAGTACTTAAATAATAGTGACAAAATGGATCCAGAAACAAGTGTCACAGCACTTAAATAATAGTGACAAAAGGGATCCAGAAACAAGTGTCACAGCACTTTTATATATCTGTTTCCCAAGAATGATTAAAATTACTAAATTTTCAAATGCGCACAACCAGATTGTCAACAAACTGATATATAATTAATTACGCATATATTCATAGGTTGCAAATTCAACAAGTATCATTTAGTTGGAGCAAAAAGGTTTTGTAAAACATAAATTTTTGTGTTGATCTAAATATTTCTATGTTCTGTTGAACGGTTGAGGTAGTATCGCCATGAAGAAGTAAGTCAGTCGAAAGTGTATATGGCAATGTACGAAGTAGTCTGCCACGTATGTTCGAATAGCAGTCACAGTAAAGAAGGAAATATTCTGTCGATTTTATTTCACCACATTCACAATAAGGATTGTCTATTATATTTTTTTTATATAGATGTAATCGAAGTGAACAATCATTGTTGAGTTTGGTGTGTAAGATTTGGGAGTGCCTATCTCCTATGCCATAATAAGAAGGTGGTTTGCTTAGATTTGCATTGGGAAGGTTTTTAAAAGATGATGTTGTCGGAGTTTGTCGTATAGTTAATGGAAGTTCATGGTGGAGGGTAAAAACTCATTATAATATGAGCTTGAGTGACATAAAAGAGAGGGTATTTGGTCAGTCTGTCTTGTTGTCCTATATTGTCGTTGTGGGATAAGGTCCTTAAAGTAAATTTAAAGTAAAGTAGCCCTTTGTAATACCATAAAACATTTTATGAAATTGAATAAGTATGTGTTTCCTTCTTCTATTAGATAGAGTTTCCCATCCTGTTTCAAGATAAAGAGCTTGTTAAGTATTTGGGTTGCCATTTCGGGGTTTTCAACTATTAAATATAGAGTTGTATCATCTGCAAAAAGCCAAATGTTTGCAGTGGTATCATGAATTCTGTCGTTGATATAGAGTAAGAAAAGATAAATGATAATTAATAATAGATCTAAAATTACATAGAAACCTAATAGAATTATAAATCGTGTATAAAATTTATCACAATCCTGCTGTTGTTGTTGATGATGATGATGATTGTTATTTTTATCATTATTATCATTATTGAATAAACAGATAATTATAGACCTAATTAATTGGTCAACATTAAAATATTAATGTAAAACTTAAACACCAAGTAGTATACTAGTATTTCAGTATTCTTGTTATGAATATATATAACTGTGTGTGTTCGTGTGTGTTTTATTTTAAAATCGACAAGATGTAATGTCGTTAAAAATATTTTTCAATTCCACAAAGCAATTAATTAAGTTATAAATATTCATTTCTGTCAATAATTATTTTCCAGTTCTTAAGGGAGCTTTAAAAGAGCTTAAGAATAGCTTAAAATTCCAGTGACATTTATCCATCTTTACGCTTAGTTAATACATAGCTGAAAGACCAGACCATCTTCAAGCAACTTAAAGATAGCTAAAAAGTGGTTTAGAGACATATTTAAACTATTTTAAAACCATCTTGAAGCTTGCCTTTAAGTAAGTTAAAGATTTTTTGTCTAGAAAAAGACACTTATGTCAATGAAAACTAGAGATAAACTCCAAGTGTTATCTATAAGGATCAAATTTGTTGGTTACCAAAAGGTGATATAATTTTTCTGTTTCAAGATTGTTAGTTCAAATAAATACTTTTTTGTTGAAAGTCTAAGTAGTCACGGATCTATCCGCACACTTTACAAAAGCAAAAAAAAAAAAAAAAAAAAAAAAAAAAAAAAAAAAAAAAAAAAAAACAACAACAAACATGTATAGAATAACGAACAGTACACACAAACTGCATCTATATAAAGACCCCTTGTGTATTGAAACGAGTTTAAAGGCCCAATTTCTTTATCTTCAATATGATAGAGTTGAGTTAAAATAAGGTGAGTTGGGTATATTTTACGTCACATTCAAGATTCTTTCATGTATATCGAGATGCCGAGTTCTCGAATGATCGCCGAAAACAACAACAACAACATCAACAACAAAATTGACAAACTTTATTTTACTTGTGTACATGTCTGCCCGAATTCCAACGTAGTTTTGAGAGGCACTGTGTTCGTAAACGCTACTTAACCAATTTAGCAACAGAGGTCCCTTTAATACAAACAACCTTCTATAAAGAGTAAATGTCCACATTACTTGTGTCTTTTGGTCGGTTTTTATACACAGGTTTAAATGTATATCGCAAGGATTGTTTTACTCGTGTTATACTTCACGTTCATTTCCAGTGGTGTGGTTAATGTACTCTTACAGAATCTAAACCATCCCAATTACTTTAAACCTCTATGGTCTAGAAAAAATAATTTGTAATAATGATAATAAGTCATAAAACGCACCTATGAAATGTACAAAAAAAAAAAAAAAAAAAAAAAACAGACAAAAAAACAAATAATAAATAACTAAAAACTAAATATTATCCTTTATATTGCGGTTTGTAATTTACATTTATTAATTATTTTTTTGTAATAAAATAATAATGTTTTAAATTGTTGTAATTAAAATATTTTCATTTTAGACGTCATAAATTAAGAGAAAAAAGCACAGGTGAGAACAGGACATACATAGATACGGTTAATTATCAGGTAATACATCAAACCTTTAATCATCAGGTGTGTATGATAAACATTTTACGTGCGTATGATTGGCATACGACATATCTTCTACTTTTCACAGAATCGGTCAATTTTAAATATTTTGTTGTTCTTTATTCGTTAGCATTACGGAACTCCGGTTTCCTTCATTTTACTAGCTTATTATTAACTTAATAATCTTGTTGGGAGTTGTGGGAAAGAGGGGAGGAGCTCGGTGACCGAGGGGTCTAAAGCGCGCGCTTATAAATCGCATGTAGACGAGATTCATTACTTTCAAAGAAAGGATATTTTAAAAAAAAATATGTTGGTCCAGCATACCCAAACCGTTAAACAATTGATGATTAAGTTTTTGTTTATAATCCATGTTTTCGCCAATGATGTGTTCTTATTATCTTTTTTTGGTTTCTTATTTTTCAATTTATTTTTATACCTTTTTGCAACCATTCCATAACGTTTTTTTTTTTTCTAGTGTATAAATTTAAAATGTCGAGATATCGGCTGGAACGAACGTTAACGTTACTTCACTTCCATCAACATCACTAAATATTCTTATATAAATGTTTCATTGTCTCAAAGGAGTGCGAGAGTAATTGGAGGAAGGTACAGCAGAAAGGGCATATACAATACTCCCATGGATATTGTGGGAAAACGTACCATCCCCGAAACAACCACAGAAGTGGGTAATAATTATGAAACACTTAAACGATGATCTTACTTTGTGGTTATGTTTACGGCTTCTAAAGAAGAATGTAAGTACAAAATAATTAGACAGTTATTGATGTTATTTTGTTACACTGGAAGTATATCAAGCGTGGAAGTAATTTTTGTTAAACAACCGTTTAAGAAAATAAACAAACAAACAATGTGGGTGGAGGTGTCAAAATACGGTATATGATGCAATTAGTATGCTGAATGTTTTCTTCTACACGAATTTATATAATAGCGAATGCTAGTGCTTGTCAACATGCTAAGCTTTACTCAACATATGATAAATTTGTTAGATTTATTGGTGGATAGATAGATTGATTTTGCGTCCTAGTAAGGAATATTTTACTTATATCGAGACGTCGACAGCTTTAGGTGAAGTACCAGAATTTTTAATCTTTGCAGTGCGCTTAGGGCAATGTGCAGGGAGGGTTCTTTAACGTGCCATGTCTGCCGTGACATGGGGCATCGGTTTTAAGGTCTCATCCAAAGGGCCCCATGACGTTTATTTCCAAATGCCGAATGCTTGGCGATAGAACAGTCATTTCAAATTTTCGGTCTCGGTAAGACCCGGCGCAGGTTCGAACCCTCGACATCCAACATACAAAGCGACCACCCTAGCAAATGAGCTACCGTAGTGGTAAATTAATTTGTTTGAAATTTTGCATTCATATGGGTTTGTATCATTACATTTACGTTGAAATTGAATCTAGAATATTCTGATATTATTCTTTAAATAAAAGAGTAAACCTTCGTTTTACACAATTTTATCTGAACACAGATAAATAAAAATAACACCGTTTTATTCCAGATCCTGCATAAAGTTAAGATCAATTTCCAGTTTGTACGAATTTTGAATTGTTGCTAATTTTGTGCTAATAAGATGTAGATAACACTTTTATAAGGAGTTGAGTTGAGTAATGGTGTTTAACGACCCAGTCAAGAATATATCACTTATATCGAGACGTCGCCAACTATAGGCGAAAGTGGAGAAATTTTGCCTGTGCGTTGCACTGATGGCATTATACAGCAGGGTTCTTTATCGTGCCATGTCTGCCATGACACGGGACCTTGTTTATTTAAAGTTACCATCCGAAAGAACCGTGACTTTCATTTCGTAATGCCTAGTGCTTGGCGAAAGAACAGTCACTACCCACTTTCAAGTCTTGGGTCAGACCTGGCCGGGGTTCGAACCCACGACCTGAAGCGAGCACTCTACCAGTTGCAACTGAGCTTCCGTAGTGGTTTACTTTTATAAGGCCTACTTCATAATTAATTAATTTGTCGCTGTATTATTTTTCCTATAGTAATTGAAAGTTCGCTTAGCAAATATCCTTTACGACTCTGTCCTTGTATGTCATAGCCATATCTATACAGGGTAGTCTATTGTTTTCCTAAAAATACACCGTTCAAAACATAATGATATTGACAGTAAACCATTACGTTTTATACAAGATGGCAAAATCGGCAAGCCAACGCTGCCCGGTTACTGATTTCTTATCCACTTTTTGTATTTATGTGTGTTGGGTTCAAACCCTGGTAGGATCTGAACAAGACATGATAAAGAATAGTGACTGTGTTTTTACCAGACACTCGAAACTTGGTAAAACAAAGTAGTATGTACGCTGGAAGAGATCTGAGAAGCCGATGCCTCGTGTCACGACAGGAGGGGCCTGCTAAAATATCCCTGCGCTGCGCAGCCTCTGAGCACATTGCTCTGGGTCTTAATTTCTTCAACTTTACCTATAGCTGGTGACATCCCGATATGAGTGAAATATTCTTGGCTGGGATATAAAACTACATATCAAATAAACTAGTATTTTTTTCAGTACGCGATGACTTAAGTCGCCCAACTCCAGTTCCAAAGTACTTGTTGACATACTATTAAAGAAAAACAATAATGTTAATATGAAATTAATTCTGTTTGCCATCCATAAAAATATATTTTCATTAAAAGTCTATTATTAGGCTAATGACATATGAAAAAGCTCTTTATCCCATGTATTGTGACAAACTATGGAGGAAGAACATGTAATTTTTTTTTCATAAGGTTCTCGACCTGATTTAATTTATATATATTATATATATTTATCCATGTTCTCGGTAACAAAATAAAAAATCTGAAAGGAAAAACTGAATTTAAGATCCGGGTTTCTTCATAGAAAGGTTTAGAGATGATTAAATGTTGTTTAACGTCACATTAGCAATTTCTCAGCTGTTGGAGACGAGATCAAGAGTAGAATATTACTTTCTAGGAATTTATCAAAGCATACATTCATGTAAACGTGGCCCCTCAGAGCAATTCTAACATGCTAGGTCACTGAGTCTGCACGCCGCAGATAAACAGACTACTCCATCAATCATAAAATCTTGACTCCGGTTTAACTAGTCGATACATTGTCCCTTTAATGTCGAGGCGAGAAAACAAATTCTGAATTTTTAAACTTTTATGTTTGAACCGGCCGGGGGTTTGAACTAACGATCTGCAATTAAAGCGAACGTTTTACCCCTTTTCCACCAAGTCAGTATTTTAGAAAACAAGGCACAACACATGCGTAAACTAAGATCACTGTAATTAGGTCATTTTACATGTAATTGTTTGAAATCCTTCAATAGTATCCTAACCAGACCACTGGATTCAGACGTCATTGCTCATTCAAAGTATAATATGTATAACCATTTATTATAATGCACTTTCCTTGACTATGTTGACTTTTTATATATTAGCTCTTGTTTTGTCTTCATGGTTTGTCTTGGCGACATAAGATAGCCATTGATATTGAAAGCACCTTATTTGACAGAATATTGTCCGCGGATTTTGCAATGCAATAAATTCAAAAGTACTACCTGATATATCGTTATTGTCAGCCAAGAAATGGTGTAGAAAACCAGAGTTTCCGAATAAGTCAAACGACAGCGAAACAACAACCAGAGTGAGTGGATGTGAAACTAAATCAAAGATGCCTCCAAGTTCTAAATGCTTTCGTTTTTAACCAATTAGGCACCGATGCAAATTTTTATTAAAATTAGGTTCGTGGCATGCCCAAAATATTCGATATAGAAAAGACCGGTCGGCTATGGTTGGTTAGGCTTAATGTTGTTCGATATTGTACCAGCATTGTTTCAGTTATTAACTAAGAGCGTATCCTTTACATCACAATGTAAAATAACTGTATGTAAAATGAAGCGACAATAAAATATTGTTTACAGCTGCATTAAGTTTTCCACAGAAAAAAATAAAACGGTGCTAATCTAATAAATAAAGTTCCTAATGAACAATGTTACATTTGGTTCAACGATAAAAGCTCGAATAAATACAGAAATTACAGTATTTACCCAGCGAGATGCAGCATTTGGGATCTAATATTAGAACATGGTTACGTCATCAAAACCCGGGTCATTTAAACACAACTTTTAAAATGTTGAAATACGATGAATTAAACACAGAACTTCGTTGAATTTGTCATTTGTGACTTAGTAAGGGAAAAATAACACCATTTCAAATACATCTGGATATTAATGAAGGACAATCAATGCAATCTGTCATGTTTCACTTTCGATTCTAGGCTTTTCCGTACATCCGTGCGCATGCTCCAAGCTCATAATTACCATCGTAGAACACTGACCAACCGGTCAGAGGATTCCGTTTATTTACAGCTAAAAGAAATGAAATTTTAGAAAATGAATGTCACGGATCGTGGTTAGAAGATATCTACTTTTAAAAAAATACATTTTTAGAAAATCAAAAAAAAAAAAAAAAAAAAAAAAAAAAAAAAAAAAAAAAATCAGAAATTTGGTAAACTTAATGCAGCTTTAAACTAACTAAGAGCGTAAGTTCATTAAGCTCTACGGATTAATCTAAGAACAGGTTTGCAAGTTCATTAAGTCTTTACTTGTGCAATCTGCTTCGTAAAGGCGTGTATTTTGAAATCGGTTTGGATAATCTAATTTTAATATTGCACTACACCAAAATCAAAATTTAAATAGCAAGCATTTCAAATGTAATAAAACTTGCTGCAACGACTACCTAAATATGAAGACCAATTGTCAATAAGATCAATAATTAAAGCCCTTTTCTTCTTATTTCAATAAATAAATAAATAAATAAATAAATAAAATAAAACAGAAATAAATTTTAAAAAGAAAAGGAAAGAAAAAGACACCGTGTATTTTTAAGGTCCTATATCTGGTTTTTATATACAAGTTTTGCATTGTATGAAGTTGATACTTATATTAAGTCTCTCAATATGTATATAAAAAACAAAACGATAAAGGAAAACTAATAGAAATAGATCACAATTTAATGTTTTTTTCATAGAAATGCATATTTCGGCTTATATTAAAGTGTTTTTTTATCTCCAAACAAACTGACTAGAAAATATGACAGTTATGCTCGTTTTTGTCATAAAAATCCCAGCAACATTTATGTCTATATTTTGTACCTAAACACCTGAAATAAAAATGGTCACGGTTTAGCCTTCATTGAAGATTAAATATAAAAGTTATAAAAAGAACCAACTATTAGTATATTGGAAATTTTAGCATTATAACTCTCTAATAATTTTGATCTTCTTGCAAATCTTACCTCCGTTTCAAAAGAGCTCCATCCGAATGGAAAATTGCGTTTTGGTGAATTGCGTGTACGCATGTGTAAAATGTTAGGAATGAAGCACTTTACAATAACAAGATATAAAATTAAAAGGTCAACATTAATTTGTTAAATTTCTTTGTTAAAATCAAGAAAAATTGTGCAGGAATAAACGATTAAACACGCACTTTTTCATTATTTTGTTCCATGGCTACGGTCTGACAAATTTTTCTTTTGAAGTGTAATGTTTTACTTCAAATTAACCCAAGCAGAGAGAAATTAAAATCAAGTTTTTAATGTTTTTTAAATCTTTAGATTGAGTTTGAAGCTAAAATTAAGAATAAAGAGGAAAAGAGGCGACAAATCAAAAAAAATCAACACATGTCGGATATCTGACATTTTAACGATTTTATATACATACATATCTTACTATGAATGATAAACTTTTAAAAATTATACACATGACTATTTAATACTTATTTCAAAATATTAAAATTATTTAATAAATAGATAAATTAATAAATAAATAAATAAAATTATATAAGTTCGAGCTTATATCAGCTGGTTTTTTTTTTTTTTTTGTGTTGCTGTGAAGGTACTGTGAAAGTACCTGAAATATTGTGATTATTTTTATTAAAAGGTAAACAGTTAATGGCACAAGAAAATAGCTAATTTAAAGATTAAAAATTATACAAAATTCATTTAATGATAGTCATGGAACTTCTGACAGTGGTATTCACAAATATGTTCTCACATGTGATTTATTAATTTTTTTACATTTTTTTTATTTTGTTAGGCTTTCATTTAATTAACAAGTACATAAATTAGACTTTGTATTATTTCATGTTGTTGGTTGCGACACATTTGTAAATCTATCAATTTATATCAACTTGCAACCTATGGTCCATTATATTGATTATGATGATGATGATGATGATGATGATGATGATGATGATGATAAGAATGATGATGATGATGATGATAAGAATGATGATGATGATGATGATGCAAATGATGGTTAATAATATATTTAATACTTTAAATATAATGATCGAAAATTATTATTATTTTACAATGCATTTTATGTTAAAGCTAGTGAAATTGTAATGTATTGATAGTTAGTATTGCACGGTATCTAATCAATATTATTGCAATATTTTACAGCAATCAAATGGGCAAAATCAATAATAATAATAATAATAATAATAATAATAATAATAATAATAATAATAATTTTATAGAGGCAGTTTTTGATCTTTCACATTGTCATCATCTCGGTTATAGTACGAAATTATTTTTTAATTTGATACCGTACAACAGAGAGATCGAAAATGAATCTTATTTTCTTTTTAACAAAAATTACTGATTTAAAAAAAAAACCTGACAAAAATTACTGTATTAAAAAAACCTGACAAAAATTACTGAATTAAAAAAAAACCTGACAAAAATGACTGAATTTTAAAAAACCTGACAAAAATTACTGAATTAAAAAAAAACCTGACAAAAATTACTGAATTTAAAAAAACCTGACAAAAATTACTGAATTTAAAAAAACCTGAAAAAAATAACTGAATTTAAAAAAAACCTGACAAAAATTACTGAATTTAAAAAAACCTGATAAAAATTACTGAATTTAAAAAAACCTGACAAAAATTACTGAATTTAAAAAAACCTGACAAAAATTACTGAATTTAAAAAAACCTGATAAAAATTACTGAATTTAAAAAAACCTGACAAAAATAACTGAATTTAAAAAAACCTGACAAAAATTACTGAATTTAAAAAAACCTGAAAAAAATAACTGAATTTAAAAAAACCTGACAAAAATTACTGAATTTAAAAAAACCTGACAAAAATAACTGAATTTAAAAAAACCTGACAAAAATTACTGAATTTAAAAAAACCTGAAAAAAATAACTGAATTTAAAAAAACCTGATAAAAATTACTGAATTAAAAAAAACTGATAAAGTATGCGGTTTAAAAATATAAACTAAATTCTTATCAAAATACCCAATGTTTTACGTTAATTTGACATGTTCACTTTGCCGCTATCCCTGTTCTTCACGTTCCTGCTTCATGATACCATTAGTAATTTATGCAGTGCTGAAAAGAAAGCACATCACATTATTAGCAATGTATGAACATATAAGTGCTGAAAACTTTATTTTGTTTTTAGACAAATCTCTCAGACTTGTTAGAAGAATATATTTTATGAATTACAATTGGCCATAAAATTAATTAATATTTATTAAACAATAACTGTGATGTTATTGATCAATGCTGCTGGTTTTTATTTATTTATTTTTTCATAAAGGGATAAACATTTGCTTTGTGACACTATATGGGATTAATGTAGCATGTCTGGTTTTATTATAAATAAAATTAAACTGTCTTTTGGATTATTTTATTTTCAAATTTAAATTTAGAAATCCCAATTTTTCCATTTATATGTTTTTATGTAAGTGTATCATTACTGAAGGATATTTTTTAAGTTTCGGATTTAAAAAATACGTATATTTCAATTGACAAAAACTAAGACACAAATAATGAATAAATAAATAAATAAATAAATAAATAAATAAATAAATAAATAAATAAATAAAAGTATAGATAAATCTTATGTGTCGGGGATAGTAACTTGGATCACATTACATGACATAGAAAAGAAAGAGAAATAGAACATATAAATGTAATGTGTCGGGGTTAACCCCTTAATCAGATAACACCAGATATAATGAAGTGTTTTAGCTAAAGAGATATTTCTATAAATTGTCCATCTCCTTAATAATCTAACAGTTGATCCCAGTAACTTAAGATGAAATGATTCCAATTTCTTTTATATCCCTATTTGTCTCTTCATCTTAACTAACTCCATTATAACGACTAAATAAGCTGCAATTATTTGTCAGATAGTCATAAAATTTGTAGATTTTCGTGATAAAGATCTCGATTCACAAAACGAGTAACTCTATCTGGTATTATGGTATTTGGTAAAACTATTAGTCTTGTATGAAAGAGATGTCTTGGAAATGGCTTTCTTGATCAAGACCAACCAATTTTCGATTTTATCGAAAGCCATAAATGTCTGCTTTACATTAGCCTTTTAATAGAATCTTTGGCTTTATGGTTGTAGCCGTAATGGAAGAGAAGAAACAAATAATTTGTTGTAACTGGTTGATTCTTTTTTCATAGTGAATTTCGCTAATTTGTTCATTTGATACTGTGACAAATTAGATGTTTCGCAGATAAAACTGAAATTGCCAATTATTCATTTCATAAGCAATTTAATTTGACCGAACAAATTATCTTTTTCTTAGGCGACAAACCAGGGGAAAAAAGATGGTTGTCAAATGGAACACTCAAAATTTCAAGAACGATTTTCTACTTGGTTGTTCGTTTTACAGTTAAACCTCACGATCGATTCATCGCCATCGTTTTTTTTAAATCAGATTTTGGCTTTTAAAAGGGGTTTAGCGATAAATTGGCGAAACAGATTATGGGACCTCAAAATAGCGTGGTGCTAAGTATGATATCGAGGCTGTCAAGGGAAATAATAACATGGTTTTATCACGACTTAAAATTGCAAACCTTATAAAGCAACTTTTTGTTGAATTATCACGTGCTACTACTTTTGAATTTTAATGAAACAGTGCATGTCCTACTTTTCAATGCATTTTTGCATAAAAATTCAAAAGTAGAACAGAACAGAACAGAACTAGGAAATTTAATAGGTTTTAAAATGTTTAAGTTTTGATGTTCAGGAATATCCTTTTCTTTACGAAATTATTTAGAAAGTTATATGTGATTTGTCAGCACTATTTCAAAACAGAATAAAATGAAACAAATAAAAATAAACAAATAAAAAAGGAAAGAAAATCCTGAAAATTTTCATTTTTATTTCCAAATACAAAGCCTTTCATTTTGTTTTTGTTAAACAGTACCTTTCACGACTCAATCTGGCAAATCATTTAAAAGACAAAAAATATGACTGCTAAAATTTCTTGAAATTTCTTGAATAGTTTGGACAGTTGCAATTACAATGTATTATAACTGATTAGAGAATTTGAAATAAAAGAATACACAGTAACCAAAAGAATGATTATCTTCAATCTAAACCGAGAAGGCATTTATACGTATTGCGATTAAAACATGTTTTAAGGACTTTTAGATATGTTTCAGAGTAAAAAATTCGAGGGTTTACTATACCCCATTTACCCTTTTAAAAAAATTCGTAGGCAGCAAACTGGCCATACTGATCTCATGGAAGAGAAAAGAGGATGTCAAGGAACGCTTGGCGATCAGCGTCTATATTTTGACGAAAATGATTGCTGACGACTGTAACTGCAAAATACAAACCGAAAAACCGCACCTCGATCTCGTCTTGGAACCGGTGAATTTTCTATTTGCCTTAACTTAAAATGAACGATTGTAAATATGCGACGTTTTGAATTTTATGAAATGAACTATTTTAAATTTCAAGTAGTTATAGTTTGACACGGTATAAGATAAAAATAAAAAATCTTCTAATTTAAATTAGATAAATAACATTTTATATCTTAGTATTAATTAATTAATCTATTTATCAATTAATTTAAGAAAAAAACCGTGATTATCGAAAAAAAAAAAAAAGCAATATGGAGACGGAGATTCGTTGTAATTTTTCCCTTTACACCTGATTAATCACATTAGTTTTAGTTACTACCTAAGAA
Organism: Tegillarca granosa; assembly: GCA_029721355.1. Taxonomy (NCBI): domain Eukaryota; kingdom Metazoa; phylum Mollusca; class Bivalvia; order Arcoida; family Arcidae; genus Tegillarca; species Tegillarca granosa. The sequence continues at coordinate 23,005,814 of CM056609.1, read as the reverse complement.
GTTGTACCAAAATTATTGGGCAATTAACGTAATTGTCATGACCAAATTAAAGTCTGGGATGGTGAATAAATGAACATTTATTTCTCATTATGGCCGCCTACATTTACCCACGGAGCAATTATTACCTCTAATTTCAGAAGAGCTCCGTAAAAGTTATATAACTGAGTCGGACCTCCCATGGTCAAAGAAATTTAATAGGAATCTTGTAAAGAACATATCAAGGACTGGACCCTGTTTGTCCCCGTCTTGTAATTTTATACGGTTTTTTTATTGATCATTAATAGTGTAATATCGGCTTCGGATAATCTTTGATCTCTAAATAACATTTCGGATATTGCCACTAAAATCTCTATATATTTTCCAGTACTTATGTTCGTTAATAATCGGAAAATTCCGCTAAACGAAAATTGATTAGAAAAATTCCAGTGCCTATTACTCATATAGGGTGTATATCTGAAATTTTCGACATATGCAGACATCAAAAGGAATATTATTTTCGTAAATGTTTTGTATATATTTTAAATTAATATTGGAATTTATAATACAAGAACCGGGTAGACAAAATATCATGAGAAATTGTAAATTTTTTAGATGCTTTCATCATGATACATGTTTGATTTCCAACGGTGCAACTGTATTTATTACAGAAGTATAATGAAAACAGATAAAATGTTTAAATAAAGTGGTAAACTTGATGTGTTCAAAATGTATTAAAATTCCGATTTCGTGCCTTCGAAAATGAAACAATTTTCATCAGATATTTTTGGCAAAAAAGCACTTTTATAAGAGAAAAAATATTACTGGAACTTTATGACTGATGCAAACAGAAGATTTAAATACCACCACCACCACCACCACCATAATAATAATAATTAATAATAATAATAATAATAATAATAATAATAATAATAATAATAATAATAATAAAGGAATGTCTAAAGTGAATAAATAAATTGAAATTAATTAAATAAATATTGATCGGATTTTAACATTATTTCTGTATTTCTATATTTGGTAATCAGTATGTGACACTATAATCAAACCAATTAAAATGGATTCTACAACTACAGCAACAACAACGACAACAACAATAATAAAAATAATAATAAATAATAATAATAATTAATAATAATAATAAAATAATTAATAATAATAATATTAATAATAATAATAATAATGATGATAATAATAATAATGATGATAATGATGATGATGATGATAATGTCAAATGCATTCAAAATGCCTTTTAAGTTAAATACATTTAAAAAATGCTTAATGACAATAATAATGACAATAGCTATTATTATTATTTCTATTATTATTATTATTACACAAACAAGATTCATCAATCTCTTTTATAACTAAAGATTCAATGGTTTATTAACTAAAAACCACAGTAGTATTTGAAGGCTTTTGATTTCATTTAAAAGTATTCAAAAAAATTAAAGAATGTAATTGGAATGTACTTAATTGCTATGTTCAAAATTCACAGAAAAAAATTTAAATTAAAAAAAAGAAAAACTTTGTATTCTTAAAAATTATTTGAAGAGGCATACATTAAGTTAGTTTGAGATTGAATTATAAAATCGCACACATAACTATTCTGTTAGAGTAGAAATAAGGGAAATGGAAAAAAGTTGAAAAGAAGATTATTCTTATAAAAAAGATTAAAAAAAATTAAAAATTACCCCTATTCTATTCTGCACTTTTAAATTCGTTTGATAAAACTGTTATGAGTTAATTTTACAGATTTTTGAGTCATTTCTCTCCTCATAATCAGGGTCACACGACAACTTTATTATCAAAAGGAAATCTGTGATGTTACTAATAAAATTTTTTATCAAAAGATATTTCAATGAATACTTCACTTTGTATTTCTGCATAATATTTTTAACACAAATTTCATATCGTTCATGTTTACCGGTGTCCTCAGAAAAAAGAGTGTTGAAAACTGAGTATATATTAAAATGTTAGTGGATTTAGAATATTAAAACATTTTTAAGAGAGTTTTTGTCAGGAAATTTTAAGATAAAATACCGACCGTTCTTCTGAAAGCGTCTAAGGATAATCTGTGAAGTTTTCTTTTTAGATGATTGATCAAGGCGGTACATATTTGAATGAAATGTTGTAAATAATAAAAGGACAAATACAATAATGATGAAAAAAGGCGCTTGAATTAACTGAAAAAAACCTATCGTAACCACATGTGTAATTTTATATATATATATATATATATATATATATATATATATATATATATATATATATATATATATATATATATATATATATATATATATGTGTGTGTGTGTGTGTGTGTGTGTGTGTGTGTGTGTAACATGTAATATTTAAAATGTTCCAAACAAACACCAAACCTTGTTCACTTAAATTCTCTATACTTCATTTGCGCCGTTTTTCCATGTTTATAAATGAATAGATAAATAAATAAATAAATAAAATAAATAAATAAATAAATAAATAAATAAATAAATAAATAAATAAATAAATAAATAAATAAATAAATAAATGAACGAACGAACGAATGAATGAAAAAATGAAAAAAAATCAAGCATATAGCATTTGCTTTACCTACAAAATGTTTTGTCAAAATAACAAAATCAATATCTTTATCCAGGGAATATATTTTTCTATTTTATCTTGGGGGTTGTTAAAAAACTTTTATCAATACACAGTTTTGGACATCATTTTGTTATTATATCTATAATGACTTTGCCCCCCCCTCAACCTAACTAACGAAACCAAGAACATGACAAAATAAACGAGACGAGAAAAGAAAAATCTTAATCACAAATTTTGACCAAATATCCAGTGGTGTGGTTTAAGGACTATTGGAAGGTTCTCTAAAATCCCACTAAATTACACCTCTGACAATGAATGGATGAAATTGTACTTTCTCTCCGGTTAAATTCCGGCATGTTCATCTAGTTAGTAACTTAAATATCAGGCTTCATTTTATTTTAAATGATAATGATGGTAATGGTGATGCTGCTGTCGATGATGATAATGATTATGTTGATGATGATGATGATGATGACGACGACGATAACGACGATGATGATGATTATGATGATGATAAATTGTTTGCAGACATAAATGTTAAAGGTAAGTTAATATGTTAAGTCATCATGATTCACAGTGATGATGATGATGATGATGATGATGATGATGATGATGATGATGACGACGACGACGACGACTACGACGACGACGATGATGATATCAGGTAATACTTGACACGAGCTTGTATGATGCCTGAATGTTTACGTTTAACTTGTACCATTGTATGTTTTATGTCATTCTCCCCCTCTAAATAAGCTTTTGTGATGGTGGTTTGGTTCCAGTTTAATAAATTGAGTTGTTTGACACGTGCACGTTACGAACATCTGTATTCTAAACGTTGTAGTGTACAAGGGCGCGTTACTATAAGCACAGACATTTTTTAAGAAACTTAAAAAAACCCACACATTATTGAATTTTATGTTAGATAAATCATTGAAATTAATAAAGAAAACGATTTTCGTCGCAATGTCTAAAATGCTGATGAAACGTAAAAGAAACAATTCATCTAACATATCGACTGTTTTATAACACTTAAACACTGTACCGTGTGAATTCAGGTCCAGGTCCATTGACGGATTCCGGGGGGAGGGGGTTGCACCCCGTTTGGAAATTTAAAAGAGAGAGAAAGAGAGAAAAAATTGACCAAAAGGTCCCAAGAATTATTAAAAATTCATTTTTTCACAGGGGGCTTACCACTGAACCCAAACAGAGCTCTGTCCAAGAACACTTGAGCCTTCGACGCTCGCAATATCTTATGATAAAATTTTTAATCCCTCCTACTTCATAAAATTCTGCACCCCCCCTCCCCCCGGGTATCTAAGTGCAATGTGTTATTCATGACCTACTAAAATATTTTCTTAATGTTTTTACATATTCTTACTTAATTTAACCATACTGTTTCCGTATATATAAGGAAAACAAACTTATCATTCTAATTTAAGTCAATTATACTAACGTTTTACAGGCTACTGCATGATATATTGTAATGATAATATATAATACCTTTCTACATTATTTATCTTGGAATGAGTTTTATAACATTTTATGTAAGTGCAAGGAAAACTGCTTATAGGATGAAGTGTAAAGTTCTGCGACGGTTTTGGCCAGATTCTACAATTATTTTCAAAAAGGCTTACATTATATCGTAATAGGGAATATTAAAATGACACAAGTATCAGTGGAGGTTAAATTATGATATAGAAATGTCCGACTAAACGTGTACACTCAATTCAACATTCCCATTTTCTCTCATCAATATTTTAAAATTTTTACGTTTGATGAGACAATTATATATACACGTATATATATATATATATATATATATATATATATATATATATATATATATATATATATATATATATATATATATATATATAAACAAAACTTCACTAAATAATTTAGATATAACATTAGATATTCAATTTTAACTGTGTAATGTCTTAAAAATTGACATTGAAATATTCCAGAATTTGAGTTGAGTGTATACTCAGTTGAGTGAATAATTGTGATACTGGGGCCTGAATAACAAATAAAAAGTTCGACTATTGTTGACCAGAGAAATGTTTCGCTACCTTAGTTACAAGTAAACAGAGTGTGTATGAATCCAAAGTCAGATTAAAAATTGGCTGCAATCAAGACACTTTACTCTTCATATCCCACCACCTCTTCCACAATCTTGACTCTGGCTGTTTCTTCAAGTTTAATGTCCACCATTTCCATACATGTCTTTATTCCATTCTAATTGTCCACACATGTCAAGGGGGGAGAAAAACAAAATTTTTAAAATACACTGGTACATGTACTACATTCGTGGGTGCCTGGGTGAGGAACCTTTGACCTGGAAGTACTAGACTCATACTTTTTAAGCACTCTGAGATTTGATTTTCGGTTATGTTAGTGCATGATGGTTCAGTTGGTTCGACATAACCGAGTAACAGCGACTAAATTTTCATTTGATTATAAAAAGCGTCTGTGCTTCGAGAAAGTCATTTCCATCACTTTCGCTAAAAGTAGAACAAACCAGAATTTTCCTGAAATAATACAGTTCTACAACCTTTTTATTAAGCCATTTAATCAAAGCATAAATTATATAGTTTTGGGGTTTACGCTTCGGGAGGAAAAAATTAAAAAGAGTAACAACGGTGTTTTACAACTCAGCCAAGATTGTTTCACCCACTTTATCGAGACGGAAGAAAACAGTGTACGGAGACAATCGAACTGGCAAACTTTCTTAACACTAAGATCTACCAACTTAGACTGTGAGAAAACACGTGATCTTTAAGCGCGTGCTTTATACTACTTAACCGCCGGGGCTCCTTTCAACGTAACACACTCCGTTTCTTATTGCTCCGCAAAAAGGTTTTAGGGAACCACGAGGTATACTGGCGAACGCAAATCTGTTTAAATTTAATGGCAGTAACGAATACCTCTAGAAGTCAACCTATATGTGCCGCGGTAGTGAATATGATAAATTAAAAAAAAACTATAAAGTTGTATTGAATAAATAAATAAATAATATTATTATTAGATATTATATCGTTACGAACAAGGATGTGTCACGTATATAATATGCACCCAATTACTCTTTTCTTATATCATAATTAATATTTATTGTTTAAATATATATATATATATATATATATATATATATATATATATATATATATAAACCTGCAATAATAGATTGTAAAAACCATGAAAAACAGGAAAATCGGAAAAATTTAGCATTTAATTAATTTCAAGAAACAAATTTCTCAGAAATATCAGTAATTACGTGACTATATGCTACATAAGTAAGTGACAATTTAAATAAGAAACTATGAACTAATAAATAGGTAGTTGTAATTACAAAATTAATAAGAGGAAAAATGGCAGATGTTTTGAATAAAAGTTGTTGTTGTTGTTGTTTTAATGTTGTTTTACGTTACGTCAGCAACTTTCAGCTATTCGCGTTGAGATCAGGTTTTAATCTCGAGATTAATCTAAGAACAAGTTCATGTATGTGTGTAAAGTGTGCTAGTGTTTATCATGGTCTGTAGTGTATTTACGCAAACTAAGGGCGATTTTTGGTAAATTGCTAGCTCACAAAGTCAGTTTGCCGCAGACCCGCATATCACTCTCCCAGTCTACCATCCTGGCCTCGGGTGAATCTCTCGATACTCTGTCTATCTTATGCGCCAGGGGAGGAGGCAATGTCTCAAATTTTACAGTCAGGGTTCGAACTCACGACCTTTTGCATTTAAGGCTGATGCTCCGCCACTGATCCCCCTAGACGGTTTTGAAATGAAGTAGATTCCAGTCCCAGATAGTTTTTTTTTTTTTTTTTTTTTTTTTTTTTTTTTTTTATTTTGGACTCAAAGTTACAATGCCTCGATTCGATTTTAAACCTTATTTTAATTGATGATTCTACAAAACTTTGGCAGTCATCAAAATTTCCAGAGCAAAATATGAATGAACTTTGGTGCAATAACGTACATATATACATCGATGACACATCATACTTGTATATCATCTTCAGTAAAATGAAAATAAAATTTCAGAGTGAAACTAGGTTTTCAAAATTGACCCATCTCCTTAATGTAAGTAAACAGTTATGAAAATTAATAATTCTATTTCCTATGTCTTTTAAAAATTTTAAAATTTATCCAATATAAATATTCTTGCAAAAGACATCCAGCAGATGAATAATAAAAAATGGAGTATTTCACGTCTGAAACGCTTTCAAAATAAAATATAACTAACAGTCAAAGGGAGCTAACTCTTACATATTGAAAAAAAGAATTACTTTCTAGAAAAATACAAGAGTTATTCAACTTTCAATTATTGCTTCAGAACGAATCGCTGTCATAAGAAACTGATATTTCCTCACTTTTAGTTATCGTTCTTTTTCAATAACTGTCCTGATTATGTGCTAGAGCAACAGTTTTTTTTTTTTTGAAAGCCTGTCTTTATTTGGAAATAAAATACATGAACTTAAATAAATGACAATAAGCATGCGCAGTTACTAGCGCGTATAAAATTGATGCCAAATACCGAACGGGGTATTGTAAACTAGTAAACGCTGACAGACTGAATTGTTGGCTAATTAATTTGCATACTTAAAAATCCCGTCTCTCTACCTATAGATGTATTAAAATCTTCCTATTTTATCCACAAATTCTTGTTGGAGTGATACACTAATTTAAAAAGATTCTTAGTCAAGAACGGTTTGGTCGCTGGATATGCTTAACTCCAAAACCATGACAACAGCAAAAATAAATTACACTGATAATTTTTGCAATTATTGCTTACCTTTAAATTGTGACGTATAGGAAAATGTCAGCTATCATTTAATAAATCATCTTTTTAATAAAATAATTACATATTAATATATCGAACATTCATAACTTGGTATTAATGTATTTAGTAGTTTGTAGCAAGAATGAGCAAGTTTACGTATTTCAAAATAAAAACAGTACAATAGTACAATAGTTTAACCAAAAATAATCTTAAAAACCGACTTAATATATTACATAATCGGTAAATTAAAAAAATCTAAAAGAATTGGTTTTGATGTGATGTTGTTTATCGTCGCATCAGCAATTTTACAGTTATTCGCGAAAATAGCAAGACAATTTATCTCTAGGAGTTAATATAGAACGCGCGCGCGCGCGTGTGTGTGTGTGTGTGTATGTGTGTGTGTGTCTGTCTGTCTGTCTGTGTGTGTATTATAGGTTTCCTTGGCTTACTGAAACAGAATGTGGCAAACAAGCAAAACACTCTCCCGGTCAAATTATTCAGCATTCGATACTTTGTCTTAATGCCGAATTGTAGGCCGGGCAGCAGTATCTCAAATATTAAAGTCTTATGCATGACCTGACCAGTGATAGAACTTCCCTAGGCGGACCTTTTAGTATCGAGCCAACTTCTGAAGAAAGGGAAGCTTTAAATTAAGCAAACAGTAAATGATGAAGAAGAACAAACATTTAAAAAAGATAAAAAGAGATAAGCATTCTACTCAATCAAGAGGCTTTCAGAATGCTATAAGTATAGTTTAGGCCTTTTTGACAATTTTAGATTATTTCAAGAAAAAACATGTTAATCGATCATTTTGACATAAGTACCTCCGTGGGATAATTAATATGACAAATTTGGCACTGTATATATTCTGGTGTCTTTAGCTAACTATGAGAGAGAGAGAGAGAGAGAGAGAGAGAGAGAGAGAGAGAGAGAGAGAGAGAGAGAGAGAGAGTTGTAGCCAATTTCAAGTTCGAACGCATTTTTATGGGGGGGGGGAGAAAATTGATGTACTTTAACACAGTATTTCATCTTTGAATCATTACAATCACCTTGAAGAAAAAAATTAAAATCTGTAAAAAAAAAAAATAATAATAAATGGTGGATTTTAAAAACAAACAAATAAACAAATAAATAATATCACAGAAGTACAGAAAAAGCATAATAGGACCAAAAATAATAATAAAAAAAACCCATATTGTTTTTGCGCGTTCGCGATTGCCCAGTGTTGTAGTGGTTACGTGGTTACCGAGATATTAAAGAATCTTATCAACGATTAGTTGTCCACCACATATCTTCAGTATATGAAATTAAAAATCTATTTATGTTTAATAATTATTAATTTGTTTATTGTAGATAAATGATATTGATCAGATACAACATATTGTAAGTTCCAACCGATTACAGAGCAGCCAACTTACCAACAAGTTAGGCAAAACATACCTTCAGCAACCGAACCTTTTATAATCTGGGTAGCCTAATCAAATGCTTCAGTTTTAATCTTTGTGACTTTAGTAAATACTATATATTTCTCGCATACGTGATAGATTTATCTCACTGAATGGGTGGTACGATATTTTTTCCATATCGCAACCCGCGTGCGTACGTGTAGCCTATCTCATTTGAACGGGGACTACATTTTTTTTTTTTTTTTTTTTTTTTTTTTTTTGCAATTGGCAAGGGTCATAATTTTGTGGAAAAAATTATATGAAAACGAAAAAAAGACTTTTTTATGATGAATAATATCATTTTTACTAAACGATGTATACAATGTTGTTTTGTTTTGCCGCGTAGGTTCACATTCTGCTGTGAGTGAAACGTTATTTGTTATTGTTGCATGTTTTGTATTTCTTCCGCTAGCAAAATCCTGCAATGTTATAGAAGGGATTCCGGTATTTTTTCGTAAATTATATGCGAGAAAAATAATCAATTACTCGACTGAGGTCGAGATGGGAAAATTCCGATCTCGTGGTCAGATTTGTTTCATTTCAAACGAGAGCCTCGTTTGAGATGAAAAATCTGACCACTCGATCGGAATATCCCCATCTCGACCTCAAACTCGAAATAGATTTTCTTTGTATATATATATATATATATATATATATATATATATATACTTAAACCCGACTTGTTCATATTTTAGCAATCCTAAAAAGACAATTTTAAAATGCAATATTAAGCAATTTACCCAGTAAATGAAACAAGAACAGAAATGATTTTAAGTTGGTAAGTTTATTTGAATATTATAGTGTGTATTAAATTTTTTTGACTTTTTCATCAAAGACTTTTTTCCAAAGAAAAAAATAAGGTATTATTATTACCTGTGCTTGTGTATAAAACCGTCATTTGAAATAATTTAACTTGTAAAGAGAAATAGTCTGACACTCAGTGCGTGAGGAAGACCATGGTAGCCGAGTGGTCAAAAGCGCCTCTCACCGCCTGGGTTTGAATCCCACTCGGGACAGATCTAGTGTGAGAAAGTTTGTCAGTTCGTTTGCCAAAGGTCGGTGGTTTTCTGCGGGCACTCCGGTTTCCTCCACCATCTCAAAACTGATTGCCTCGAAATAAGTAAAAGAATCTTGACGGTGCGTAAAACACCATTACTCCACCTACCCCACTCTGATACACGTGCAATTGCTGGTACCAAAAACCAACAAAACAATACGCGAATGCAACAACAGGAGCATACTTCTTTAAAATAAGTATTACTTTACTTTTAACACATCTCTTCTTTAATAAAAAAGAAAACATGATTACAAAATAATAATATTAAAATGTCCATCTTTGAAATGTTAAAATATATTGATTAAGATTATTACTGAAAAAAACACTTATGTCAACAAGAATTATAGTTTTTGAAATCAAGTTTGTTGTAATCACCATTTATTTCATTGTATTTGTTGTATTGTTTCTCGTATCAAGTTTGTTGTTATCATCATTTGTTTCATTGTTGTTTGTTGTATTGTTTCTCGTATCAAGTTTGTTGTAATCACCATTTGTTTCATTGTTGTTTGTTGTATTGTTTCTCATATCCAGTTTGTTGTTATCATCATTTGTTTCATTGTTGTTTGTTGTATTGTTTCTTATATCAAGTTTGTTGTAATCACCATTTGTTTCATTGTTGTTTGTTGTATTGTTTCTTATATCAAGTTTGTTGTAATCATCGCTGTTTGTTGTATTGTAAGTACTATGGTCTATACTGTTTGATTCAATATTCCCTATGTCATATGTACTATCATCATTTCCGGGTATACGGTGTGAATATAAATTATTTTGTTCAGATGGGTTTATTTTTCGTTCTCCTTTTTCATGAAGGTGATCATATGCCGAATTGTCAGAATATTCATAGTCTTTGTTGTCTTCTAAATCTTCGTATCCAGTGTTAGTTTTGTAATGATGTTGTTCCTTTATATAATCGTACTCAGATGAATTTGAAATGCTGCCTATCCCGAGATCATATGCTGTGTTTGTAACTGGCGTCACTTGGCTGAATTCTCCACCATTTTGTTCATTCCCGGTCTTATCACTTTTACTTCGTCGCAACCTGAAACATAATATTTTTTAAAGGTTTCATTAAATTAGTCATCAGAAATTTTTTTAACTTAAAAATGTCTTCATCGTCTCACAGTAGACATAATTTTAGTATGATTAGATCACAACGTGGATTTCAATGATTGCTATTTTGAAACAACACTTTAAGAAAGTGATGCATCACGTCATGCCAACTAAAAGCAATGGTCCAAGTTCCGAAACAGCGTCAACCTTATAGCGCTGCATGTCATAAATTCATAAGAACGAATGTTGGCTGTTGTTCGGAACTTGGCAATGACTGGTCACGTGGTAACGTATTCCGGCAACTTCTAAACAAAATGGTTTACACATCTGGTGTTGTAACATAATTTGTCAAGTATAAGACGGAAATTAGAAAGATCAACGGTATAAAATATGTATTATCTAACTTCAACAGAAGCATTAAACTGTTGAAGAATATTAAGTATCTAGAGAAGCTACCGCAGGTAATCAATTTGTAACGCGCTTATATCAACAGAAACATTGAACTGTTTAGAAATGGTGAGTATCTAAACTAGCTACAATAGGCAAACAAATTATAACACGCTTATGTGTATCATTCAGACAAACAAGTACAGCAATTTGAAGACTAACCTTTTTGCTACGATCACTATGGCTATTACTGCGATTACTGTTATCAAACACACTCCAACTACAGCCCCTACTATTGCACCTTGAAGTAAACAAATAATTTAATAAACAAGCTTTGAGAAAAAAATAATTTCACAAAATATTAAGTGTTTGACATTATTGAAACTTTTTTTATTAATTAGATATATTCGCAACAAACTTGCCATGTCTTATAAAGATTTTTCGAAAACCTTCTATTTTATATTCAGATATTCTTCAATCTAACCGAAGAAATAATGGAATTCGTCAGAGCTCCACGTGATACCTCATAACTGTTTGTTCGGAACTGTTATTTCTGTTGGAAATAGAATCGCATAAAATGACGTTTTCCCGTAGTAACGACGTTTTTTTGGAATATTTAACGTAAACGTTATCTATTTCATTCCGCACAAGGTTAGGAGGTATTGATCACGTGGTACGCTGGCGAGTTCTATTACTTTCAGTTATGCGACTAGATCTGGTCCGTCAGATTTTTTTCAGGATATTTTTTAATTTCTATATTTAAAGATTCAAAACTTACAATATTTAAGATATAACGTAAGGCAAAAATATTTAAATCAAGCCACTTTTTGTTACATTTTCAGGGTTTTTTGGCCATTAACAACGACGCTGAAGACCAACTATAACTATTGAACAGTGGATTTGTAACTTAAAACAGGTTAGTGATGTATGAATTTAGTTGATCAATGGTGTTTACTTATATTCTGGCAGCCAGTTCTAGAAATCCTGAGTGCCCAGAGAAAACCACCAACCTTCGGCAAGGTTAGCGGACTGACAAACTATCCCACACTAGAATGTACGAGCAGAAAGTTATAAAAGTAACATTTTGAAAGCATTTAAGGCGGTTTCCGGCTAAAATTTTTCCGGAATTGTGATTTTCTGAAAATTTGCACGTAAATTCTTATAATGTGTTTTGTTGAATCAAAAAAAAAAAAAAAAAAAAAAAAAAAAAAAAAAAAAAAAAAAAAAAAAAAAGGAAAAAGTATAGATTGCGGAGTGTGCAAAAATAATATTCTTCAAAATGAAATTTTAAAAATGGGGTTCTTGTTTTCGAGATGTGGGTAGGATGATCTCCCCTACCCTTGATTTTTAAAATTTATTTTAAATTTTTTTAATCATCATAATGACATATTAAAACTATCTTTTAAGTACTACAGTTTGTAAAAATTTACAAAGACTATTTTTTGTGTATTTCAAAGAAAGAAAGAAAGAAAGAAAGAAAGAAAGAAAGAAAAAAAAATCATTTAATGTTTGAAAACATATATTTTAGTGTTTATGTCTCAACCGTTTTCGGTTTTGATATCCTTTTTATTTACTCACAACATTCTTCCTGAAAGATCGGCATTTCAATTTATTGCACGATTTATAATGAATGAAATCGATCTATTTCATAATTTGGACATTTTACGAGCTTATTCTGGTATGCTTACACACATTTTATCATATATTATCGCTATCCTAGTTCAAAATACACCGGAGTACAGTGTGTGCATCCAGTGGTCATATGTACTCCATAGGCCTTTTTTATTTTTGCATAAAAGAAATATAATTTATTGAAGGCGTTATTCGAAATGCATGTAGATATTGAATAAAAGATCCAAACAATCTTGAAATTATCAAACCCTGTGTATTTGGCCCCTCAAGATTACCAGTGCTAGTTGTATCAGCTGATTCCTCTAACGTCCGTAATGTTTTGGCAGCGACAGTTGTAGTTCGTGGTAAATGGATCTCTTTAGGCATTATGGCTGCACTGAAATTTTTGTAGCAAGTCAAGTCGTTGTCATCTGGAACTGATGAAAAACTCTTTATTATCATTTTGGAGTTAAAAATTATATGGCCAATAAAACTTAAAGTATAACTTTGAAATACAAAAACTGACCTTAAAAAAATAATGCAATTTGAAAGAACCAATGTGTTATTTTTACACAGTATTTGTATTAAAAAACGGGTCAAAGACTCAATCGGCCGGGTTGTTTTTTAAATGTCTTTTGAATGGGTGTAAAGTGTGGAATGAATTATAAATAATTGCACAAAACAAGGTGCACAAGTTTTGTTTATACATCACAGAAAGTCATAAAATGGGGAATAGGTCCAACAATGGCAATATATATATGAAAGAGTAATGAAACAAGTATATATATTATATGTATTAGGAAAATCTCGATCATTTTAACATTTTCTAAAGCTACAGTAAATTGAAAAAATGTGCACCAGAAACTTTACATTGGAATGGACTGGATGAGATGGACAGTACAGGACAGATAGGCAAGGGTGACAACACTAGCTTTCAACACTTCATATATGTATAATAATCCTATTTTTTTAAAAAAAGATTTGAAATTTAAAACCTGTCACAGTAGGATGTAATGGCATAAAGGTTTCACTACATCATTTGAAGTCAGGTGCACATCTTTGATAATCTTTTGATATATACAGTACAAAGTCACTAAGTTTCAAATTCTGGAAAAATGGGAAAAAATTCCTGAAATATTTCCAAAAAGTCAGGTGCATATCTCCAATATTAATAGAAACATTCTGTGAAGTTTAAAGGTTTTTGATTGAAAACTGTTGGAGGAGTTGAGTTCACAAAGTAGGTACCCCCAGTTCAGAAACTTGCTAAAAAGTGACTAAGTTTCAAAGTCTGGAAAAATGGGGAAAAATCTGGAAATATTTTCATAAATTCAGGTGCACATCTTTATTATATAAAAACATTCTGTGACGTTTCAAGGCTTTTGGTTGAAAACTGTAAGAGGAGTTGAATTCACAAAGTAGGTACACCCAGTTCAAATACTTGCTAAAAAAGACTAAGTTTCAAAGTCTGGAAAATTGGGGGAAAAATCTTGAAATATTTCCATAAAGTCAAGTGCACATCTTCAATATACATGTATATAGAAACATTCTGTGAAGTTACAAGGTTTTTGGTTGAAAACTGTAGGAGGAGTTGGGTTCACAATGTAGGTATCTTCAAAAACTTGCTAAAAGTGAGTAAGTTTCAAAGTCTGGAAAAATTGGGAAAAAAATCTGGAAATATTTTCATAAAGTCAGGTGCGCATCTTTAATATATAAACAAACATTCTGTGGAGTTTTATAATTAAGGTTTTTGGTTGAAAACTGTAGGAGGAGATGGGTTCAAAAAGTTGGTACCCTATTTTCCCCGCCCACCCACCCACCCGCCCGACATTCACCATACTATAAAACCGGATTTGCACTCCGTGCAACCCGGCCAAAAAGCACATGACAATACCAAAAATAGAATACTTGTGTCTGTGTTAGATAATACAATTGCATTGTTAAAGGATATTTTAAAAATTTATTGATATTATAGAATAAAATATTAAATGTCATTTTAACACATGTATTTGAAAATCAAGAGTCAAAACAAACCAGTCAAACGCGCTCGAATAAAACTACAGGTACCGGGGTAAATAAAATTACTAACATGCATCATTCTTCAAATTGTGAAGAAATTTACGATTAGATAATATTTATATACATTTATTTTTTTCACGTAAATACATGAAGATGATAACATAAGATTGGTCTACCGTCAAACTACAGTACTTATAGTGATATTTATTCGATTACTGTAAAGTTGTTGAATTCTGCGGGGATAAAATTTCGCGGTTCCGACACTTGAACTTATTCACGGGTATAAAACATCGCGGTTAATACTTTTTCTGTATGGATTATCTCCCATTAATTGCATATACACGTGTTTACTGACGAATTCACTTGACCGGGTAAAATGTGTTCACGTACGCTATTAAATGAAATGTTTTATAGTGAAGAGTTGGTTTTTTTTTTTTTTTTTTTTTTTTTTTTTTTTTTTTTTTTTTGTTATTGTGTTACCTTTGTATTGTAATAACAACAAAGTACTTGTTTATAAATGTTGACTTAAAGCAAGCAAGGCAATTGATTTTTGTCAATAATTTGCAAAAATTGTCACAAAATCTTATATTTTCTGAATCCAACCTTACTTTGCACTTTCAATGTAACACAGTTATAGTGTTCCGTTACAAACGCAAAGTTTTATATCCATTAGCAACTTAGGTTGAGGCCTACGACAAGGAAACACTTTTCAGTCGACCGCGTTTAAAACCAACAGGAAAGACGCCTTTGGTATGAAGACTAACGCTGTAACCACTAGGCCAACGTGGTCGTCTTTGGTATGAAGACTAACGCTGTAACCACTAGGCCAAGTGGTCGCCTTTGTATGAAGACTAACGCTGTAACCACTAGGCCAATGTTGTTCTTGCATTAAAAGTGAGGAGGTTGAAAATAAAAACATGAACTTTGCAACATTCAACCATTTCACAGCATTCAGTAGAGACACAGGACTCTTTACAATCGCAAATTGATTATAGAAATGCAACCGTATAATGTTAAGTGGTTTTAATGTAGCTAGATAGATAGTCATAATCTTCCTAGCAAAACCGGCCTCACTTCCAAGGTGCACGTGTTTAACTTATTTTGCCAATTTACTAGGTTTGGGTTTTTTTCTGAAATTTGACGAGTGTGTTTTTGTTTGATTAATGTACAAGAAATACCTGTATCACAAAAGAATGGCATATTCTGCTGTTTGCATTCGTTTCCCCAGTGAAATCCAATTTCATTACCAGAGTCACTTGATGGGTTCAAATATCCACATGCTACTACTGGTACATGTATAATATTTTCTGAAACTAAATAAATAAATAAATAAATAAATAAATAAATAAATAAATAAATAACGTTCCATGTCCATATATTTGAGTATTCAGTTATCATACAAATCGCTATGCAGATTCATTAATTCTTCCCTAATTTTGGAAGAGACTGCGAGTTTTATTCATCTTACAGGTTCAATGCAATACCGTTTGCTAAATTTGATTTTTTAAAGCATTGATGCTCATCAAAAGTCAATGGATGCTATTTAAATTTTATTTGTAATTGTTCCACCAGCTGGATTGAGATGTTACGGTTAACCAAATAGAAATATTCTGAAATCATGATTTATGAAACTCCACTGTCATGTGATATTTTTGAATTTAAAAAATAACCGGTTCAAAGTCGAACACGACAAATAATTGTCAAAACATTACCACTTTTAATGAGGATGTCTTTTATATCTTGTTTAACCTTTCATGAAGTTGAAAGACCGTGGGAAGTTATGATGTCCCATTATTTAAAAGTTTAACTTGCACTTAGACGTTCAGACCATGGATACGAAGAAAGCCAGATTGTTTATAGAAAAGCTTCAGATATTTCCTTGCAAGCAAACTGACACTTTGTAGAAACAAAATTTGATTCCGAAATTGCGAAGGATTCGAACCTGATCGTGGAACGCGTACGCCTACGTACACTTTCCTTGCACAATGTTAACTACTATGGAAAACGAAAACTTTTACTTTGATTAAAACAAAACCTAATAATATAAACCATGGAGTCTCGAAACAAGCCCATTTTAATCCATATAGTGTCAATACGTTTTAATGCCGTCAATGCAATTGTCAATTTGATCGTTTGCACCATCATATCGTATTACAATTATACGAGATTAGCAGTAAAGTCACTACTGCAGGGTTAAGTCACTACTGGAACATAAATTCACTACTGGAACATAAAGTCACTACTGGAACGCAAAGTCACTACTGGAACGCAAAGTAACTTCTGCAAAGGTAATTGCAATCAACCGGGTTAAAACAAACATCATGAGAAGTCTTGCATAATAACTGAATGATATTGGGTGTTAGGGGTATAATAATTAGTGCTGTAATATATTCTTACTGTTGTGTACGAGTGTAGATGTTACTCCAATCTGTCGTATAAACTTTTTATTTACTGATTTTACCGTACAATTAGAAGCTTGAGAACTGTGGAGGCAATCAATTTGATAGGCTTCACATTGAATTTCGTTAGTTTTTATATCATCACTACCATAATTTCTTTGGAACTGTGTATAATTCAAACACTCATGAGTTGTTCCAGGAATTCCTAAACAAACGAAGCATAAAAAATTTTGAAGCCAAGATGTCATATCACATTTTGTGTTGTATATAAATTATCATGAAGTATGAAACATTTGACAATGGGCCCTACTCTTCTGATCCTCAATGTCCCTTGTATTAGTTTCCTCTGTTGAATTACACCAGAGATTTTTAAACACGCTAAGCATACAGTACACTTTTATTGTCAAGATGTCATAACACATTGTGTGTTTTATACAATTTGTCATTGTGATTGAAACATATGGTCCGACTTTATGTTCATGTTTTGGTGAAAGTTTCCTATTTCAGTATCTACAGAGATTTTAAAAACACCACAAGCATATGAAACTTATTCAAAATAAAGATGTCATATCAAATTATTCTGAGTATCGAAACGTAGAAACGAAAGCCCAACTTTATGGCCTTGGTGCTGGCGTCAGTTTCTTACCACGAGTTCACTAGGGATTTCTAAAGCACAACTAACATATATTTAAGGATTGAATATCATTTTGAATGTTGTCATTCGCGATTCACTTACTTTGAACGTGGTCTGATGTTGTCATACCTCAATGACATTCAAAATGAAATTCAATCCTTAAGTTTACATTATTTTTACCCACAAAAAGGTATTGTTAATTTTCTGAAAGTCGGTGTATTAATGTGTTATTAATTTCTACGTTTGTTACCGCTCGTAAAGAGCGTCCCTACAGTCGCCGGACAAAATTTATGAATGAACCCGTAGAAAAATATGAATTAATAAGTATTTCCTCGGTGGTATGTATTCCTCCGCCATTCGCTGTACATCGAAAACGGATTGGCTGAAGATATAACTGACGTATCGCTTTATTACAGAGCGAGTGACACTCTGCTGCCATCGAAAAATTAACGCAATGGTTCCAAAGAGATTCAAATAAGGCAATGCATTTGTAATATAAACATTACAATTTTAATGTCAAAGTTCCATAACGATATGTGTACTGTTTATAAATTATCATGGAGATAGAAAAATATGACAACTCTTCTGGTAAAACGTTTTTCCTAAATATATCAATTGATTCAAACTGCTTTGTCCTAAAATGCCATGGTCGCTCTTCTCTTTACAGTTAAGGCCCTTATCACATTGCTTTTTGGTATCATCAAGTTTTCGTTCAACGAGTAGTAACTATTTTTGTGCAAACGAAGTGTTGACTTAACTGAAGACCTACCATATACGATCTATAAGTTACTAAACATACTATAAATTCAGATGCCACTATACAAGTCTTTTATAGGAAACAGAAATGATGGAATAGATCGTTACAAGGACCTAGAAAATGTCAACAATAAATGGAAAACAGCCTCAAAATCTTATTCCGTTGCATTTAGAATATGATATTTTCAGATTGCATGTATAAGTAAATTATTTTAATGCTAAAACCACGTCCCTGGATAAGTTTTGCCAGATAAGTTTTGCCATTTAACGTAGTGTTAGACCAAAGTCTGTTTTGTTATAAATAGTTCTAATATGTAATTACAAGTCTTACACATTTTTTCTTGTTTTATTTATGGTATATAATCTTTAGTTTGTCTGTTTTTTTTTCTTTTTTTAATTTTATTTTAAATTTCCAATTATAGAATAAGAGAAAATCTAAACACTGCATTTGCGCCGTTTCAACTGGTCTTATTATTAATTCAATTGTATAAGTTATGGTTGTCAATTTTCCTCTTGTTTTTGGTCTTTTTATTGAATTATATAATGAACTTTTCTTGGTTGTTTCGGTTGTTGCCAAGAACATTTTTTCAGATGCCAGTTTTCAACCTCTATTTTAAATAAATAATGTTTGATTAATAGTACATGTAACTATAAAACCATAAAATAATAATAATAATAATAATAATAATAATAATAATAATAATATTATTATTATTATTACTATTATTATTAACAACAACTAATCCCCTGTTTTTATAAAGTTGTTCATTTAGTCATTATATCCATACCTACCACAGATAGCAACACGCTGGTTATTACTGTAATCGCATGTAGTGGTCAAATTCTTAACTTGAAGTCCATCCTTTTTTATATTTTTATTGCAGTATAAATATGCACAAGGTTCTGTTGGATTGGGTAAACCGATAACATCTTTCGTATCTATGGAAATAAATTGTTCTCATTGGTTGTCAGAATAAAACAATATACAGCATTTCATTGCAATAATAAATAATATTGAATAATTACTTTTCTTCCTTTTTGATATCAAATTAATTTCTCTCTCTCTCTCTCTCTCTCTCTCTCTCTCTCTCTCTCTCTCTCTGCGCTGCGTGTGTTAAGATTTTTTGTTTGCCAAAACTAAATTATTTCAGAACGAAAGTTCTTAACAATTTGTGTAACATTTCATAAACATGTTTAAAGATTAAATCTAAGCCTCGGTTGCAAAATGGCCTTAACACTCTGGATTACCCTTCGTCTAGATAGTATAGTATGGGAAAAATTGTCTGTTCAAATAGCTGAAGATCATGGATTTCTCTTGGTTTTAAAGTTTCTTTCACTTGTTTCGTGAAATAAGTGATGCCTTGATAAGCTCATTTGTTATGTCAATAATTAACATTGTGCGACTCACTTTAAATGTTATTAAAATTTAAACGGTTTTTGTTAATATTATTATCACTACCTTTTTGAAACACTATGTAATCCCCTGGTTGGCAATTGGGTGCGTTCTTCAACCTTTTACCAACAGACAATTTTCTAGCACACATGCATGTCTCATTCTGTAAAATTCATATTATGATATATATATATATATATATATATATATATATATATATATATATATATATATATATATATTGCTAATCAAAAATGGAATGGGCAAAAATATCTTAAATTCATCAATCAAGTAAGTTGGTTTTTTAAATATAAAGACTTATTGTGTCAACCAAAATTCTGCAACTCGAATAAATAAATAGATAAATAAAGAAATAAATGTTAACTTTGAAAGATCTTTAAATTTCACCTCTTAACTCATCAATTTTTCTTAGATTATTTAAAATATCTCTTTCAACTTCAAACCTGTTTCAGATTTAATTTTAGAGTTTGGAATATATATATATATATATGACTGAATTCACTTTTTTAACGCAGAGTAAAAATTGGAAAATCAAAAATCTCCATTCACTTCTCAAGGAAAAGAAAATTTGGAGTCTTGATATCGAACAAAAATCAACAATTGTTGTTGTTTGAAAAATACGGTACCTTTATGATAAAGTATTTAAACTCGTAGCATGCAAGTTGGCATGAAGCAATGTTGCCATCTTCAATTAAAAACTTTTTTTCAACGTTATTTTCAACTTGTTTTTCCCGAGTACAAGCTAAAAAACAAACAGTTAAATTGAGTTGAAACTAACATTATTTAGCTTTCATGTGAAGATGTAGAGAAGTGTTGGAGATAAAGGCAGAAATTATATATAATAAGGAAGACAACATGTTCAACACTAAGCTTTGACATTATTGCTTGAAAAGAGTCAAGTTCTTAATATCACTTTTTTTGAAGACCAGGATGCTTCTTCTGTACCTCGTCGACTTTTTATAGAAATTAGAAAGAAGTGTGAGAAAAGTAGAGTAAGAAGATTTGAGTCTTAGTAATCATTTAATTTTATCGAGTCAGACATTTAGGAATGATTGAGTTACCGGAGTGTCTATATTCAACGGAACTGATAAAGTTTTTCACATAAGGAATAGTTCTGAAACAGACTCGAACTTATACGTGCAAATTAAATTTTATCGATAAATAAAATACTGCAAATCAATTTAATTAATGTGTTTCTGTTAAAGGTTATGTTCTGCTTAAATTTATTGATGAAAATTTCAATACCGAGGATAAAGGAAAAACATTTACATAGATACATTAAAATTAACTTACTAAATAACTGAAACCAAGAAGTAAATGTTGTGAAAAGATTTATCCAAACATCTTTCTCAACACTGTAAGGAGGACATGACACTTCTTTGCCTAACGAACGGCAATGCGCTGTTGCGTTCTGCCAAAACGTAGGATTTTCTACATAAGTCGGCGTACCTGACACTGTAAATCAATAATATACATATATAAACTTAAATAGTCTCAAATGTTAAAAAGCAACAAAAAATGCGACTTTCATGTTTTTTTCTAGCAGTTACTAGCCATTCCTGTTCTCGCCGCGTTAAACTACAACTTGATAAATCGACGCTATTGCAAAAAGTCAACAATGGTGATATATATATATATATATATATATATATATATATATATATATATATATATATATATATATATATATATATATATATATATGTATATATATATATATATACATATATATATATGTATATATATATATATATATATATATATATATATATAATTTTTAACCGCAGTCTTGTATAAAGAATTATTACTTACATGACATTGGGAAGGACGAAATGATGCACGATAAATTTATTGAGAATACTGTAAATCAGGAAATTAATGCGTCATGAAATTAATGCGAATTGCCGATTTTGAAGTAAAATGCGTATTGAAATTAATGCGATTTTTTAAATTTGAATTTTTTAAAATTTTTGCCTATTTTTTATCTTACAATTATAAACATTAAATTACGGACTCAGAAATTATTATATTATGTCTTCCTTCATTTATAAACACGTTACAAACAAACTTTCTGTAGACATTATTAAAATAAACAGCGAGGTGTGCCGAGGGTAAATTTTTATGTGCCGATGACCCATTGTTTTAAATTAACCAGGGTGGTAAAGGATTATCAGAACAAAGAAATGCATAGTTTAAAAAAAAACCAAACATACTCAAATATAACGCTTGGAGGAGT
>CM056609.1:22972956-22983347 GCA_029721355.1 Tegillarca granosa | reverse complement strand
GCGATACTACCTCAACCGTTCAACAGAACATAGAAATATTTAGATCAACACAAAAATTTATGTTTTACAAAACTTTTTTGCTCCACTAAATGATACTTGCTGAATTTGCAACATATGAATGAATATATGCGTAATTAATTATATATCAGTTTGTTGACAATCTGGTTGTGCGCATTTGAAAATTTTGTAATTTTAATCATTCTTGGGAAACAGATTAAATAAAAGTGCTGTGATACTTGTTTCTGGATCCCTTTGTGACAATTATTAAGTGCTGTGACGCTTGTTTCTGGATCCCTTTTGTCACTATTATTTAAGTGCTGTGACACTTGTTTCTGGATCACTTTTGTCACTATTATTTAAGTGCTGTGATACTTGTTTCTGGATCCCTTTTGTCACTATTATTTAAGTGCTGTGACACTTGTTTCTGGATCCCTTTTGTCACTATTATTTAAGTGTTGTGACACTTGTTTCTGGATCCCTTTTGTCACTATTATTTAATACTGTGACACTTGTTTCTGGATCCCTTTTGTCACTATTATTTAAGTGCTAGACACTTGTTTTTGGATCACTTTTGTCACTATATTTAAGTGCTGTGATACTTGTTTCTGGATCCCTTTTGTCGCTATTATTTAAGTGCTGTGACACTTGTTTCTGGATCCCTTTTGTCACTATTATTTAAGTGCTGTGACACTTGTTTCTGGATCCCTTTTGTCACTATTATTTAAGTACTGTGACACTTGTTTCTGGATCCCTTTTGTCACTATTATTTAAGTGCTGTGACACTTGTTTCTGGATCCCTTTTGTCACTATTATTTAAGTGCTGTGACACTTGTTTTCTGGATCCCTTTTGTCACTATTATTTAAGTGCTGTGACACTTGTTTCTGGATCCCTTTTTTCACTATTATAAGTGCTGTGACACTTGTTTCTGGATCACTTTTGTCACTATTATTTAAGTACTGTGACACTTGTTTCTGGATCCCTTTTGTCACTATTATTTAAGTGCTGTGACACTTGTTTCTGGATCCCTTTTGTCACTATTATTTAATACTGTGACACTTGTTTCTGGATTCCCTTTTGTCACTATTATTTAAGTGCTGTGACACTTGTTTCTGGATCCCTTTTGTCACTATTATAAGTGCTGTGACACTGTTTGCTGGATCCCTTTTGTCACTATTATTTAAGTACTGTGACACTTGTTTCTGGATCCCTTTTGTCACTATTATTTAATACTGTGACACTTGTTTCTGGATCCCTTTTCTCACTATTATTTAAGTGTTCTGACACTTGTTCTGTATCCCTTTTGTCACTATTATTTAAGTGCTGTGACACTTGTTTCTGGATCCCTTTTTGTCACTATTATTTAAGTGCTGTGACACTTGTTTCTGGATCCCTTTTGTCACTATTATTTAAGTGCTGTGACACTTGTTTCTGGATCCTTTTGTCACTATTATTTAAGTGCTGTGACACTTGTTTCTGGATCCCTTTTGTCACTATTATTTAAGTGCTGTGACACTTGTTTCTGGATCCCTTTTGTCACTATTATTTAAGTGCTGGGACACTTGTTTCTGGATCCCTTTTGTCACTATTATTTAGATGCTATATTACGACATTGTATCAATTTTCTTGACTAGCAAATAAATTATGTTTCAACCAATTATCATTAATTGAGATTCCAACAGTGAATCAGCAATTCACTTCAGTTATAAAGTTTATATGATATTTAGTTTTCATAATCGAGTGCATTTACATAAAACTCTTTAGAACTTTTCAATATCATGAATAGTATTTTTTTTTTTACATAATGAGTCTCCTGTAGAAACTTATAAAACGTTTACTTTGGCATTATGAAAAAAAAAAGTTTTTCGGCGTACACACCAAAAAAATGGGACTTTGGTATTTTTCAATATTCCAATAAAATCAGTGTGTAGTTATGACATTTTTTTTTTTATTTCGAGGGTATTCATCTTAATGGGTTAGTGTAAGGAGAGACATATGGAATGTGCGACTCTATTAGAAGTGCATGGGGTATTAAAACAGCACAAACAACCGTGATACCATCTGTTTTGAAAAAGTAAACTCAAGTTTTTTTTTTATTGAAAACACTTTTGTCAGAACACATATGTTTTTTTTTTTTAAAAAAGCATTAATCAGACACATCAATTGAGAAAAAGTGTTATATTGGCATACAGAATAACACTTAAAGTGTCAACTGTTTGATGAAAAATCCTTTGTTTTCCCCTCAAAAACTAATAATAACAAGTTCTACTTTCAATTTAATACTTCTGATTTATCAAATATTTTCCAAAACATTTTTATTTTTACTTTATTAATTTTTATTTAAAATAGCCTCTTCAGATATATATATATATAATGTGTGTGTGTGTGTGTGTGTGTGTGTGTGTGTGTGTGTGTCGGTATTGATAAAACGATGATTTGGTCTGAAATTTGCATTTGAGAAAATTTAGTTTCGGACAACTTTTAATTTCATTTAATTTTAATAAATCTCTAGTCAGGTGTGGAAATGTCAGGGGTCAAGTGTCGCAAATGTTTTAGCGTTATTGCGAATAATTTGAGGAGAGTAAAATGAATATAATTAAATTTTACAACGTTTATTACCAATTATCCGAACAAGGTATTTACCTCGATGTTCATAATATTCTACTTTTGGGTCAAAATAAATAATTGCATCTAGTTTATGAATCAAGCAATTTAATTTGACACTTTTCTTGTCAATTGACCAATAAAATTGTTTGTTATTATCCAGAATCATCGATCTAATTACGAGCCCAACACTGCATCTGCTTGCAATAAAACGATTGTTCCATATTCACAGCTTTATCAACAACCATACGTCTTTAGAATTAAACTGTCAAAATAGTATTATTCAAATTTCCAAAATTTTAGATCCTATGCCCATCGAAAGTAATAAAATGTCAAAATATTCTCTTTAACCGTTTAAAGATAAAGTGTTTTGTCGCTATTAGTCGGCAGCCATTATTTATACGACCAACTCTAAATTTAATATCCTGCGTTTTTATATTCGCCGGTTTCTTAAATCAGAGTGATAAAATGTCGTTTTCACAGTCCGGTGATAATACTTTATACATGATAGAATTTTAACCGTTTTAATGATATTTTCATTATAAAAGCAAAGGTATAATCTAATCAATTACAAACTTTGAGAAAGGATCATTCCAATTGGTTAACCTTGCGAAACAATTAGCCAATCACTGTCATGGATTCGTTACGGTCTGTTCATTTTACAACTTTCTTAACACTGATAAACAGGGTTACCGCCCCTTCATTCATTTGACGACAAGTTTGCACATTAGGGGATGTCCTTTCCGACCCTAACTGACAGGTAGTTAGATATTTTATCTATTTGTTGCTATATTATAACACGAGGCAACAAGAACATCTTACACCGAGTAATCATTAAACTGTTTTCAAGTTCAGCGAGCGCACCTGGAAAACACCATAGGACAACTTTTACATGTTTACCTGGAAATTTTAAAATACGCGTCTTGGAAAAAATTGAAACTTTCAAACATAGCATCTTTGTGCACTGACTTTTTATATGTATATATACTTAAAAAAGACGTTGATTAATTGGATATGATTTAAATTATGGCGATTTGTTTATATTTATTTTTGTGTGTTTAACAATAGGAAACGTAAAACATCATAGAAAGTAGAAATTTTGTTTTTAGACAAAATGCAAATCTATGTCAGAATTCCGTGTAACAGACGATAATAGTTCAGAAGGAACAGTTAATGATGCTGAACATTTTCCAAGAAATTCACAAGTTCCAATCGGTACAAATTCCGAAATTAAAAATGAAAAATGTCGAGGAGTTTCGGATGTTTTGCATTCCGATGATGACGATATTATATCGGACGATGAATCCGTTATAAATGCCAAGGCAATTTAAAATTAACTAAAGAAATGTCAAACAGTACGGAAGAAAGTCTGAATTCCAGTGGAAACGAGTATCTAGATTGTTCAGATAAAAGTTCGCCGTCAAGTGATAAAGGTATAAACATTCTCTCTCTCTCTCTCTCTCTCTCTCTCTCTCTCTCTCTCTCTCTCTCTCTCTCTCTCTCTCTCTCACACACACACACACACACACACACAGAGAGAGATTATATTCGTATCATGCAATATACATTTTCATCAGATTGTTACTATTTTTGACAAATTTTAGTCAAGATCAGAAAAAACAAACTTTAGTTTCATATTTTCACCATTCTCTTAAATTTTGTATTTGTGAATCGTTTTCACCTTATCTAATAAAAAATTTATTACTACTATTGTTACTTTAAATATAACTTCTCCTTTGTTGTATAATCAATCAGTGGTTGCGTTGTTTTGTGCTCTCTCTCTCTCTCTCTCTCTCTCTCTCTCTCTCTCTCTCTCTCTCTCTCTCTCATGTAATCATGTCATTTACATTTTTTCAAACGTTTATAATTTTTATTCAAAAATTAATGAAAAGATATTTTTTGTACAGTTTGAATTTTTCTTTAGAGTTGTAATTTGACGCTTTTTTCAAACGCTTCCGTAATTCTTATTGATAGTTTTAATAGTAAAATCATAATTATAAGTATATAAATTTTTAAAACAGTCCAAAAAGAAAATTTAAAAAGAAAGAACATAAAATAGATCAGTAGATAATAAATAAATAAATAAATAAATAAATAAATAAATAAATTAATTAATTAATTAAAAATATAAAATTATCTAATAAATATGTTTCTACGCAGAACTCGCTCTTGTCATTTCAAAAAAGGCAAAAATATACAACAGCAATGTAGAAAACCACAACAAATACGTTTGTAACTAGAACGTAAAGCATAAATGTTCTGCACTTTCCTACTCAACATAAGATGCCTCTTTATCAATTAAACAACAAATGCATTGTCCTGCAGGATAGGTTGAAGTATAAATGCTATAAGAAGTAGCTTTGGGTCATTTTGACACAAAAAGAGATTGACAGTACTGCACGTGTTTGAGAAGGTCAATCTAAAAACATTTTTACCTCTTAAGAATTTATAATTATGTAATTAATATGTTGTATTTGCTATCTTAATTACCGAAACTATTTAAATTTATTTTGACAGTTTAAATTTATACTATTTTTCAAAGTAAAAATAAAAAGACACGTGCGTGCATTGAAATAAAGAGATTTAATACAGGGTGAATTTTGAAGGTGAAAGTTTGGGCTAATCCCTAATATCTTCCTAATTAATTATTAATTTATAATAAATAACTGTCTTATAAGTTTTCCATCCTTAGAAAATTAAAATTATGAGGGTTCATAACTTTTTAATGAATTGCAAACTGTATATATGTTGAAATTCTTTCTTACACATAAATTAAAACATGATTTATCTCCCTTCGGCTTTAAACTTATTTAAAAATCAGGCGCTTTGATTGGTCGAACAAAAGGTTTTAAAATCATTTCTCCGATGTTTATATCCACGTTTCTAGCGTAAATAAATTGTAAACTGAAAAATTGATTTTGGATAATTAAAAAAATAAAGATAAAGTCATCATCATCATGAAAATTAAAACGACATCATCATCATCAATAGTAGCAGCAGCAGCATCGTCATCATCATCATCCTTAAATATTATTATCACTATCATTATCGTAATAAAAATTATCATCATCAAACACAATCATCATTATTATTATTTACTAATCAAACAAACAAACAGAAAAAAGCTTGACAAAAACAATAAATATTATTTTTAGATTTTCATTCAATTTAAGTTTGACCTAAACAAAGTTTAAATTGTTAAGATATTGCTATTTTTAGAAATAATACTCCGAGTTTGAAAAGCTCCTTGCTCTGTAGAGTGATGAGTAGCTGAAACTGTCATGTGCTACTTCTCAATTTTATGAAATAAGGCTTTCAAAATTAGCACATGACACAACTGATAAATTTGATAAAACTTATGATCAAGCAATAAAACAAAAAAAAAAAAAAAAAAGAAAAAAGAAAATATTGAGTACATTACTGATTCGTCGCTCAATTCTTCGATAATATTATTAATAATATTAATTTTTTTTTTTTTTTTGGGGGGGGGGGGAATCATAATCAGTCACGTAAATACGCAAACATGATTGAAAAATAGAAAGAATTTAAAATGAAAAGAAGAAAAATAGAAAGAAAAAAAGAAAAAAGGGAAAAAGAAAAGAAATAATAATAATAATAATAATAATAATATGAATAAGCATAAAATTGTTGGTATATAGTGATGATTTTTGACTGAATGAAGATTTCTGTATTTATTTACAGATAAATTTGGAACATTTTCGTTTTTTTTTTTTTTTTTTTTTTTTTTTTTTTTTTTTTGATTCAAATTTGAAATAAATACACACTTTCATTTTTAATGGTGAATTTAATTATTTCATTCAGAATAAAATCCTCAGTAATATATTAAGATTCAATTATTTTATTCTCTGAATAATTTTAACAATTATGAAAAAATGCACGGTACATTAAAATTTTCATAGATTACTCATTAAATTTAAAAGTAAATATTCCTGTAGCTCAGAAATTATTTTGTTGATAAATTAGAGAATTAGCTAAGTAATCCCCAGTTGATTTTGTTATATTTTTTCTACCTTATAATTTTTTTCCTGGCACGATCATCACTAAATTTTATCATAGTGACGTCAAAATCATACATTAGTGAATTTTTTTCTTCAAAGTCATGTATATTTCAATTTATCCACAACTTAATCCCAAGTAAAATATTAATTAATCTTCCATTCTGTAGTATCCCTTAAATGAAAAAAAAATACATGGATGAACAAAATTATTATTCCTATTTATTTATTTATTTATTTATTTATTTATTTATTTATTTATTTATTTATTTATTTATTTATTTATTGATAATATCAAAATCTTTATAAATAACCCCCCTAATAGTATTCAACAAATAAAGAATTTTGGACAATTAAATGCCGGGACGAAAAAATGTAAAAGAGGGGGGAGTGTAATAATTCAATTACTTATTTCTATGCATTAATAAAAACAAATACAACGAATATCCATGTTTTAGAGTTTTAAAAACAAACAAGAATAACCGTAACAGATTTTTCTCAAAACAAAACACATCAAAGACAACACATACATATTAAGCTTTCATTTATCCAGTAAATCATCATTCTAGGTGTGAATCTATCCTATCTATTTTAGCCGTTTAACAAGACAATTAAACTATGATAGAATTACTCGGGTTATCGAAAATCAATTTTGTTAACATACCTCATTGTGTCTGTATTTGTTTGTTAGTTTTAAGTGTTTTTAAATTGCCAAATAATAAATCTAATCTAATAAAATTTTCCCACATGCTGATGTTTGTACAAATCATATAGACAAGGTGATAACCAGAAATCTCCCATACTTGGTATAATTTCTGGTTAGATTAGGGGTGTTAATGACCTAAGGGGCTTGTTCAAGACGTGTTTTAAGCACAATTTGTTACAGCATAATTAGATTTAATAATACTCTAAAGAGTTTAGAAAATATTCCGCCCAGAATATGACCAGAGGTCATCTTCAGTAATTAAACACGTTGGACATAACAACTTTATTACTGTCCAATAAAGTTGATCGCTGTAATTTTTGGAAATGATAGAATACTGAATGGCCATACAAAAAGTAATTTAAAAGAACCGATGGCACCTTGATAATTATCTTTTCATCTCATTGAGAAGATTTTCGGTTCTTTTGACCGGGTGAGAAAATTTGTATCCTGAAAATTTGTCCAGTCTTTCAAAGACATGTAACTTAAAAATATGCTACGATGTAAAATAATGGTTGTACTTTCATCAAGAAAATCGGAATTGTTTTCTTACAATAACACATACGAAAAATAATCACCTTACTTATAAAATTATTTCAATTTTAATATTTGTTTTATATTGTTCTATACATAATAGTTTTAAATGTTTTTATTCAAAAATCTTAAAAGATGAAATGATATACGAACATAAAATACAGAAGTTTTAAAGCCATTACCCGATGATCGTCTAAGAATTAAACCAGATAAAAGACGATATAACTGTGACACTTACTAACTTACTTACTTACTTATTTACTTACTTACTAACTAACTTACTTACTTACTTACTTACTTACTTACTTACTTACTTACTTACTTACTTACTTACTAGCTTGCTCGCTGACTCAAGAATAAAAACAGTGTTAGAAAATGAGTTTACGTTTTTCTTATATAAAATATTTATTAAGCTCTACTTTGCAATAAGCTGTCACGAATACAACGAAACACCATAAAAATTTCCTGTTTTAACAGCATTGCCATTGAACGGTTACTAGACAAAATGCTATATTTGCATTCGTATTGTTAAACGCATTTTAAATTCCCTGATTGTAAAAGTATTGACTTTGAACGGTTACCCGTTATATAAACAAATTGGTAACTTGCGTTGGTATGGTTAGGATATACATTTTTCAAACCCGTTTCAAAGCAATTGAATCTATGAATTACTTGACCCTCATCCTTGAAAAAGGACACAGATAACAAATTGAAGAAATGGACACAAAATAAACATTTTGTCGTGCTTAATATAAAAAAGCGTTGAATTGCTGAGATTTAATAGGGAAAGATGAATCTATTAGCTAATTAAAGTTTGATCAATGAGGAAGAAAATGGATTGTGATGTATAACTAATTGGTAATGATATACGTCGCACCGAGAATAAGCACTTATAAAAATTTAAAAATTGAATGAAGATAAACAACAAAACTTTTTTGGAGGGGGTGAGGATCTTCAATTACTTTTATCACACATTTCGATATCTAAAATAAGCGCATTGAACATGTGATAAATATCTTCATTAAAACAGAAATTGGTTAATTAATTCCGATTAATTAATAAACAGTCACGTGATAAATTTTTAATGTTTATGACATAAAGTATTTAAAAAGTTTCTGATTAATAAATTTGTTAAAAATATTTTTTATATAAAAAATAATAATAATAAACGAAAAAAAAAAAATAAAAGAAGAAAGACAACTCTTTTGTTTTGATTAGTCAAATGTCGTTTTCTATAAGAACGTTATTTTATCAAATAACACAAACCCATGCCATGGCACAGTTTTCGTTACTGGTACAACATTCGCATTGTCGATATTTAATATATTATATACAGAAAAAATAAGCAAATGTTAATTAATATACACTGTCATGTGCTGATTTTGAATTTTTATTAGCATAATGCATTCAAAATCAGCACATGACAAATAATTTTGAATGCATTATTTTAATCTGAGAAATTCAAAATCAGCACATGGCAATACTGTTCATAGCATGTGTTAATGGGCATTCTCTCAAAGGTTTGTTTTGCATTAAAAATTGAATTGGCATACAAAACGAGAATAACATAAGCAAAACTGCCAGGTGCTACTTTTGAATTTTTATGAAATACAATATTCAAAAATAGCACATGTAACATATTGCCATGTGCTATTTGTAAATGCATTAAATGTTATTTCATAAAAATTAAAAAAAGTAGCACATGAAAATATTGTTGATTTTTTTAATTTTCACCTTGAAATATTAAAAAATTTACAATATGGAACATAACACTGAAATAGATACAGAAGATTTTGTTTATAACAAAGTTGTGAAGGAGATATAATTTATTAAACGGAGTTTGTACAATGAAAATCAAATAATATATTTATCATCATTTTTAACTTGATCTAAGGCGCGTTAAATTGCGGGGATTTAATGGGGAGAAGATAAATCTATCAGCTAGTTAAAGTTTGATCAAAGAGATGGAAAACGGATTGTGATGTATAACTAATAGGTAATAATATACTGTGAATAAGCAGTTTCATCTGACAATGATAAAGAATTTAAGTCTATTTCTAGAATTATCACAACCCGTTCACACTAATCAATTAAAGGTATTGGTTTTGAGAAACAAAAAAAATTAACTCGTCTCCCCTTTGTTGAATTTGAAAAAAAAAAGAATTTGAAAAAAAAACTTTGTAAAAAATGATTAAATTCTTAATTTTTTTTTTTTTTGTTGATAAATTATTTATAATCACGTGATACTTTGATGATGTAGACAGGCGTCTTGAATACTCTTAATCAATTATGGTGCACCGCGGAAATGCGCACCAACATTAAAGTTAATGCAGTAATTGAAAAAAAAAAAAATAATGAAAAGAAAAAAAAACAAAGAGAATAAATAGAAGAAAAAACAAAACGAAAATGAAAAATCAAATTTAAATAGTTATTGGACTATTAATCACTTTTAAGGTTCGTTTAAATAAAACAAAAATAATATAAAAAAAATAATAAATAAAAAAGAAGAAAAAAATACAAATGAAAATTAAATACT